>CM076584.1:852924014-853267115 GCA_034641835.2 Pinus albicaulis
TTTCGACATCCCTGAGGGGAACCAAAATAGATAGAATGCCCACTGGATATGAAATCGAAAGTGATATACCTTCTCACACACACAAATTTTGTCTCGTGCTTAACTCCGTTGTGAGTGGAGTGGTCTCGATAGTATGAGTGTAGCATGATTTTCACTCTTTAATGACACTAGTCTCAAGTTTTGTGGTCTTGGGAAGTTTTCTTACTCTCCCTATCCCAAGATCCTAGCCTGAACTATTCTTTGATTAATCTCATAAAATACTTATTATCTGATTTTATTAAGTGCTTAATTTTATTGTACTTGCATTTAAGTCTCCGGAGGGAGATTGGACGTATGAAATTTATGTGACTCTAACACAAACCATGCATAAAATTCTTTTTAATTCAGTTCGATGAAAGAGTTACTTCTACAAGGAGAAATTATTCATACATCCATGCAACAACACATATCCAATAATTCAATTCAGCCTATGTAATATACAGATACCAATGCTCTCTAACAAATATTTAACCCAATATTTTATAGAATGTAATTAGCTATATCAGAAAAAAAATCTAAAAAAAAACTCTTTTAGAAATCAAATACAAGTAGGCTAAGTTTTCAAAAGAAACAACTAATATACCAACAAGAAACAAAGAAAAAATATTCATTTGTAGGAACTAGTATGACAACCGGAAACTCAACAGCCAAGGAAATCATAGCAGGGGTGAGATAGCTAGGTTTTGGCTGAGTAAGGCTACCTAGCAAAGAGTACAACGTGTTAATAGCTAGACTAAATTACTTTTCAGAAAAAAAATATTGTGTTATAATGCTCTAGAGTGCACAGAGGGGGTGCATTATAGAGGCTAAATTGAAAAATATGGTCAAGTAAGGGATGTTCTGAAAATTGTGAGAAGATGAGATGGTTGCAGAGCACACAAAATGGTCATAAAGAGATGTGAGAAAAACAAGAAGTGATAGAGGGAAAGAACCAAGAGTTTGAAATGAAAAAACCAGGAACTAAGCATTAGTCCCCAACGGAGTCACCAATTCTTCTTAGGGGTAAAATGCACAGGTAGTAGATGGAGTAAGATCCCTCTTGGGCTTTCTCGGGACCCAAGGCATATAGTTAGATTAGCTACAACATTCACAAAGACAATAGATTCATGTTTATAAAAGTATTTTATCGATAATGAGAAATAGAGAAGGATTACCTTGATACGTTGTGCCAATCTGTTGGAGAGATCAAGGTGGTGTGGTGGAAGCCTGCCTCATCAGCTCCAATTAAAAATTGTACAAGCCAACAACGAGACTAGTAATCTTCATAGTGTTTTAAAAAATAAAAAATAAAAAACAAGCATATATTCAAGCATGAAAAAACATAAGTCTAGGCCAATTATAACACATATCTCAAACAAATAAATCAATAAATGTAATGACGAGACTTCAAGTGGAAAAAATAGAAGCATTCCTATTATATTGAATGAAGGAGGGTTACAACCATTGGTATTGTCAAGCCTCCCTCAGTCCTCTGATTCTATGCTCTCTCTTCTCAATATCCTAGTGTGAAAATTCTTAGGAAAATAGTAATCAATGAACCATGCCCACCATGAAACCTCACACTAAAAAATTCATCTCCTTGCACAATCAAAATTTCAACCTTTGAAAATGAGGCCTTCCTTACAATTTATAAGAGTTTGGGAGGACAAACCTTCTAATTCTTATCCATTATTCTAGTTAGGGAAAAATATATGATGTTTCCTTGCTTTTCTAGATTTTTCTCTCATTGGATTCTTAGTTAGGTTTAAAAATGTGCAATCATAGGCTTGCACCATAGGTTTCTAGCTTTTTGGACCGACTCCTTGAGAAAAAGCTGAAAATTTCAGTTAGTTGACTCAGAATTTTCACCTCATTCTTCATGGAGCACGGGTAACGCGTCCCTTTAGGCAAAACAAGGCATTAACCTAGGCACTGACACTCCCTACAGGAAGTAGAGAATCATTATAACTCAGCCTGGTATTTTCTAGGGTGCGTTACCATGGAAACAAAGGTCTTTATCTAGGTCAATTCATTCCATCCATGTGTCCTCCTCTGAGCAGATGAGGAGGTCATTTTCAATGTAACAACCACCACCCTAGAAAATTTACTAGGGGAAATTTCTAATCCAAAAGGAATTAATGCATATTGATATGAGCCCCATTTTGTAGCAAATGTCGTCTTGTGTTGATCTTTAGGTGAAATCCTAATATGATGATAACCTGAGAATCCATCTGTAAATGAGTAAGCTTCTTGACCTCCTACATTGTCTAGCACTTCATCTGTGAAAGGGTAGGGAAGGGATCATGTAAACATGAATCATTCAACTTTCTTAGATCAACACAAGTCCTAATCTCTACTTGAGTCTTATTCTCTTGCACCACCATAGGACTCACCCATTATGATTATTGTACAGGTTCAATAATTCTTAATGCTATCATATTATCAAGTTCTACTTTCACTTTCTCCTTATACTTTGGATTCAGTCTATAAGGTCTTTGTTTAAATAAATTTTCACCAGGCTTAAGGGGAATCTTCATGAATCCTAGATCTCCTATTATACCCTTCATTTATGAAAAATTGGTGGCAAACAATTATTGGTTTTCATGAAGTAACTCTATAACTTTATTGATTGTCTTGCGATCCTAGCAGTCTCCTATTGTTGCAAACCTGGGTTCCTTTTTTGATCCTTTGTTTAAATTCTTGGTCTTCAGTGGATTATTTATGTCTGGTATCTTTGGGTTAGTTCCAGGTACTTCGCAATATTATTTTCGCTCTGTTATGTTGATGTTGTGAGGATCTTATTCTTGATTTTCAGTAGGGTTATAGCACTCCAGTTCATTTTCTATCTGCGAAACCCAATCAGGTTGTTTCTATGTCGGTGGGGTGACATTCTCAAATATCCTCTTCTTGACTGTCTTAAGGGCCAAATATATGTATAGGAAATCATCCTCAAAGATGAATGTTAATATGAAGCCATCAAACATGTCTTCCCATTTCTCGGTATTGTGTCGAATATCTGCTTCTATGTACCATCTCTTAGGGATTTTCTCTAATGTATGAATGAATCCATTTACCCATTCTTGTTGTGGAATCTCCTTCCATGTTGTAATGCATAGTTGGATATTCTTCCTTGGACTATCTTGACTATCATATTTTATCTTCATCTCTGTTTCTATATCTCCAAACCTTATCCACATCAGTCTTCGACATTCCATCCAATATCCTATGTTCTTCTTATGTGCATTCTAACATCTAACAGGGGTAGATCTCAATGATATATCCAAGGTTGTCAAACTTTGATTTTCTAGAACTTGTTCTTCATAATCATTTTTAAAAATCGTTACATCACCTAACCCATCATAATAAGGCAAGTTACATAACTAAGATATCATACTATGAATTTACTTGGTGATTCTTAAACAGTTCCTTGTGGATACTTCATGCATCCTATTCTTCCATTTTTCCAAATCTTCTTCTGAGTATGAGGTGAAAGAACTATCATGCTCTCAACTCAACTTTCCTTCTACAGTAGGGTTAATCCAATCATATTTCTTGGCTATCATTTGATAGATATTGTCTGTGTTAGCTGCACAATATTATTCTTTGACTAGTTCTGTGTATCTTACTCCTTTTGATGGATCCAAGGGGACAATTACTATTACATTGTTTCCTTCAAATAAAATTTCTCTCTTATTCAAATTAATTATGACCATATTGTCAAATTACCAGTCAATTCCAAGAAATGCAGTATTAGGGTTACTATCATTGATGATTTATATTACTTCAAAATTAGAATTATTGCAAACTCCTTTAATATTCATTGTGATACTTGGTATTCTTCCCATAGGGAAGATATTTTTTTGATTCACCATCCTTAGCTAAATAGGCGACCACTGTAGCTTCGGCTTACCCATCAATTCCCATGTTTGCTTTTTCAAGACATTAGCATCAGATCCTAGATCCAAAATAAATTGATCCATCTCATAATTTCCAATCTACGCATTAAGCTTCATTTCTGTTTCAGTTCTCTTTTGTCGATGCAAATTATTGAATGTGAACATATCACTTCATGGTGTTTCTTGGTATACACATGAATCTATCAAATTCTGAAGCCTTTCTACAACCTTTTTATCTCTTAAGAATTTCATAGAAGTGTATAGAAAATAATTTAAATTACTTAGTTTATTTTCTCACTCTTGGTCTTGTGTTGGAGCTCGATCCTGTGTTGAATTTGATGACATGTCGCAGTTACTTCTCTGATTGAGCTTTGGCTATGTACTAGAGGTTGAAGCTAAAGCCTCCTAAAAGCTTCATTTTTCTTCCATAAATACTTCTTTTTATTTTTTAATATAAAAGAAAGGATCTCTCTTAGTAGTAAATCTGACCCATGTACTTTCATATTCTTTCTTTTCATTTGCCTTATGACTATCGGTCGTAGCTCCACTTCTAGTGACAATACTAACTCGAGGTTTATCAGTCCTGTTGAGATTTTCCATATTATTTTGGCACAAATCTCATGGATAATGCCAACAATAGGTTTTTGTTTCAAAATTTATGGCTTCAAATGAGTAAGAGGAGATATTATATCATATTTTGTTGTGATAGGATGGAATTGAATTTATTATTCAATTTCTTCTCTACATCTATAAATTGTAAGCCTGTAGAGGCAAAACAAATGAGAATGAGGTGTGAGGAAGATGAAGTGCAGATATGAGACATCTGCTGTTGTAATCTCCCATTGATGAATAAGAATGCCGATACCTCTGTTTGGTGGATGTAGCCTAGATTGGTTGGGTGAACCACGTTAAATGTTTGTCTTCATTTTATTGTTGTGTGTGATTTATTTATTTTTCCACTATGTTTAATTTTGACAATTGGTATCAGAGCTTGAACAGCGTCAAGACCTGGAGGTTGAACTGAGCTGTGAGTTGGAGGACCACTGCACATGAGCTGGTTCGAGGATCCCGTCATGGAATTTAATGGCAGAGGAAGGCAATTTAACGCAATTGATAAAGGATCGTGTAACCCAAGAGTAGTAGGGAACAAAGCTGAGGAGCTCGTGGAAGGAAGTTAACATCTGCATTGAATGTATGGACAATGGGCACCGTTGTCTTTCAATGCTGGTTTAATGTGAAAGAAAGTTATGATAAGTTAATATATCAAAGCATATTAATATCTGAGATCAATTGTAGTTGACATTGTTGTTTTGGAAACTCCGCCTGAACTAACATGGAAAATAAGCATGGATGAGATGACTGTGTTGAATTGATATAGTCAAAAAATTTCCGCTCCATCATTTGCAGTCTAATGGTGGACATCGTTATGTAAATTATGCAATTGCATTGATAAAGGTTGTTTTTTGTTCTGCGTGGCCCCATATCATCCTTGAATAGCATTATTACCGAGATGAGCCATCAACGTTTGCAAATTTAGAAGACATTTCCACCACCGTCAAGATTCGATTGGTTGAGAGGCATTGGTTTAATTATTTTTGGATTGGTATAAATCAGTTACATTGCAGATTTCTAACATTTGAGAATGCTAGTATAGAAACAAAAAACTTTGTTGCTTTCCAAATGTTTACAAGTGTTGATTGGAATGGGTTTTCTTGCCGGTTCGACTGTAATGTTATTGACAACATTGTGGGAGGCATGTTAATCGACAGGACAGGATATATCATAATCCAATTTTTAGGATATATCATAATCCAATATACCAATTCAATATAATCTACCAAAACTATTGATGTCTGTGTGCAGATCAGAGCTGCACTAACTCCATATGACAGGGTATGCCCTTTGTTTTATTTAAAAGGAAATTAAAATTTTTTGAATACTTTTTCATGCCCTTTGTTTTATTTAAAAGGAAATTAAAATTTTTTGAATTATTTTTCATGCTCTTTTTTTATTTAAAAGGTAATTAAGAATCAATAGAGAAGAATTTAAAATTGTCAAAAACTCAAAGTGCTCGGTTTGATATCGAGAAGTTTAATGGGAAAAATAACTTTGAAATCTGGAAACTCAAGATGCATGATTTACCCGTACAACAAGGTGTGGCAAAGTCACTTTTGGGAAAATCCAAACAACCTCTCGCCATGACAGATGACGAATGGAGTGACATCGATGAAAGAACACTGAGTGGCATATTATTTTGTTTGGAAGATGATGTTTTATTTAACAAATAGGATTCTTCTGAAAATAATGTTGTACAACTTATGCATGAAGGAAGGTATGAAAATAACTGATCATTTGAATACCTTTAATACTCTCTTGGTGCAGTTAAATAGCATAGAAGTAAAATTTGATTCAAAAGATAAAGCTGTAACTTTATTATGCTCTTTTCTTGAGTCATGGGATCATTTTGTTACTTTTATAAGTCTCAGTTGATCAGAAACCCTTGAATTTGACAATGTTTTTGGAGCTTTGTTGTCTGAAGAAACCAGGAAAAGGTCAAATCTAGAAACCTCTACATCAAAAGCAATGATGGTTAGAGGTCGATCTAAAGAAAAACACTTCAGTCGGAAAAACAACTCTCGATAAAAATCGAAAGGGAAAAAGACTAAGCTAAAATGCTGGTTTTGCAGCAAATCAGGACATTTAAAGAAGGACTATTGGAAGAGACAGAAAACATCCAAAGGATACTCTTCAATAGAAAATAAAGAAGCAAACACGACAGATACAGTTTCAGGTTTGGCATCCGGTTCAGGTATGAGTGATGAAGTTTTATCAGTTAATTTTGCAAATCATGATCAACATTGGCTATTAGATTCTGGTGCGTCCAATCACATGTGCATCCATAAACAGTGGTTTAATACTTATAAGTCAATTAATGATGGAGTAGTTTACATGGGAAATGATGTCTCATGTAATGTTGTGGGAATTGGAAGCATCCAGATTAAAATGTTTAATGGGACAAATAAAATCTTAGCTGATGTAAGACATGTGCTTCAACTCAGGAAAAATATTATTTCTCTAGGAGTGTTAGACACAAATGGATATAAAATTTTTATTCAAGGTGGAGTATTGAAAATTTATGAAGGAATCTAATTAGTAATGAAAGCAAAGAAGGTTAGAAATCTTTTTCAGTTAGAAGGAAGAACAAAATCAGATCATGCTTCTACTATATTTGAAAATGAAAGTGATTCTATTCGACTATGGCATCAACGATTGGGCCATATGAGCGGAAGAGGTTTAAAAATATTATCTGATTGTATGTTACTTCCTAGTTTAAAATATTCTAAGCTAGATTTCTGCAAACATTTTATTTATGGGAAACAAAGCAAGCAGACATTTAAAACTGGAAAACATACTAGTAAAGGAATCCTTGATTATATCCATTCTGATGTTTGGGGTCCATCTCCTACAACCTCATATGGAGGATCATCATATTTTGTATCTTTTATAGATGATTTCTCTAGAAAAGTATGTGTCAACATGTTAAAAAGAAAGTCTGATGTATTCACATTTTTCAAGCAATTTAGAGCATTAGTCAAAAATATCACTGGAAGAACCATTAAATGTTTAAGAACTGACAATGGTGGTGAGTTTAATTCAAATAAATTTGATAATTATTGAAAGAAAGTTGGGATCTAAAGACATATAACTACTACATATACTCCTCAGAAAAATGTAGTTGCTGAACGCATGAACAAGACTCTCTTAGAAAGAGTAAGAAGTATGTTGAGTAACACCAATTTGCAGAAGGAATTATGGACAAAAGTAGTATCTACAACTTGTTATTTGATAAATCAATCACCATGAACTGCAATAGGATGAAAAATTCCTCGAGAGGTATGGAAAGGTCATCCTTGTGATTATTCTAAACTGAAATTTTTTGGTTGTGAAACATATGCTCTAATTACAGAACATCAGCATTCTAAATTAGATCCCAAATAAAAAAGATATATCTTTGTTGGATATGGTGATGGGATTAAGGGATACAGGTTGTGGGATCCTACAACTCACAAGATCATCATTAACAGAGATGTTAAATTCAATGAATCTTCACTTGATAATCCAGATGTAGATAATAAATTGAAACAGGAAAATGTACCTAAGTTTCAACATATTTAGTTTGAAACCAGTTCAAATACTAATGATAGAAGAGATGAAAAAGTTTCAGATGAAGATCATGAAGAGGTTCCTACTTATAATAATCAGAAAATTGTGGAAGAACCAAAAACATCTTTAAGAAGGTCCACGAGAATCAGAAATCTTCTTAAAAGGTATGATGATTATGTTACTTCAGTTGCTTTAACTGCTAATGATGATGAACCTTTATGCTATCAAGAAGTTGTAGAAGGTTCTAACAGTGATAAGTGGAAAGAAGCTATGAAGGATGAGATGAAGGCATTTGAAAAGAATGCCAAATGGGACCTTTTAGAACTTCCCAATGACAGAAAAAATGTAGGATTTAAATGGGTTTACAAATTGAAAAGGGGTGTTGATGATAAAGGAGACAGGTACAAAGAAAGGTTGGTTGCGAAAGGCTTTTATCAGAAAGCAGGAATTGACTTTCATGAGATTTTTTCACTAGTTGTTAAAATTGTCTCAATCTGGATTGTCTTAGCATTAGTTTCCTTACTTGATTTAGAATTACAACAACTAGATGTTAAGACTAAATTCTTACATGGATATTTAGATGAAGAGATTTATATGGAACAACCTGAAGGGTTTGTTCAAAATCACAATAAGAAATTTGTCTGCAAGCTCAAGAAATCATTGTATGGTCTCAAGCAGTCGCCGAGACAATGGTACAATAAATTTGATTCTTTCATGATGAGTCAAAATTATATAACAAGTGAATATGATCATTCTGTTTACTTTAAGAAAATAATTAATGGAATATTCATTATCTTAGTATTATATGTTGATGATATGATTTTAGCAAGAAAAATCATAACTAAGATCAACAAGTTAAAGGCTCAGATGGCTAGGATGTTTGATGTGAAAGATCTAGGAGCAACAAGACAGATTTTGGGCATGGAGATTTTCAGAAATAGGAGAAATGGTAAGATGTGGTTATCACAACATAAGTATATTGAGAAAATACTCTTAAGGTTTGATATGAACAATGTGAAGCTAGTTTTAGTCCCTTTAGCTTCCCATTTTAAGCTTTCTTCAAGTTTATGTCCTAATACAAATGAAGAAAAGTAATATATGTCTCGAATACATTATGCTAATGCATTAGGAACTTTGATGTATGCGATGGTTTGTACACAACCAGATATTTCAAATGAAGTTGGGGTTGTCAGTAGGTATATGGCAAATCTAGTGAAAGAACACTGGGCAGCAGTGAAGTGGGTGCTTCCATATTTGAGAGGCACAAGTGATTATTATATCACTTATGACAGAAGTAGTGAATTTTTATGCAGATATGTTGATTCTGATTTTGTAGGTGATTTGGCTAAGAGAAGGTCAACTTCAGGATATGTCTTTACTCTTGCAGGTGGAGCTATTAGCTAGATGTCAAAGCTATAAAACATTTTCATTTTATCCACTATAGAAGCAGAATACATAGCTCTGATTGGTGAATTTGGTAGGCTGCAAGACAACATAAAGTTATTTTGTGATAGTCAAAGTGCAATTCATTTGGCTAAAAATATTGCCTATCATAGTAAATCAAAGCATATACCTATAAAGCACTATTTTGTAAGACAGGTTATCACTCAACGGGGAGTCTCTCTTGAAAAAATGCATAAAAAGGAAACCTATGCAAACATGTTCACGAAACCAGTTTTATTAGAGAAGCTACGATGGTGTATGGCTTCTCTTGGCTTGCAGAAAAAATAAATATAATAAAGAAAAAAGGTATCAGGCTAATTGTTGTCAAGGTGGAGATTGTTGAGATTTTCCATATTATTTTGGCACAAATCTCATGGATAATGCCAACAATAGGTTTTTTTTGCAAAACTGATGGCATCAAATCAGCAAGAGGAGATATTATATCCTATTTTGTTGTGATAGGATGGAATTGAATTTATTATTTAGTTTATTCTCTACATCTATAAATTGTAAGCCTGTAGAGGCAAAACAAATGAGAATGAGTTGTGAGGAAGATGAAGTGCAGATATGAGACATCTGTTGTTGTAATCTCTTGTTGATGAATAAGAATTATGATACCTCTGTTTGGTGGATGTAGCCCAGATTTTTTGGGTGAACCACGTTAAATTGATGTCTTCATTTTATTGCTGTGTGTGATTTATTTTGTTTTCTGCTGTGTTTAATTCTGACAGGTCCTTCCTTTAGCAGTCATCATTTGAATATTCTGTGTTAGTTGTTGTTTCCTCTTTTATTTCATCTTTACCATAAGTACATGACATTCTTCAATTACATGTTCAAAGGATTTACAATACTTACATGTCATTGTGGGGTTCTATTAGTCTCTTGCAAAATGAACTTGGCTGGATGAAGTTATAGAAAATGATATGTCCATGTCCTCGACCAGCTCCACCACCTCGACCTATTCCTTGGCAACCTCCTCAACCACCCCGTTATCCATTTTCCTCATGTATGTTCTCTTATTATTGCATTCTATAAGCATCAAAACTGTGCTCCATCATTAGGTTGTAAATCTGATAATTATTCTCATCGTGTCCTACTGATTTACAAAACTTTCAATATATGTTCCTTGGAGTTTTTACATATTTTTGTAACAAGTAAAAACCTTATGAAAGATGTTGGTCTCTAGAATTAAATATTTTGCACCACGTGTTAGATCATGAATTCAAGGGATTAGGTGCTCCACTAGCCATGTAATACCTAAATATAGGGAACTATTCTTTAGAATGGCCCTCCGATCTGCACTTTGTACACCATACTTCTTCTCTAACCTCTTTTATTTTCTTGATGTCTTGTATCTGTAAGGTTGAGTTTTCCATTTGATTCTAAATCTGTTGCATGCCTTCATTAGTATCTCCTATAGGTGAAGCTTCCAATTTCATTGCAATCTCTAGAGATTCAAATTGAGTTCCTATATTTTGTTGCATCAATGGAAATCTGATATGCAGTAGAAGCGTAGCTTTGAACCATTCTTGATGTTGCTGTGGAGCTATGCCAAATATTACCTAATCCATTAACAACTTAAATCTCTAGTCAAACTCCCAAACAAATTTAGTAGGTTTCTGTATGACCTATTTCAACTCGGTGATGCACTACAACTCAAAATTTGGCTTCTTAAACTCTCTTACCAATGTTGTTTTAATATGTGCAAATGTTTTTTTCTTGATTATCTAAATACTTCATATACCATGTATATGCTCTATATCATAGCGTCATAACAAGCTGGGATTTCTTTATATTCTCATCATTGATATGATTCATTGACCATACAACTTCACATAGAAACCAAAATTGTTTTGGATCCTCCAATCTAGTTCCTTTGAAAACAAGTAGCTTAATATCATAATCCATATGTCTTCTTGGGGGGTTGAGGGGGAGGCAGACCGAGAAAACTGAAAACACCCTGGCTATTATTGGATTTTGGCTTCTGTGAACTCTGAGAGTGGGAGGGAGAATATAGCGAAGTTACCTGGGGGTTATCTTGGTTGTTTTATTCTCTTTCACTTTTAGATCTACTCAAAAGAGGACTATAATAAGTATCTTAAAAGTTCTCCATCTCTTGTCTAGGAGATCTTTTTTTGGTATCTACTCCATATCTTTTTCCACTTTGCATTGCGCTGATCTCTTGCTCAGATTTATTTTATCTTCTTCTTAATATAAGTAAACTAGAAATATGATTGCATCCGTAAAAATCCATTTTCACACAAATTCATCTTAATCCAAAGTTTCAAATATTCTAAATACTTACCTCATGGTCCTTTGAAAAATCATTTTTCCTCTTCGATGTAGAATATGGTTGAGTCTACTGCAAACTCAATAATGAATCCTCCCAAGATACTATCAATCTAAAAATTGAAAAACCTTAAAATCCTATTATCAATTCTCTTTAATTGATGTATCAGTTTAGGATTTGATACTAATCGTTCTCCACCCTTAAAATAGCTCTTTTTTTGGTAAACTTCAATATCCACTTGTACAACTCAACAGGAAAATAATCGAACAATGTAATATTCCAAAATGGGAAAGAAGCAATATATGAACACATTAATGGAAATAGAAATGAATAAATCAACACACCATGATATGAGACAAATGTAAAGGCATCTTATTTAACATATCAAAAAATAATAGGCATAAGATCTTGAGAATCAAGTCACTCAAGAAATGGAAAACAAGCCTCTACTAAACAAATATGTTCATACATGAGAAATAGCTACCATACAAATGCCATGAGCTAATACAACATAGTTTTAGGGCATAACTGCTATATAAATGATATATCAATATGGATATATTGTTATATAGCTCAAAAAATGTCGGGAACAGAGAGCTAGGCTCCCAAGCACATCTCCAAGATAACCAGGGAAGGGTTTCCTGAAATGTAAAAGAATGCAGAAATACAAATATGGCCCTAGGACTGAATAATATCTGCAACTGGATAGATTATAGGAGTTTCCTTATATGATATGGAAATGTATGAAAAATCCTCTTATTGATTCTCCAAAAGAGAGGTTGATCTCCTCACTAAGAATTTATCTCCCTCGACTAGGGCTCCAAACCCTTCACTGCAACTGCACACTGAAATAATGCATTTCCTTCAAAAAAATTCGCTGTAACTAATAGCAGTACTCTATCTTGATGTTGGATGATGAAATAAAGCTCAGGGGTTCTCTTTTCTAGTCTCCCAATGGAAGGAAACCTTCCTCCAACTGAAATCAAGCAAAGAAGTGACCCAAATCAAGTCTCCACTGCTACACCCTGTAACACAACACAATACTCTATAGAAAATACGTTGTACAACAAAGATATAGCTTGGCCTGATGCAAAATGGTGGAAAAAGTAGTTCAATACTCTCCTAAGAATCCTCTCAAGGAAAAAGGTGGTATTCCCACTCAGGAACACCCTGTGCTAAACAACACTACATTATTAGCTAAATATCTTAAGAGAGAAACAAGTCTAAACAGACCATATAAAAAATAATAATCCAAAACATGACCTCATATGGCTTCCATCCTATTAATTATATAATTTATGAGCTTCCTGAACCTTGGCCCCACTCAATTAGGTCACCACCTTCATGCATTCAATCTCCCTCCAAAACTCTGTTGTCCCACCATGAATGCAACTCCTCCATAACAACGTTGTTTGATTTGGTCAAAATTGACCCAGTCTTCATGTCCCAACCCCTTTTCACACCTAACGGTCTTCAATATAGCTTTTAGATGACCTACATTCACACTAGGATTGTATTTTATTCATACTAAGGAGATTTATGGGTCTCCATACCCTCTTATTCCTCTATCTACGAGAAAAATCAAAATTTAATATTCCAATTAGCTATGTACTAATTTAGGAATATTATAGTCCTCCCCTCCCAAATGTTGCTTGTCCTCAAGCAACTGCAAGGATAGAACTGAAAAGCCTCTCCTCTTCCTCATGTAGCATCCTCATATGATAAGTTCCTCCAATCAGCAAGATGTTGTCTCATCAATAAGTCTCCAAGTTGCTCCTCCCAAGTGTATAAGTATGCCTTTGGTGAAAAACCCAAATGACTTTCATCAGGAACAAGTAGGATATCCATGGAAGCAACTACATGTGGTATTGAGGCCTTCTTGAGGCATGAAATCTGAAATATATTGGGAACTATAATTCCCATGTGAAGCCTCCATCCCCAAGCTATCATCCACAAAAAGTGAGTCACCCTCCAACATGGAAACTCATGAAAGATATCCTCCACCTTAAGCTCCTAAAAAGTAGGTGGGCTGCATAGCTGAACATGTTGGATCAAATTTTCCATCCCACATTGTATCTCTCTCTAGTTATGATAAGTTTAGAGTTGTTGTTACGTAGGTATATCCTCTCTACGGATAGAGATGATCCCTCTAGCCCTAGGGTGGGTCTAGAAACAAAAGGACATGCTAAAGTGTTACTTCCTAGTTAATGAATGAAAAAGAGACACGGTAGATTGACCTACCTAGAATCCAATGTTGTTGTCATTGTGGAAAGAGTAGTAGCCTCTCGCTCCTGCCTTGGAAAATCACAATCCGTTCACTATTACACCCAGATACCTGCAAATAGAACAAGAAACAAGAACAACATACGACATCATAGTTTCACTCATAACTATTAACCAGTCAAAGAGGGATAAAGCTATCGCATTACACAAAAATCATAACACAATAGTGGAACCAAATAGTAGTCATGTATATATAAGTAGAAGGAATAGGTACAACCGATGCTTTGACGTCGCAGTCTCCTCCAGCGGCGTTCAGTCGAAGTGCATCTCAATACCTGTCAAGGGATTCAGACGGTATGAGGGCATGGATTCAAGCTTTCCTCAACATAATTCCTTCTATCTATCTTCTCTAGTCATTCAAATATAGTATCAACTCTCCAAGTTCAGCTATCTTGTTCTAAGAGAGATAGCTTCTTTTATAGAGGAAAAGGAGGAGGCTGGGATCCCTACAAAGGTGGGAGGGAGTCCTATCCCTTAGGAGAGTTCCAAGGGAGGTGGAAACTACTAATTAAAGGAGGAAGTCCATGGTTGTTTTAGTTCAACCACTCCCAATGACTCATCCTCGAGGTGGTTGGAATAGAACCTCCGCCTCTATTTTTAAAAAACATTCCATAAACAACTTGGTATGGGTGCTTAACTAGGACAGAGTGCCAACTCGCACGGGCTTAGTGTTAATTTTCCAGCTCGGTGCAGGAGTGTAACTGGCTACTCACACCAGGGAAAAAACAAGGGTTTTTGCAGTCCTACTCAGGGAATTGTCAACAAGAGGAATGTTACTCTCATGTAAAGGAATGTAATGATGGATTTTTCAAGGCATGACACTGCTTATTGGTCACAAAAACGACCCTCCAATGGGAAAGATGGGAATTGTAGGGACTGTGAAAAAATGTTGTGTAATAGATGAACCCTAAAGCATGAGGTTTGAGGGAGAGGTAGGGGCGAAATGCTTTATTAGAACGCATTCAAACCAAACACTGCTGTCAGAAACCTTCAATTATAAATACAAATGATATATCTGATACATGAACATGTGGTATGGGTGCAGCCATCCAGAATAGAGTAATTATAAAAAACTGAGATCCGAGGTATGGACGCATCCATCCAGTAGTAAGGATAAACAAATAGACTCAAGTATGGTCGCAGCCATCCAATCAAAAGAGTCATGCAAAGAGTTATAACAATCCACCAAAATCCGCAGCCTGGAATTTATCAGACAAAATCCATGGTCTTGCGCTCCATCCCGACCCGAACAAGTACAATTTCAAGCATGTGAATATATGTATTGAAGTCGAACATGCAATAAAATCACCTGATTAATAGCCAATGATGAAAGCTATTAACAGGCACGAGAGAAATCACCAATAATTAAAATGGCTCTCAAGGTACAACCGGTACAATGCACGAGATGTGAACAACGATCTAGTATTGAACATCTAAAAAATCAGTCAATCGAAGGCCAATGATGTGGACCTTGCATCGAATGTAAAAAACCTGCCATTAAGGCATGCAGGCTACAAGGTACCAGAATAGAGTCTCTTGATCAAATTCTTGGATAATGAGTTGAAGTCAAGAGGAAGTGACCTGATCAAAGGTGGGCCATAATGTTTCCCACATCATCGATACAAGACAGAGGAACATATAATATTGAATCAGGACTAACAGAGAATCAGAGGGCGGTTGAAAACTACAGAGGCAAACTTATCTTGAACATATCAGCAAAACGACACTGGATTTGGCAGTATTTGACATCAAAGGATCTGAAGTCATGATGATGTGGCAAATAGCGGATGAGAGTTCAAAAGAGATTACCCAAAACCATGGAGGAAAAATTGATGAAATGAGATGTCCCCAACCCGACACGAATGCAGACAAGTGCCATGTTCAAGAGTGACATACTGCCAACATAACTAAAACTTGGTTCCATTTCCCCCCCACCATTTCTGATGAGTACCCCAATTATTTTTTAGAACAAGCTTGAAGGGGATAGCATATGGTTGCGTTGTAAGATTCTCCTTTGGACAAATCCATCCTAGTACATTTTATGAGCCCTAGGAAGGAGGAACTCGAGTAACGTCATGGCGACGACATCCGATGTCATCGGTGTTTAACGAGTCTGGAAAAGGGAGAACTCGGCATCTTTTCATATTTAGAGAGTTTGAAAAGAAATCAGAAAACAAAAATCCATCGTGGACCTTTTCGTAGATAGTCTCACAGATCCGAAAAGGTAGAAAATTGTGTCTGCAAGAACCTCTTAGTCATGATAGGCTAAGGTATTCATTTTTCGTAGATAATCCATCCCAGCCCAAAAAAGGGTTAAACTCATAATGGGTGGATATCATTTCGTAGCCATTTAACGAGTTCAAAACGACAGGAGTCTCAGCAGTATTTTCAGTTTTAGAGAGTCAGAAAAGAGCTGAAAGATGATTCCAGTAGTGACTTTTTCATGTTTTTAACGAGTCCGAAAAAGTATAAAACATAACTTGTTACTTCATCATTATCGCATAAAAACCTGTTTCTACCCAAGAGACACATGTAAAGCCCATTTCTCAAAAATAATATAATAAAATAATAAAAAATTATGTCTTAAAACCTAATTAGGGTTGTGAAAAAGTTATAAAATGCCAAAAATGGTAAAAATAATTACTTTTCACTTTTTACCTCTTGCATAGCAATAGTTACCCATTTCACTATGCAATCTTGAGGCGATGATAGCGGTCAATCTAACAAATCAATCTCAAATCTGTCAGTTCCAGGTAAGAGCGGAGATCCCTCTTGTCATTTTAAGTAATTTCTTACTATCTGTAATTTCCAATTTTGAATTCTGGGGGAGGAAATGTAAATATTAGGGTATGGCGGTTGGTGCGGGTTTCGGGCATGGAGTCATGCCAACCACCCAATTTTCTACACTAGGGCGTGCCCATTGGCACGACTGTTTGGAAAACAGTCATGCCAACGGCGCAAACCATTTTCATGTAAAATGTTAATCAAATACCCCAATTATTCACAAATTTAAGGTTCAAAAATGGCTAATACCACTCATATGAATGTGTTTGCAGGTAGAAAGAGGAAAAATGGTCATAGAATGGAAAGAATGGGAACATAGCGAAGAATACGAGCTTGCCATGGAAAATGAGAGAGTCATGGAAGCTCCCAAAAATTGTGGTCTGAAAAAATTCTTCCTAACGCCATGTCTCTGAGCCCAACAGATTTATTGCAGTATCTGATCAGCATATGGGATGAAAATCAAGAGAAGTTCATCCTTTGGGATCAAGAACTTGAGATTGAAGTCACCAATGTCTATTTCATAACAAGATTATCATGGAGGGGAGTAGCACCAATCCTAACTGGCACTCAGCCCTGCATGGAAAACATGACCATGGTGATAGACAGGGTATGTCCAAGAGCACGGAAAGGATCAGGCAGTGGGAAATTTGATATTTAGACTATCCCAGACTTGACACTTAGAGTAGTGCTACATACCATCACACAAACTGCGATATCACAGGCACCGCATGAAGCAACAAAGACATAGTTTCTTCTTGTTGTAGACTGCTTGAAACCAACCATCTACAACTGGGAAGAGGCCATGACAATAAATATGAAACACCAGCTAAAAAAATTCAAGAAGACCAAATTGAAGCAATTTGGTTATGGATCTATTCTGGTATTGTTCTTCTTGGAACAACTACCAATTTCCCAGTGACAGGAAGTCATAGTCCCAGCACCACCAGCAAGAGAACCACAGATGGCCCGATGGGCAACTCTGATGCCAAGGGTAGGGGGCAGTCAACAGATGTCCTGGAGATCGAAATTATTCGATTGGCTCCACTAACAATTGATTGTCCTGGAGGACTGGCCCTACTCTGGTATAGATTTCATTGAAGATCCAGAACTCCCACTCCTGGAGCGAGAGGATTGGAATGAATATTTGGTTGAGACTCATTTTTTAAGTTTCATGAGTATTGTTATTTTTTATATCTATGCATGTTATAACATTAAATCTATGTGTTTGAAAGAATGAGGGGATGAGATCTCCTTCAAGGAAAGAATGAGGGGAAACTGATTGGTGAAAATGAGCCTTGACCCGCTTTTTCTGTGTTTCGATAACCAAAGCAGAAAAGTGATGGGTTTCATCCAAACTTTCTAAATGAAGGAGATGTTCTTCCTCTGAGGAATTATTCGGCTTTAATTCAACAACTAACTTGAGCGAAGGTATTTTACATTCAATCAGGATAGTAGATTTCAGGCCATAGACCAATTGGAAAGGAGTGAACCCAGTTGCACTGTTAACTGAGGTTCGCTATGCCCAAAGAGCTAAAAATAACATGAGATTCAAATTTTATTTATGGATCCCAATCGTACGCTGAAGCATAGTGACAAGGACTTTGTTCATAGCTTCAACCTAGCCATTGGCTTGAGGATAGTACAGCGTTGAGCTGTCGTGACGCAGACCCAACTTAGAATTCAACTCCGCCACCATATAATGCCAAAAATGGGAACCATGATCGGTAATGATGGCTTGCAGGACACCAAACCTAGAAATAATGTGATTGAATATGAATTGAGCAGCTCCCTTACTGTCGACGACAAGTGTAGGCATTGCTTCGGCCCATTTGGTGAAGTATTCCACAGCTACGTTAATATAAGCATGCCCCCCAGCCAAGTGAGGGTTACACGTAATAAAATTGATGCCCCATTTTGCAAAGGGACCAATGGTAATGAGAGGATGAAGAGGAACAGGTGGTGCACGCATCTTGCATTGGTAAATCTAGCAATCATGGCATTTACGAACTGTGACAATGCAGTCTTTGAAAATAGAGGGCCAAAAATAACCAGCACGAAGGATTTTTTGAGCAATAGCATATGCAGACATGTGACCACCACAAGCGCCACTATGAAAATCATTGAGGACTTTCTCAACTTCCTCGAGGGTTATATAATGGAATCTACTCCGACACGATAGAGGGTATCCTCGACTATACGATAAGGTTGCGACTGATGGTGGATGCATCAACGAGCATCCTTCGCTAACTCATATCTAAAAGACGAAGTCTGGAGATAAACGATGATGTCATCGTACCATGGATCAAGGGTGCTAATCAAGAAAAGCGAATCGTCTAGAATAGATTCCTCAGAATGAAAAGGAGCGAAGTCGAAAGGGATAGAACAAAGAAAATCAACAAAAGCTAATGATTTCTTCGACTTGGCAGCAGTAAATTCCAAATGAAACTCTTGGAGGATAACAATCCATTTAGAGTATTTCCCCCCAAAAAATTTTGAGACAATATGTAAGTCATGGGGTTGCAATCAGAAGTCACCATCACTGTGCATAAGAGAATATAATGACGAAAACGTTGGACTGCTTGAACTGTAGCTAATGCTAACTTCTTGACATGCACATAACGAGTTTCAGGGTCAAGAACGTTATGAGACAAGTAATAAATAACATGCTCATGACCGTCATCATTGTCTTGTACCAAAACCATCACAATCGTGCTGAAAGTGACAGCTAAATAAAGGGAAAAATCATGATGATAATTTGGAGGGAGGAGTAGAGGAGCATTGAAAAGCATTGTCTTCAACGCATCAGAATATTTTTGAGCGATTTAATCCCAACAAAAAGGGACACCCTGCTTCAACAATCATGTGAATCATTTAGCTACTTTAGCATAGTTAGGTATAAAATGACGTAAAAAATTATCTTTCCCTTGTAAATGCTACAATTGGTGCAATGGGGAAGGAGAAGGGAGATTAATAATAGCCTCAACTTTGAGAGGATCGAGGTGAATTCTGTCTTGAGACACGATAAATCCTAAGAGTCTACCGGAATCAACGTAGAAGACACACTTGTGCGGATTAAGTCGAATGTTATAGTTTCTACAACGAAGAAAAATCTGACGAAGATGGTCAGGGTGATCCCTACGCTTAGCCGAATGAGCCAAAAGGTCATCTAGATAAGTTTGCATGATGTGAAGAATATAATGAAAGGCGTAGGAAATTACGCGTTGAAATGTGGCCCCAACATTTTTTAAACCAAAAGGAAGTGTTAGTGTGGGTATCTTCATCCCTCCGTCAGTGATCAAAATTCTCTTGTTGCATTGCATATTAGGTGTCTCACTCAATTAGCTACATTCCATTAGGAGCCTGGATCATCTGACGATAGTGGCTTGTTGTAGATTTTTCCCTCATGTCCTTTACCTGCTGACCCATTTCCTTTCATTAAGATCATTTGCAGTCACTTTTTGTCTTATAATTTGCAAGAGTCATTTTTTTAGGGTTTCAGTTTCATTAGGTCTAGGGTTTCATCAAAAAGGTTTTCAAAATGTCCAATAATGGTCATATGCCTAGAAATGTATTTTTCCTCAAAACTCTGTTTTAAGAAAAAATAGAGCATTTTATTTTTTTATGTTTAAATTTGATGTAATTGAAAGTTTTCTCATATGTAAGAAAATTTAATGGAAACCCTGGTCACCTTTTCAAGCTCCAGAAAATACATCCCTTGCAAGGAAAACAAAAAGAAAACCATTCAGTTAATCAGAGGAAAAATGAAGCAAACTGCCTAAAACAGAGTTTGGAAAAAAAAAAAGTGTCAAAGGTAAACATTATAAAAGTGGGTTTTTATGAGTGGAAAATTAAAGCCTTTGGTATATAAGTCATTTTTCATGTTTCAAAGGGCTCATTTGCATTCCAGGAAGAAATAGTGAGCAAGAAAAGACTGTGTTGAACAAAGGGAGCAAAATTGCAGCAAAATCGTGCAAGTTTGTCGGCGCAGCACATTGGCTGAGAGGCGCGGCACATAGAGCTGGCGTGATGCATTGGGTCAGCCTCTACAGTGTTAAAAACACACAAGCATGATGCATATAACTGGCGCAGCACGTTGGGTTTGTGGCACATCGCGTAGGGCTGCAAGCTATTTTCACCACGATTTCATTCAAATCTCCATTTTCTTGGTTTCCTCTGGTCCAAAGTAAGTCAAACAACTCTTCCAATGCCCATAAATGTGTGTCTTAAGATGTTTATGAGGATTTAATAAATAATTTAAAACCCTAGTTTATGCTCAAGACATGATTACTTAGGGTTTGTAGATTGGTTTTTTGTGGCCATCACTCCCTCACCATTTTATTCCCTCACTGTTGTTCTAGTTTCATCAAACCATTTCCATATCCCCCATATCCCTAAATTCATTCACCCCTATTCCAATTCCCATTATCCCAAATCCTAGCTACAAAATTCCCAAACCCCAATTCCTATCCCAAAAGCCTATAAATTGTTCCTAAAACCCTTCAATTCCCCAAATTCCAATTGGCAACATTCCCAAAATCCCTCTTACCCTCCCCCTTCATAGTCCCTCACACATTTTCATACACTTGGCAGCAAAACAAAAGATCAAAGACACCTAAAACTCTTCATACTCATCTAAGAAAACACAAAATTTGGCAAACATGGAGTCAGATTCCTCCTATGACCGAGATGAAGAAACACACAATGACTCTACAACCGAATTGCATGCACCAAGGAGACCTCCCAAGAGTGGTAAACATGTACGGGAAGAGCCTACTTCACTTGCTGAGCTGCAAGCCTGCCCTCTTGCTATCATATATTTTCAATAGCAGTCTTGTTATCATTTTTGTGAGATGGTTGCTAGATTCTAGTACCATCATGAGTTGGCTAGATTGTTTGTTCTTCATTTACATAATGGCCAAGTCACTCTTGCAGGTGTGACATTCACCTTGACACCGGAGTCTATCTCTCTAGCAACCGGTATTCCAAATGTCGGAGAGCAATGGAATAAAAGGCAGAAAATTTACAAGGAACACTATGCGCCATACATCAAGCCTGGTTTTTTGAGACAACTCAGCCGAGCTTTTCCCTTTCGGTACCTAAAAGATTCATACGCTCCTTTGATGAAACTCATAATCAAATATTTCAGCTGTGAAGACCGGTTTTCTCGCCTATATGCCTATCACATCAGATTGCTTATGCATTTTACCAGGGTGAGAATGATGAACCTCTCATACTTCATGTGCCAAAATATTGATAAGATGACCACCCTGGTGCAAAATAAAACTCCTGAGCAACAGTATAACAATATTTATCATTTTGCACTCATCAAAATTGTGGTTATGCATCAGCTTGGTTTGCAGGATATTTCATGGGAGGATTTCATTTCTCATGAGTTCTTCTCAGCTCCTCAGGTACCTCCGGAGACTTTTCATGAGACAGGTGGACCTTCACATCAACAGGAGGGTCATGAGACACATACCACTAGTGTGCCGGTGTTTTTCACCTATCAAAAGGGCACTAGAAGGTTGTTTGCAGCAGCCAATTGAGTATTATATCAACCCGGGGTGGAAGGGGTCTCACTTCCTCCATCAATAGTGTAGGTACAGGACAAGGGAAAATTTCCATTACATGATGAGGGGCCTTCAAGAGGGCAAGAGACAGATTTCATCCTCATTCAAGATGATGACACCGATTTGGGCTCATCTAGCTCAAAGCTTAAAGAGATCATTCAGGAGCAATGGACGAACATTAATGCTTTATCCCTTAGCTGAAAAAGAGCCAAGTGGATAATAAAATACCTTGAGCAAAGAAACAAGCATCTATAGGATCAACAAATCATTATGGAGCTGCAAAACATACAAGAGAACCGACAAGCTGCCAAAAGGAGAAAAACCAAGATGACATCACTTGAGAAAGAAATTGAAGCCAATTGTGAAACTTGGTTTGAAAGGGTAAATATGCATTTGGAAAAGCTGTTAGATAAATCTAACAAATAAAATAACATGTTGAGGCACATGGCCAATCATTATTGGGTGAGAAACCATGTTTGCAAAGCAAGGATCAAGATCTTAAAGGCCAAGTTGAAGAAGGCCTCAAAGCGGCGGAAAAAGCATGATAGACTTCAGATCTTGGTCGAGGCTTCCTTGGCCTAGAATATCACTTAATGGAGGACACTCAGCCCAAATTTCAAAAAAATTGGGACACTTTTTGCAAATTTTTAATTTTTGGCCTAAAACAGACTTTTCTGCTCTATGTGCTGCACCACCTGGCGCGCGCTTTTGATAGGGGACTCATTTTGATGAAAAAACAAAATTTTTGGATTTTTCATGGAAGCATATGCATGCATACCAATTTCCAAGAAATTTTGACAGGTTTTGGGCTTCCAAAAGGGTCAAAAACACCCCAATAATGACCTTTCTGCCCCTTTTTTGACACACAGGAAGTAGTCTTGGGAGAACTCAGTTTTGGAGGGGAAAATCGAAGACAAATTCATAAATACTACTTGTGCTGGAAAGTAGATAGGAATACCTTTCCAACAAGCCCACTTCGAGCAAATTTTGACACCGGGAAGGCCTCCAAAATCAGCTGCAAATTGGCGCAACACATAGGGAAATCAGGCGCAGCGCATTGGAGGATTTTGCTCATTTTTTACCCAAAAACTCTGTTTTTCACCTAGTTTTTGACAGTTTGAATTTATTACTTATAAATGTAAAAATCATGATGTAATTTAATTTAATTTGGTGGATATTGATGTAATTTTGCTAAATTTTATCTCATAGAGGTAGATTCATCCATAAAAAGATAAATTGCAACTGAATGAATCAGTTTCCTAGTTTTTAGAGGCAAGCTGTTCCAGTGCCTACTTTCTAGTTCTCAGTTTAGATTTTTTTGAAATAGCTCCTAAAATTATGATATCGACCCCTAGAGGCTGGGATGAGTTATTTTTTGTCTATATCTTGTGTTTTTTCAGTCATTAGCAAGGTCGTACTTTTGGGAATGCTTTGAGCATCATTGTACATTCATCTCTGCAGTTTGGCAAAGGAATAGACCAGGGTTTGCAACACTCTATGGGATTCATGTGGAATTTTTCTTTGATAGTGTGTATCTCTCTGTAAATTTAAGTCTACTAGTGTTTGATGTATACCATTTTCTCTCTTATTTCTTCTTAACTTAAGCAAACAAGGATAAAGGTAGAATTCATTAAAATTTGCGGTGCTCTACCTAGGGTTTGTTTAATTTTTTATGTTTTCGGTTGTTTGAAGAGGATTCCTGAAATTTTCTTGCCCTCTTTAAATCCTCACCTATCTTAATTCTCTATTTCTTTCAAATTTAAGTGTCAAATCAATTTCCTACCTTGCCCCATTCAGATCTCTGCAAAACTGAGCCTCATTTCCCAGACCCAAATTTTCCTTTCCTCTTGAGCCAACAAAACACCCTTAAAATCAATCTAGACTCTTTTGCATATATACCTAGCCTAAAATTAGTCTTCATTCAAGTCATCTCAAACCTCACTGATCATGTTTTTCTGATATTGAAAAGGAGAGAGCCCTCTCCCGATCTGGTAGGGCTAGCTACCAGGTTAAGCGTGGTTTGATGTTACCCTAGATTCTACCTTTCTCAGCCTGAGGTAGATTTAGGCCATAACAGGAAGTTTCTTGTATGAAAAGGTAACCCAAGGATATATGAATTCATTCTTGTGTTGATCAGTCGGGAGAATGTTTATCCGATTATAACCAGAAAAACCGTCCATAAGGGAAAAAATCTCGCTCCTGGCACAGTCGTCAATGATTTGATCGATGAAGGGAGTAGAATAATTATCCTTGGGACAAGCTTGAATGATATCATGATAATAAACACATACATGAATAGTATGAATAGTAAATCCTCTCTGTGGATAGAGACGATCCCTCTAGCCCTAGGGTGGGTCTAGAAACAAAAGGAAATGCTAAAGTGTTTCTTCCTAGTTAATGAATGAACAAGAGACATGGTAGATCGACCTACCTGGAATCCAATGATGTCATCATTGCGGAAAGAGTAGTAGCCTCTCACTCCTGCCTTGGAAAATCACAATCCGTTCATTGTTACACCCAGATACCAGCACATAGAACAAGAAACAAGAACAACATACGACATCATAGTTTCACTCATAACTATTAACCAGTCAAAGAGGGCTAAATCTATCACATTACACAAAAATCATAACACAATAGTGGAACCAAATAGTAGTCATGTATATATAAGTAGAAGGAAGAGGCACAAATGATTCTTTGAAGTCACATTCTCCTCTAGCAGGGTTCAGCCGAAGCGCGTCTCAGTACTTGTAAAGGCATTTGAATGGGATGAGGGAATGGATTCAAGCTTTCCTCAACGTAATTCCTTCTATCTATCTTCTCTTGTCATTCAACTATAGTATCAGCTGTCCAAGTTCAGCTAGCTTGTTCTAAGAGAGATAGCTTCTTTTATAGAGGAAAAGGAGGAGGTTGGGATCCATACAAAGGTAGGAGGGAGTCCTATCCTTTAGGAGAGTTCCAATGGAGGTGGAAAATACTAACTAAAGGAGGGATTCTATGGTTTTTTCAGTTCAACCACTCCCAATGACTTATCCTCGAGGTGGTTGGAATAGAACCTCCGCCTCTATTTTTAAAAAACATTCCATAAATAGCTTGGCGCAAGTGCTTAACTTGGATAGAGTGCCAACTGGCATGGGCTCAGTGTTAATTTTGCAACTTAGCACGGGAGTGTAATTGGCTACTTGTGCCAAGAAAAAAACAAGGGTTTTTACTGTCCTACTCAAAGAATTTTCAACAAGATGAATGTTACTCTCACGCAAAGGAATGCAGTGATGGTTTTTTCAAGGCATGACACTGCTTATTGGTCACAAAAATTATCCTCCAATGGGCGAGATGGGAATTGCAGGGACAGTGAAAATTTTTTGTGTAAAATCTACTGTTGAATTTGGGCTACAATAATGTTGCCTTCATGAAGCAAAAAGGAAATTGGATCCTCAAAGACCCACTCTTTGGTTCGCCCATATCATTCCATATAAAATTAATATGACCTTATCATCATATGGAATCCAAATGAGAGAGGTATTGAAGGTTTTACATAGTGTTGGAATGTACTAATAGTCTCTCAAGTATTCACAACGCATTTTTACCAACTACAGTTTCAGAACATGATGTGGCAAGTTGTCTCCCAACAAATTGCAAGTTGTGCATGTCATCTCATCCACTAGTAAATATTAGTTGGCATTGTTTATCAATTGAGCATACAAATAATAATGCAACACTTTCCCAAAGCCATACCATAAATGGCCATCTTTATGATAGATGTTGGTCCAAAAATGACCATGAAGCATAGATAGAGGCTTACCCTCTTGTGGAGAAATGCACTATATAGAGATGGTAAGAGAATGAAAATATTGTGTTAGATAGTCAATAAATGAAAAAACAAAATTATTACCATGTACTGAGTAAGATGATAATAATATCCATGAATGAGCCCTCCATAGTGGTATGACATACTCCCATGAAGAGGAATGAACTATGTGCTGCATGAAGATCATTCTTCTTATGCTTGCAAATCCAAGTTAAGAAGATCATATCATGGTAATATATGTCTCCATCACTCTCATCTCCTCCTTTTCCATCAAGTGCATCATATGTGAAGTGATCCTGGGAACACTCCATTAACAAACCCAAGCTCCCAAGTGACATCATTGTTGGCCTTTGTAATAAGGCTCTTGTCATCTCATAGCTCCATTATTTGACATGTCCAATGTCAAATTCATCTACCATAATGATGCTATATATGGGAGATTCCTTCCAAAGTGAAATTACCTCCTGATCTTCCAGGGCTAAGGAGTAGCCCCTTTGCACCATGATAGTGCCATCACCTACTCCTGCAACATCATGCGAAGTATGGGAGAAAACCAACCCATACTCTCCTGAGAGCTTCCAAAGAAACAACAACTCTTGTTGCCTTCCCACACCATCACCATATAGACTATGGAGCAACAACATGATGGTTGACATGAAAGATAACACATCACCCCAATACACCCATACTCCTTCTTGCCATATGATGCAAGTTCCATGCCAAGTCCCAACCATTAGCACACCCTTTGGGATAGGATATGCTACATGATGGTAAAACTCTTTCAAGAGTAGCCAATGTAGCCTTTCCTCCTGCTGCCCTGTGTCATAGATCTGCAAGTCACTTTCTAGCCTCTTGCTCATCAACGTCACCCATCCAAACAATGGTGAGTGTCTATCATCCTGCTTAAAACTTGCATCCCTCCAATGAAGAATACCATCCTCCCAAATCATATTTCTATATTTTCATTCCATGGGATGTTGAAATACAATCTCCTGGAGATCTCCAAATGAAGATCACTCATCAATGACCAAGTGGAATTCATAAGGATCCAATTATGATGATGGAAAAATATTCTTATTGAGCTGTGAAATGCTCATCAAGAAAGATCCATCATCACAATGAAAGATAAGATGTCTCTCATTAATCATATGCCGATCCATTGCTACACAACTGTGTTGGTCATAAAAATGTCTCAATATAAGTTGGGCCCCCAACTCATCACTACTTCTCATTGACAGTGATGTTGATCTCCATGATGGTGCATCTATTGTCTCAAAATCATGCTCAATGTTGAACACATAGTTATACATTGCATTGTTTAGGAAAATACGCATCCTATCCTCCAAAAATATACACTCAAACCCCAAGAGTTGTGTGCAACTCAACAATGAATAACCAGGATGATTGTATATCTCCTCCTTGAGCAAATCAAGGGTCCTTAGCACAATGATAGTCTACTACTCCAATTCAGCAATTTTCTTTAACCCTAGGTCATGCATTTTTTCTAACAACATGTTTCCATAATCCTCCATATGATGTGCTGAAATAAGAGGAGATGGAAATATGTGCATACCTTGGTAAAGCTTGGGAACATCTTGTACTGCTGCAATGGTTCCTTCCTCTGATGTGATGAATTCCCCAACTACTGATGTTGATGGCTGCTCCTCTATGGTTGCGTCAACATTGGTACAAGCCTCATTCTCCTCATGCATCTCCAGAATAGGGCATGGGACTCTAAATGTCAAGAGATCAAGGTGTTCTTTCTCCTTATGAAATTTCTCCTACAACAAATTGTGGTGGAAGTTCCTCCTCCTTTGGTTTCTTCTTGTCGAACTTCTTGATCAAACTCTGAGTAAAATCTACATATGAAGTCACTCTTGCATGAGTCAAATGGCTGAACCACCAAATGTTTGCTTCACCCTCAAGGTGCAGCACTACAATCTCAACATCTTCTCTTTCTACCACTAGATGTAGTAGGAATAATCCATCCAACTTCATTCCCCAAGCTCTTTCTATGCATGTAGATGAACCATAAAATTTGGATAATAAAAATCTATTTTTGCAAGGTCTTTTTTCTTCTTTGAGTTGAATAAAATGTGGGAGAGTTAGATTATCCTTGAAAGAATTTGTTTGAGATTTGTATTCTGAAAGATATTCACTTAGAATTTAATAATCTAAGTGTCCTCCATCTCCATGCCTCTTGTCATCTCCTTCAAAAGAAAAGGGAATATCATGTTTTTTTGGAGCTCTATGCAATACCCGTTCTTCTTTTTTCTAATAGGAAGTACATGGACCTTCCTCATCTTGAAACCCTAGTGTGGTTTCATTGCTCTTCTCCATTCTTCTTTTCTTGACCTCCTTGGTGAGGTCCCTCTTAGATCTAAAAATATATGAGATAAAACTATTTTTTTCCATCATTCTAATCTCTTTCTCCTTCTTCTTATTCTCCTGATAACATAATGGCTAAGATCCATAGGTTGAGCCAAGATTATGCTCTGATACCACTGTAATATTCCCAAATGTGGAAGAAACAATATATGAACTAAATAATGGAAATAGTAGTGAATAAATCAACACGCCGTGATATGAAAAAAATGTATAGCCATCTTATTAAACATATCAAAAAATAATAGGCATGGGATCTTGAAGATCAAGTCACTCAAGCAATGGAAAACAAGCCTCAACTAAACAAATACGTTCATACATGAGAAATAGTTTCCATACAAATTCCATGAGCTAAGACAACACATTTTTAGGGAATAAATGCTACAGAAATGATATATCGATATGGATATGTTGTTATATATATCAAAAAATGCTGGGAATAGAGCTTTAGGATCCCAATCACATATCCAAGATAGCCCGGAAATGGTTTCTTGAAATGTACAAAAATGCAGAAATACAAATATGGCCCTAGGGCTGAATAATCTCTACAACTAGATAGATGATAGGAGGTTTCTGATCTTATCTGGAAATTTATGAAAAATTATCCTATTGATTCTCCAAATGAGAGGTTGACCCCCTCACTAAGAATCTATCTCCCTCAACTAGGGCTCCAAATTATTCACTGCAACTGCAAACTGAAATAATGTAGTTCCTTCAGAAAACTGCGTTTTAAGTGCCTCCGACTGAAATCAAGAAAATAAGGGACCCAAATCAACTCTCCATTGCTACACCCTACAACAAAACACAATACTCTGTAGAAATTGTGCTATACAAAAAATATGTAGCTTGGCCTAATATTGAATGGTGGAAAAGGTAGTGCAATACTCTCCCAAGAGGCATCTCAAGGAAAGAGGTGGGATTCCTGCTCTATAACACCCTGTGCACTGCAATATTAGCTAAATAAATGAAGAGAGAAACAAGTCTAAATAGACCATATACAAACTAATATTCCAAAACATGACCTCATATGGCTGCCATCCTCTTCCTTATATAAGTTATCAGTTTCCTCAACCTTGGCCCCACTCAATTAGGTCACCACCTCCATGTATTCAATCTCCCTCAAAAACTGCATTGTCCCACCATGAATGCCACTCCTCCATAACAATGTTGTTTGACTTGGTCTAAGTTGAACTAGTCTTCATACCCCACCCCCTTTTCACACCTAAGGGTCTTCAATCCAACTTTTATATGACCTCCATTCAAACTAGGAGCGTCTTTTATTCCTACTAAGGATATTTATGGGTCTACATACCCTCTTGTTCCTCTATCTAAGAGAAAAATAAAAATTTAATATTCCAATTAGCTATGTGCTAATTTAGGAATATTACAAAGAAATTCTCGTATTTATTTGTAAAAATAAACTTATGTAACCAAGCTTCGGATGTCAGATGAGGGTTTATGTTTTCTTGATCTACAAATTCTCACAATTTCAAGTCTATCCAGTATTTAATATCCTTCTTCAATGGGTACCACATCCACATATCCCTAAAACAGATCTCGGTCCCGTTAACAATTTTTTTTTGGCTTGGTTTGGGCTAACCCAAGTTTGATCTATGTTGTGCACCAACAAACCCCTTGATCACTAGCCCTCTCAGAAACGACCTACAAGAAAGTCACAGTCTCAACCAAAGTGATCATGGCAAGATGCAAAACCAGGTTTCTGTAGCCTTGAGAGATTAGGAGATGTCGTATTATTATGTTTATCTTATACATACAACTTATAAATCACTTCGCTGCATTATATTAATTACTCAAACATGTCATATAAATCGTTAAAACAATTCTTCCTTTCTGTAAACCTCAATATCCACTCCTGAATATCAACAGGAAAATAACTGAGGAAAGAATCATATTGATTTTTAAAAATCAACTTATGTAACCAAGCTTCGGATGTTAGACGAGGGTTTATGTTTTCTTGATCTGAAAATTATCACATTTTCAGGGCTATCCAATATTTAATCTCCTCTTTCAATGGGTACCACATCTACATATCCCTCAAACAAATCCCGGTCCTGGGAACAGAACCATTTTTTGGCTTGGTTTGGGCTGACCCAGGTTTGATCTATGATGTGTACCAACAAAACTCTTGATCACTAGCCCTTTCGGCAATTATGTACAAGAAAATTGAAGTCTCAACCAAAGTGATTATGGGACGATGTAGAACCAGGTTTCTGCAGCCTTTAGGGATTAGGAGATGTGGTATTATTATGTTTATATTATACTTACAACATATACATCACTTCTCCACATTAGATTAATTACTTAAACATGTCATATAAACCTTTAAAATAGTTTTTCCTTTTGGGAAACCTCAATATCCACTTGTACAACTCAACAAGAAAAGAACTAAAGAAAATATTGTCTTGATTTTTAAAAATTAAATTTTGTAACCAAACTTTGGATGTCAGACGAGGGTTTCTCTTTTCCTGATCTACAAATTCTCACAATTTTATGTCTATCTAGTATTGAATCTCCTTCTTTGACAGGTACCACATCCACATATCCCTCAAACATATCCTGGTACTGTCAATAGAACCATTTTTTGGCTTGGTTTGGGCTGACCCAAGTTCGATCTATGTTGCGCACCAACAAAACCCTTGATCACTAGCCCTTTTGGAAATGACCTACTATTACATAGTAATTTGTCACCGTCCCTGTAATCCCCCATCCCTCACATTGGAGGGCCTTTTTCCATGACCTGTGAGCAGTGACATGACCTGAAACCACTTTCATGGCATCCCCCTTGACAAGGACAATCATTCCTCTGAAGACAATTTCTTGTGAAAAACCCTAAAAATAGACCTTTTGGCCTTGGTGCGACCAGCCAGTTCAGCCCTCGTGCCAATGGGGGAAATCCACCAAAGAGGGCGTGCCAACTGGCGCTCTGTCCCAGTGTATTAATTGTGCCAAGCTTAATAAGGATTGTTTTAAAAAAATAAATGGCGGAAGTTTGATTCCAACCAACTCCTGAATGAGTCTCTAAAATGAGTTGGGAGGTTTGGCTCCGGATCTCCATGTAGGGGAAGTGGTTTTCCACCTATCATGGAAGCTTCCTTGAGGATAGGGCCAATCCCACCATTGTAGTGATCCCAACTCCCCTTCCACAATCTATATAAGCTTGCCATTTTCCCTTAGCAAGCTAATCTTAGTAGCCTTAATGCTCATAGAACTAAGAGCTGAATCAGTAGTAAGGAGACTATCACCAGAAAACCTCTGAGAGCCAAATCCGAAGAGAGAGAACTTTGTCCCATTCCCTACGAGCTTCATTGAGACGTGCTCCACTGTTGACCCGCCGAAGGAAGATCTAGCGTTAGAGCTCAGGTTGTATCTTTCTTTCGTTGTGATTAATAATAAACGACTTTTATTATGGTTCCATTCGCATGTGTATTTCTTATGCTGGGAATTATATCTTCTCTGACTGGTATATGGCTACATAATTTGAATATCACATTGTGTGTTGTTATTTCTTCGCGTGTGTACAAGTATTCGAACATGCTAAGTGGGATAATTTTGATCTGCCAAAGTGAAGGACGAAATCGCCATCTTCTCTGTGAGTAACAATAGCGTGGGACTTACGGTAGGCCTCTTGTTGCATCTTGGTCTTTTGTAACTAGGAACCTGTGTCTTAGCATGACTCGGTTGTTGCTAGACCCGATATGGGCTAGTAGGGATCGCCTTTGTCCACAGAGGGGATTTACCTATCCAAAAAACTGGCGACTCTGCTGGGGAGACATTGATTGAATTTTTTCTTGTCTTTATGGTTGATTTTCGTCTTTGTCTGCTTGATCATCTCTTCTGGTTCACCTTTTTCTAGTGTTAAACCTCTGTTTAGCCTCACCATACCTGATCTGCTCCATGTTTTCTCCTTTTTATTTTTGTCATTAGTAAACTCGACTGGCGCATTTTTTTCCCTGACAGTCGCGCCAACCGGTGCTTGTTGCTAGTTCAGCCCCCGCGCCAATCCTATTTTGGTGCTAGTTGCAGCCAGACATTCGTGCCAATCATGTGTGGTGCTAGGGTTTGCTTCTTTTTTAGCCTTCTAAGCTTGATTTATGGTTTTGGTGTCATTTTTTCGACTGCCTGAGTGTCCTGAAGCCTTGGTTGATTGTGTGTGACCTATATCCTCTGGTTGTTTTCCCTCTACTGTCGGTTTTACATTCTATCCCTAGGGCATCTAGGTGCTATAGTGTTCTGAGCCTCCTGTGGGATTTTTTGGTTTTCATTTGTCCAGTCAACTTCATTTTTGCTTCTTTGCATTCATTTGGTGGTTTCCAGTTGTTTTATTGTGTTATTTGAGTGATTGCTCTCTTTCTCATTCAAGTTTCACTTTTGTCTCATTTCAAGCCTAGATTACACAACTTGTATGAGTCTTTGGGATTCCTCTTTGGTTTGAGGGATTTCTCCATCAGTTTGAGGTCTGATTTTGTTTTGTGTTGAGTGAAATTTCTTGTCTTTACTCTTCCGCTATCATTTCTCAAATTCATCTCTCCATTAGTTTTCATTTTCTTTAGTGCATCTTGCTCTTAAAACATTGAAAATACAAAAATAAATCTCTTTTCTTTTGATTAGTTAGTGAAAATTGAAAACTTTTTTGCGTTATTAGTGTTATATAACTCTAAAGGAAAATCTTCTAGTTTCATTAGCATGCATTAGAGACACTAGTGGTTGTTTCGTGATCATTTTGTTATTGTTTGAAAAGCTCTCAACCTTCTCGTAGTTAGCTATTCATTGAACAAAGTGATATATTGTGGCATGTAGTGTGCATTTAGAGGATTTTGAGACATAAAATGCGATAGGGCCTGAAAATTGAAACATAATTGAAGATAAACTCTAAAATTTATTCAATTTACCTTAAGACAACATTGAAACATTAATGAAATATTTAGAGGTCTAGGCTAGTGATGTGTTCTGGCGTCATTAAACCTAGTAGCTATCGCTCCCCTCTTGGCTTTAGACAACACTAGTACCGACTTGTGCTCCCCGTACCATCGTGTATATAAAAGGAGACCCCACTAGGTTTCTATCCTTATTCGTAGGAAGCTGATTCTGCCTCCTTATACCCGTGATACACCAGACACAACATTCGGGGAGATTTCCTGCATGTACGTCAAGTCCTTGGTTGATTTATCATTCATTTTGAACCAAGGTGTATATTTCAGTTCACGAATATCTGGTACACACTTTTCCTAGAGTTCCAGAGTAGTCATTTTGATCTTTTCTGACTCATTAAATTTGAAAGGATCATCAAGCGCTTGTCCTTTCACGCTTGTTTCCAAATTGAAAGAGATAGAGTCACCTTTCATCTGTTTCCTGACTCTTAAAATATGAAACAGTAAAGTTTCTAATTTTCAATGTGGTAAAATAAATCACCTGTGATCACATGCCCTTTTAGAGTTTTCTTGTTGGTTGTTTGATTGTGTGCCTTGGTTTTTGCCCGTGTGATTTTGTTGATCTCTTCCTCTTTTCATTACTGTCATAGTGGCAGAACCCTCAGTTTCGTTTACTCGTAGTCCTTGCATAGATGATTCATCAGAGGTCTCTTAATCAGTTGTTGAACCTCAGCAGCCCATTGTCTCTGAGTTTCCCGATGGGGGACCGCTTCCATCTGAGCTTCCCTTTGGAGGACCAGTTGAGTTCAATTGGTCCTTATCCAACACTCAGTTTGGATTTGGAGTAGAAGAATATTTCCCTCCTCTTACATCGGTTTCGCCTTTTTTAGCTGCTATTATCCATCCCAGTCCTCATTGTCTTTTAGAAGATCTAGCGACAGGGTCAGATATGGACTCATCCAGTCCTTCTCCTAGTGAGGAAATCCCTACATCTGGTGAAGATTACTAACTGTTCCCAGAAAAAAACCCTGAATAATCTATCATGTCTTTGCTTGGTCCTTCGCTCCCAGCAAGGTATAGATCCTTAAGTTAGATTGTTGCCATTGTTGCCTCTACGAGAGTATCAAATCCGTCTACGAGGCCGATTATTTCTTCGTTAGCGATGTCTCCAAGGACACCCCTCATGTCATCTCCTCAGGTCACATCAGTAATTGTTAGGCCTACTGTTTGTGTAGCTGCATCTACACCCGTTGTTACTACTCAGCCCATCAGGACCGCGTCACTTCCCGAAGACGTCTACATAACATCTGCTATTCCGGAGAATATCTCTCCTGAGGAGTATCAGTTGTCTCTACAGCAGTCGAACTTTGAGTTTGGTCAATCCTCCCAAGATCCCAACCGTGCTTACTTTTCTCATTATGCATAGGATGGTACACCCATTTACATTTTTCCATATTAGTACGATGAGCAAGAAAACCCTCTATGTTTTCCTGCTCCATAGGCTTATTAGTATGTTCAAGGTTTTATGTCTGCTCCGGCTGGGCAACCTTCCAACCCGCAAGGACAACCCTTACAGGGCCAACCTTTGGGCCAACCTGGTTATCTCTATGACCTGCAAGGACAACCCTTACAGGGCCAACCTTCGGGCAGCCTGGTTATCTCTATGAACCGCAAGGACAACCCTTATAGGGCCAACCTTCAGGCCAACTTGGTTATCTCTATGACCCACAAGGACAACCCTTACAGGGCCAACCTTCGGGCTAGCGGGGGTTGTTATATGGTCTGCAAGGACAGTCCGACAACCCTCAAGGTCAACCTATACAGCCTCATCATGTGGTCCAACCAGGGCAACCTCAAGGACCCACAGGTCAACTAGGATACCAACCGAGGTTGTTGTACAGTTCTGGGGGGCAAATCCAACCCTCTCAACCTATGGTGCAACCTCTGCAACCTCAGTTTCCTATTGGTCTGAATGTTGCACAGCCAAGAACTTCTTATGGTCCTATTATAGGTCAAACTGGTTATCAGGCACAACCTAGACCTATCCCGCCACCAGGCCAACTAACTCATCCGGGGCAGCCTGGTGTCCTTCATCAACCAGGTCAACCTGTTCAACCAGGGAAACCTGTTCACCTGGGTCAACCTGTTCAGCCAGGGAAACCCGCTAAGCCAGGTCAACCTGTTCAACAAGGCCAGCCTGCACATCTAGTCAACCCTACTTAACAACTGATTTACTCCATGCCGCAGCTGAATCCGCCTGTGCACCCAACTTATCAGGCTCAACAAGACCCCACTTACCAGCAACCCGCTCAACCCTGAGGCGGTTATTACCTCCAAGGTCAATCTCGACTGGTTTACAACCCGCCCCAAGGTTCTGGTTATTACGTTCAACAACCAGGCTATACCTATACTCAGCAGTCAAATCCATATACTGCTCAAAAGAGGCCGACATATAATCAGGGTCCATACCCTAGTTATCAACTCCCGTACACTGGTTATCAGCAACCGTATTAGTCTAACTATACGGCTTACACCGCCTATGGTCAGAATCCTCCGGGACAGAACCAATGGGGCAAGGTTATGCTCAACCAGGGTGGAGTATAGGTACAGGTCCTTATTGAGGGCCTGGTATGCCTTTCAATCCTCAGTTACCTTTCCTTGCTACATTGGAATTGTCGGATGTTTCTAAATTGACCAACGATCCGATTCTTCACAATCCTTATTGGCCTCTGGTTCCGACCAAGGTGCCCGGTGACTGTCCTAAATTTGAAGGTAAAGCTAGAGAGGACCCCCAAGCTCATGTGATGACCTACCATTTGTGGTTTTCTTCAAATTCTTGGGTGGATGATTCAATTCGTCTACATATTTTCCAGCGCACTCTTACCAGTGTTGCCGCCAAGTTGTATATAGAATTACCCCGCAGTGTCTTTCAAGACTTCAATACGTTAGCTATGGCTTTTGTGACACATTTTCAGTTACCGGTTCGTTACGAAGCCGGGACTCATCTCCTGACTTCCCTCAAGCAGGATAAAGCCACCCACATATCTGATCATATTCATGAGTGGCGATGTCATCGTAGACTGATCAAGTTTAATATACCTGATTAGCTACTAAATCATTGGCTCACTACCTCCTTCGTTAGCAAGATCGCTCAAGACATTGCTATGGGGGCATGTGTGACCGAAGAACAAGCCATCGCTTGTGCCCAGTACCTTGATCAAGTGTACTCTCAGTCCAGCATGATTTATGATATCTTGACTAATGCCTCATGGCCAGGGACCTCTAAAGCAGCAGCTACTCCATTGGTGGATAGTGTTATTGGTTCCATTTCTTAGACTCTCGAAAGTACTCTAATGGGAAGCAGAGGTTGAATTCTTCCCATAATTATGCTCTTCCCTCCCCTCTAGATTCTAGTAAAACCGTGGAGGTCAACGCCGTTCAAGCTAATCCTATGGAAAAGGCCTCCAAAGGAAATAAGAAGGGCAAAGGAAAATCCAAACCCAATGCCCTAAAACCAGAGTCTTCCAAACCTCGTGCTGACGATGGTTCCCAATGTAAACTGAAGTACCCCTGCCTTATCTGTGAAGGAGAACATTATACCAAAGATTTTCCCCGACAATATGAAGTTAGTCAACTTCTAAAAGGCTCCAAAGGGACTCTCGTAGTTCTCAAAGAACCTTTCCCATCTCAGCAGACCCAGATGGTTGAGCAGCCTTCACCATCTACACCATTTGGGTCCCAAGATTTTATGATGAATGGTGTGGCACCTGTCTCAATTGTTATGCGTTCGAAGGATTATGCTGAATCACGCCAGGTAGTTGGAAAGGAATTCGTTAATGGACCACCTCCCCCCCCTGCCTCTGGTCCTTTAGAAATTGAGAAGTCCAGCACTGAACCTGTTGTGAGGCCACCTTCTAAAGGTGTTCCGTGAAAGTCTTCCTATAATCCAAACGCCTGTGCCACTCAGCACTACAGCATTGTTGAGGATTTGGCACAAATTCCTTCTACCATGTCTGCATTGGAAGTGCTTCAAAGTTGTCCCTCGCAACAGAAAGCTCTGTTGTCCGCAATCAGTGGAATCAATCCTGACGATTCTAGTCTTCTCACCTTCGACCTTGCAAATTTTGTCCCCCAAATTCCACATCAAATCGCTCTTGTAATCCAAGTCGGTATCAATGGCCTCAACATCCATAGAGCCGTTGTGGATGAAGGTGCTTCCACCTGTGTTATGTCATCTGCCTGCTGGAATGCCATTGGCTCTCCAGCCCTTACTTCGTCTCCCAATGCCCTAGAGGCATTTGATGGTCAGGAATCAAAACCCCTGGGTGTTCTCGAGAGTTTTTTTATCACGTTACAGGTAAGACAGTCAACATAGAAGTAGAAGTGGTTGACGCCAAGCTCAACTACAATCTTCTTCTTGGTCATAATTGGACTCATGCCATGCTATGTGTTCCATCCACCCTCTTTTAATTTCTCAAGTTCCCTCATGAGGGAAAAATTATCACTGTTGATTAGTTGTCTTTCTTCACCTCATCCTCCGAGAACAATGTACCTTACATGGATCATATCCCCAATCCCCCCGACAGTGTAGGACCTGGTCTTTTCAAGGATCCTGACCTCATGGGTATTTTTCCCGTGCCACCACTGCACACTGTTCAAGTTAATATTATATCTAGGTCAGACGACCCTTGGATCATCCCTTCACCTAAATAGGTGATCTCTTTCAGAGAACCGATGCCTTTAACTCCAGTTGAGATTAATTATTGTGAAATCGTCACTGCATCTGATCCTCCTCCTCCTAAACATGCTCTTTTGAGTATGGATCTGGATATATATTGTCAATCCCCTTGGCTAGGTGATGCAGATTCACTTGATCCTTTAAGATAATACTTCCCTTCTAATGAAGCTATCGTTGAAATGATGTCTCTTGAAGATCTACCGTGGAGCGAAGGACATCATCGTTCCTCGTTCATGCCCAGCCTGGGGGCAATGTCTGATTGTCTAGAGCACTTCGCATCTCAGGTTCCCACTTCGCCTCTTCATACACCAATATTGACTCATGAGGTCCTTTCGGAGGGAAATCTAAGTAATATCACTCAAACCATGCTTATCGACATCTCCATCAAACCAGGGGTTGTTGAGAACATTCATGTGGGAGTTACCTGTTCTCCCGAAGAGATTCAAGTATACACGAGCCTTTTTCCTGAATTCAGAGATGTTTTCACATGGTCCTATGAAGAGATGCCTGGGATTGATCCCAGCATAGTTGTGCATGATATTCCTACCTACCCAGGTGCGAAACCCATGCGTCGGCGTATATGCCCATTGCATCCCCAAAAAGCCGTAGCCATAAAGGCAGAAGTTGAAAAACTTCTCAACGCAGGCTTTATCTATCCAATTCCCCTCACAGAATGGGTTTCAAATATTGTCCCTGTAGATAAGAAGCAGGGCACTATATGGGTCTGTGTTGATTACTGAGACATTAATCGGGCCTATCCTAAGGACAATTACCCCACTCCCTTTATAGACCAAATCATCGATGAATGCACGGGGAGTGAGATTTATTCCCTTATGGACGGCCTCTCTGGGTACAATCAAATTAATATTTTACCCATTGATCAACATAAGACTGCCTTTATTTGTCCGTGGGGTAATTTCGCTTATGAAAAGCTCCTGTTCGGCTTAAAAAACTCTGGAGCCACCTTCCAGTGTGCTATTTCCTATGCTTTCCACAATATACGTCATATTGTTCAGCCATATCTGGACGATTTTTCGGCCCATTCAGCTCGGCGTGAGGACCATCTGGAACACGTCTGCCAGATTTTCCTTCGCTGTAGATGTTACAATATTAGGCTCAATCCTCATAAGTGTGTCTTCTACGTAGATTTTGGTTGTCTTTTGGGATTCATCATCTCCAAAGATGGGATTCACCTTGACCCCATCAAGGTCGAGGCTATCATTAACCTCCCATCCCCATCCTCATTACATCAACTGCAGAGTCTATAGGGGAAATCCAACTTCTTACGGTGCTTTATTCTGAACCATGTGGAAGTGGCCAAGGGGTTTAGGTGACTTTTGAAATAGGGTGTCCCCTTCCATTGGGACGAGATTGCCCAGCAATATTTTTATAAGCTTAAAACGTTGTTCGTTAACGCTCCATTGATACCTCCTCCCAACTATCATCGCTATTTTACCCTTTATTTTGCCGCTACGTTTAGCACGATAGCTATGGTTCTAGTACAGGATGAAAATGATGGAAATCAACACATATTTTACCTTCTATCTCAGAATCTTCTTGACAAGGAAATGTGCTATGCCCACGTCAAAAAGTTGGTGCTCGCTGTGGTTCAGGCCATTTAGTGATTCCACCATTACATCCTGTTGTTTAAGGTGACCGTGGTTTCTGACTGCAACCCCATGACATATATATTGTCATGACAATTGCTGGGGGGCAAGTAATCCAAATGGATTTTCATCCTTCAGGAGTTCGATTTAGAGTTCACCACTGCTAAGTCGACGAAATAATAGGTTTTTGCTGATCTTATCTACTCTCTCCCAATGGAATCCGTTCCATCCCAATCCGAGGATCATATCTTGGATGAAACACTCTTTCTTATCAGCACGCGTGATCCATGGTATGGTGACATTATCGTGTATCTTCAAACATCCACATTCCGGTCCGAGTTGACAAAGGATGCTTGACGTCACGTTCAGCATCAATCTCAACCCTACCACATTGTAGGAGATACCTTGTACCGTGTCAGAGTTGATTCTGTGCTTTGACGGTGCTTGACCCTGGAAGAGGCTGAGAGAGTCCTGAACAACTATCACAGTATTGCCTGTGGTGTTCATATGTCCAGATATGCCACCGCCTAGAAGATTCTGCGTGCGGGTTACTTCTGGCCGTCTATATTCAAAGATTTTATTGTTGCAGTTTGAAAATGTCATCTGTGTCAGGTCTTTCATCGCAATATGTGTGCGCCACCTCTACCCTTGCATCCTGTCATTACCGTAGGCCCTTTTTCTAAATAGGGCATATATTTTATGACATGTAACCCTCACTTGGCCGGGGGGCATGATTATATAATCGTTGCCATGGACTACTTCACTAAGTGGGCCGAAGCGATGCCTACATTAGCTGTCGACGGTAAGACAACCACTCAATTCATTTTCAACCATGTTATTACGTGTTTCGGAGTCCCTCAAGCCATTGTCACTGATCATGGCACTCATTTTCAGGATTACATGATGGCTGAGCTAACATCAAAGTTGGGCTTATGCCATGATAGCTCAATGCCATACTACCCCCAGGAAAATGGCTAGGTTGAGGCAATGAACAAGGTATTGGTCACAATGCTTCAACGAATTATTGGTATCCACAAATCCAATTAGCATCTCCAATTCTTCTTAGCTCTCTGGGCCTATCGAACGTCTGTAAATAGCGCAACTAGATTCACACCTTTCTAATTGGTGTATGGTCTGGAAGCGACTCTCCCAGTTGAATGTGAAATTCCTTCTCTGAAGTTGGCTATGGAACTATTGCCTGACACTTCTCTAGAGGAAGAACGTCTCTTGTATTTGGAATGACTGGATGAAACCTGCCGCTTGGCTACCTTGGTTATTGAGGCACAGAAAAAGCGAGTCAAAGCCTAGTTCGATCAATAAGTTTCTCCACGTTCTTTCATTGAAGGGGACCTCATCCTCCTATATTACCAAGCACATGATAAACTTGGAGTGGGAAAATTCCATCCCATGTGGCATGGGCCCTATATAGTTAAGAAAGTATTAAAAAATGAGGCCTATGAGCTTATCGACTACAAAGGTATTCCTCTGGTACAGCCTAGAAATGGGTTGTACCTCAGAAAGTACTACACTTGAGTTACTCTTGTGTGGTGTGTGTGTGTACATAAGTGAGTGATTTCATTTTTTGTACATGTGTGGTGTGGTGTGCTTTGTAAGCGTCTTTCTGCTGATTAGGTCTTCCTGATTGTGCAAATGTCTATTACTTCTTTTGTCGGTTTCGCGGATGGTGCCTCCCGCAGTACCAAGAATCTATCCTCGACAGCCTAGGTAATCTACAATCCTGTTGGTGAGTTGGTCAATTTACAAGGTGTTTGTCTAGGTCCTACCACAAATAATGTCGTGGAGTATAGTGCCATTTCGGAATTATTAAATGAGGTTGTTAACCTCGGTATTTGTGCATTACTTGTATATCTGGACTCACAGCTTGTATTATTACAACTTAATGGTCATTATTCAGTTAGAAACCCATCCATTTTACGACTGTATCTACATATTCATTCACTGGAAAGAAATTTTGATTACATTACATATCAACACATACCCAGACACATGAATGCGTTAACAGATGCAGTATCTAATATGGTTTTAGATAGACATTTACGTAACTTGTAAAAACATCATCATATGTAAAAAGATCCATCCAAAAATAGATATGTGTGTGTGTGTGTGTGTGTGTGTGTGTGTGTGTGTGAAAATGTTTTCAGTTTGTGTACATCACATAAAATCAAAAAATATACATGTTTGTTTTCATAATAGCCAAAGACAACATGTCTCTCAAAAATATGCATATAAAATCCCTAGATGACTAATCAGCATGGTGCTTGTGTTAGCATGTCATCGCGCACACCAATTGCCTTTGTAATCGATGGAGGTGACTAGGCACCCTCAGAGTGTGCCTCTGGTAATCCATCGAGACGTCTGCTAAACGGGCATAATCCAGGATCCCTCGGGTGATACCCTCCAGGTTCTGGACTAGCTCACTCCCCTCGCCACCCTCAACCTGAGGATCATGTGCAAGAGGGGTCCTCCGTGCGATGGATGACATCTCAGCAGGCCTCTCTAGGCCAACATCTACACACATATAGGATTGTTTGTTAGAATAGACATGTATCACAAAAAAAAAAATCATAAATACATAAAATCAAAAAGAGTCTTACCCAGCTCCACATCCTAGTCATCCCCCTTCGGGAGTGGAAGATCTGGGTTGCCTGTGAAGTCGGTACCGGCATAGGGCTAGTCCTCAATGATGATCAACTGTCGTTGTAGCCATGTAAAAAACTAGGGCCTCCATGACATTTTTTGGCCCCCTCCTAATTTGGGCATGAGTGCTGCCCATCGAGCCATCCTTGGCTCCCTCAATGATGGCTCAGCGACTATCCGCCCCTGGCCCTAGAAAATTGGTAGTCGTTCAAGGATGAACGATACCAGAATGGAACCATACCCAAACAGTTTTCCTTTGGCCTTCTTACACTTAGTCAACTACCATTTGATGTTCATTGTTACAACAATGGCCCAATCAAAAGGTGTCAGGTTCATGCATTCAGATGCTAAGAGGAGTTGTGCTTTAGTTGCCTCATGTGGTGCCTGGCACCCCACAGCCTATATAATGGTGTGGAGCACTACTCAGAGTGCTAGATCAGGGACCATGTGAATATCAAACTTCCCACTACATGATCCTATTTGTGACCCTGGGCACACTCTTTCCATTACCGTTGCCATTTTTTCACCAGATGGTCTAGTGCCTGTCATGATTGGCACTGGACCTCTGTAGGACAATCCAGTTATGAAATAAACGTCAAATACTTCAAGCTCCAACACTTGGTCTCAAAGCCTGAATTTTTCTTCGTTCTCGTCCCAAATGCTGATCAAATACTACAGTAACTCAGGTTGTGCTCTCAAAAATGGTGTTAAGAAGAAATTTTTTAGACCACAGTTTCAGAGAGCATTCATGCATGCTTCATTCTACATGACCATTTCATCTTCTTCACCATGCTCCCTTTCCTTCCACTCAATCACCATTTTGGCCATGTATCTGCACCAACATGGTCATAAAAACCTCATTAGATCTCTGGAACACTAAAAGATTCAGCTGATTGGTTCACATTTTGTTAAATTTAAGCAGAAATTTGAGTTGCGCGATTGGTGTGACTGTTTTGCTAAAAGTCGCACCAACTTGCATGACCCCTTTGCAAAAAGGAGCCAATTGGCACGGGTCCCTGCCCGATACCCACACCAATTGGTCGAGCCCTAATTTTGCAAAGGTCCCGTTAGGGATCCAAAAACACAATGGAAATATATAAAAATGGAATTAAAACAAAGCTATGGAGAGCACCTCTTACCTAGAACGAACGAGAACCGGAATGATGTACTGGATTGACAACAATTGTCACTACAAGTTTGCATAGCAAAATCTCATTGTTTCTCTCACGAGAGTTAAAAAGTAAAAGTGAATATGTTTTTACTATTTTTGGTATATTTATAACTTTTCAAAGTCAAAATTAGGTTTTGAAAGTCATTTTTCCAATATTTTATTATATTTTGTTGAAAAATGGGTTTTACGCTCACCTTCATGTGCACCAACAGGCGTTCACGTAGCTTGGACGACGATACGAGTTGTATTTTATACCTTTTTGGACTCGGTAAAAACACGAAAAAGTCACTACTAGAGTCATATTTTATCTCTTTTCTGACTCTCTAAACATGAAAAGATTGCTGAGTCACTTATCGTTTTGATCTCGTTAAATTGGCTGTGAAATGACATCTACCCAGTATACGTTAACCCCTTTTTCGGGCTGGGATGGATTATTTACGAAAAAGGAATACCCTAGCCTATCGCGACTATGAGGTTTTCTCAAACATAGTTTTCTACCTTTTTGGATCTGAGGGACTATCTACGAAAAGGGAATATTGGAGTTTACTTTTTCGTTGTCTTTTCAAACTCTCTAAACATGAAAAGACGTCGAGTTATTCCTTTGTCAGACTCATTAAAAGCTAATGACATCAGATTCAGTCGTAGTGACGATACTCGAGTTCCTCCTTCCTAGGGCTCATTAAATGTACTAGGTTGGATTTTTCCAAAGGAAGAACTTATATCACAAGCATATGTTATCCCCTTGAAGATTTTTTTCAAAAAAAATTTGGGTACTCACCAGAAATGGTGGGGAATATGAAACTAGTATCATCATCGTGTCGACAGTATGTCACTTTTGAACATGGCACTTGTCTGCATTTGTGTCGGGTTGGGGACATATCATCTCGTTCTCTGCTTGCCTCCATGGGTTTGGTCAATCCCTTTTGACCACTCATCTACTCTTTGTCTCGTCGTCATGACCCTAGATATTTTGATATCAAATACTACCAAATCTAGTGTCATGCCGTCGATATGTTCAAGAGAAGTTGACCTCTGCAGTCTCAAACTTCCTCTGATTCTCATCTGATCCTGATTCATAAACATCATGTTCCTTTGTCTCGCGTAGATGATGTGGGAAACACTATGGCCCACCTTTGATCAAGGTCACTTCCTATCGACTTCAGCTCATCATCCAGGAAGTTGATCTAGAGACTCCCTTCTGCTACCTTGGAGCCTGCATGCCTCAATGGTAGGTTCTTCGCATTTGATGCAAGGTTTTCATCATTGGCCTTCGATCAAATGATTTTGTGGGTGTTTGATGCCAGCTCACTGTTCACATTCCGTTGATTGTACCTATAGTACCTTGAGGGACATTGTCATTATTGGTGGTTCCTCTCGCATCTGTTAACAACTTTCATCATTGGCTGGTATTCAGATGGTGTTCTCGCATGTTCGACTTCAGCTCACTTATTCGCATGCTAGAACTTATACTCTATTCAGGTTGAGATGAAGTGTAAGACCCTGGGTTTTGTCTGATGGAATCCAGGCTACGGATCTTGTGGATTATCATGATTGGTTACATGAATCATTGATAGGATGGTTGTGACCATACCTGAGTCTACTTATTGATCATTTCTGGATGGTTGCATCCATACCTTGGATCCTGATTATTGTATACTCTATTATGGATGGCTGCACCCATACCACATATCATGTATTTGAGATATCAATTGTACTTGTCTACGCAAGTTTTCCGATAGCAGTGTTTTTAGTTGGACACGTTATCGTAAAGAATTTCACCCCTCTCTCTCTCTTAGGCCTCATGCTTTAGGGGGCATTTGTTACACAGTAATTTTTCACTGTCCCTGCAATCCCCTGTCCCACAAATTGGAGGGCCTTTTTCCGTGACATGTGAGTAGTGACATGATCTGAAACCACTTTCATGGCATCCCCCTTGACAAGGAAAATCATTCCTCTGAAGATAGTTTCCTATGAAAAACCCTAAAAATAGAACTTTTGGCCTTGGCGCGACCAGCGAGTTCAACCCTCGCACCAATGGGGGAAATCCACCAAAGAGGGCACGCCAATTTGCGCTCTGTCCCAATGTATTACTCGCGCTAAGATTAATAAGGATTGTTTTTTAAAAATAAATGGTGGACGTTTGATTCCAACCAACTCCTGAACGAGTCTCTAAAATGAGTTGGGAGTTTTGGCTCCAGATCTCCATGTAGGGGAAGTAGTTTTCCGCCTATCATAGAAGTTTCCTTGAGGATAGGGCCAATCCCACCATTGTATGGATCCCAACTCCCCTTCCACCATCCATATAAGCTTGCCATTTTCCCTTAACAAGCTATTCTTCGTAGCCTTAATGCTCATAGAACTAAGAGCTGAATCAGTAGTAAGGAGACTATCACTAGACAGCCTCTGAGAGCCAAAGATGAAGAGAGAGAGCTTTGTCCCATTCCCGACGAGCTTCATCGAGACGTGCTCCACTGTCGACCCACCGAAGGAAGATCCAGCGTCAAATCTTAGGTTGTATCTTTCTTTCATTGTGATTAATAATAAATGACTTTGATTATGGTTCCATTTGCATGTGTATCTCTTATGCTGTGAATTATATCTTCTCTAACTGGTATATGGTTATATACTTTGAAAATCATGTTGTGTGTTTTTATTTCTTCGCGTGCATGTAGGTATTCAAACGTGCTAAGCGGGAGAATTGTGATCTACCAAAGTGAAAGACGGAAGTGCCATCTTCTCTATGAGTAACAACAGTGTGGGACTTGAGGTAGGCCTCTTGTCACATCTTGGTCTTTTGTAACTAGGAAATTGCATCTTAGCGTGAATTAGTTGTTGCTAGACCCGATTTGGGCTAGTAGGGATCGCCTGTATCCGCAGAGGGGATTTACCTCTCCAACACCTACAAGAAAATCACATTCTTGACTGAAGTGAATATGGGAGGATGTAGAAATAGGTTTATACATCCTTGAGGGATTAGGAGATGTGGTATAATTATGTTTATATTATACTTAAAACTTATAAATCACTTCGACGCATTGGATTAATTACTTAAACATGTAATATAAACCCATAAACCATTATTTTGCTGAAGTAAAATGCAATTGTAATAACTACTACTTTACAACTAATAATAAGAAAATATACACATCGATCATACAATAACATCAAAACACCATCCACAAAAATAGTTTCTTAATATAATGAATCTTTGAATACATCCAGTTCTTGACCTACGCACTAAGCTGCAGGTTGTCTATTCACTCAGCTACAAAGCCTTCCCTTCGCTACAAATTACAGATCACAAAATTCTTCTCTATCAAAAAATTACTTGATTTTATGATTCTCTTCCTATATATATTATTACATTGTAGAAGTACATCATCAAAATACCATTGTCCAAATACCATGGACTCCTAAAAAAAAGAAACTATGGCCTATAATGCATTGATTCCTTACAAAATCGCGCACTTTTACAAAAAGGATGGGCTTCGACCCACCCAAAAACCCTTATGACACCACGTGGTAAATTTAATTCCTTAAGATGTGCTCCGCTACGTGATCCACTATGCACTTTGCCCCACAAACTGCGGAGTCTTTGCGAAAATCTAGGCCAAGTTGGGCTACACCCAACAATCATATGCAAGATCTCATTAGGATTCAAACTTTGTATTTAGATAGGTATCTCTTGAGCTCTGATTTAGTGTTATTTTTTACTCTCATATGATGTAGTAGACCTTTTTATGGAATGCTAATTAGAAACTTCTTGTTCCATCACTCATTTAGTCTTAGAGGGTTGATGCTTTTGGGTTAGGGACCAACCCATTTGCTAATTCCCTCTTGTGTATTCATATTCTCATTTTATGTTTCAGTATTTTGTTTAGTCTCTTTGCATTGTAGTAGCAGCAAAAATCAATCAAAACTGGGCTTGTAGCCTCTCTTTCTCACCTCTCTCATCAGAGCTTGAGGAGGAGGATATCCAACCAAAGATAAAAATTAGTTTTTCTATGATTTCTTGGAAAGTTATATAGTGTGATTATCATGTTCATAATATGCTTACTGTAAGTTATAATTTGGATTGGTACTTACATCATATTTTATAATAGGTTAAGTAGGCTTTTCCATTCAAGTCATATTTTCCACTTTTTAGCATGTTAGTTTGTTAATAATCAATGCATGTATGTGTCTAGTGATTTCCGAGTTGTCTACACCTAAAGGGAAAGGATAATTTTCATATCATTCATACTTCTTCTCTCCAACCTTCAAATATTCCACCAAAACCATGTTTTGTGAAACCACCTTCACCGCCACCATGAGAAACCTTCCAAGTGAAAAATAGGCCCCCAAAGGGTTATGAGTTTGGATGTAGGTGTTGGCCACATCTCCCTCACCTAATTAAACCTTCTCTAACCTTTCCACACCTTCCTTGCACCTCTTTCACCATTAAAACCCTCTCGCCCTGTTTCCTGTAGCACTTGAGGACATATTGTAGAAATGTTGTAGGTCACCTCTTCACTCCAGTTTAGTTCCTTTTTTCCTTTTGAACCTAGAGTAGGATGCATTTTACCCTTAGCTCTTAATTCATGGTTAGAAGAGTTCCGTAGGCCACTCCAAAAGCTCTTAATTCATGGTTAGAAGAGGTGTCTAAGTAGATGCTTGTTTTTTGCTTAAGCATGTTGGAAATGTTGTCATTGATGGCAAAGGAGATGGCAAAGGAGGAAAACTTGAGGCAGCAACAAGGCAAAGAAAGCAGCATAGCAGCAAGATGTAGAGAGGGTCAAGCAGTAGAGACAGGGTCATTTGAAGAAGCATAGGCAGAAAAAGGAGAATTAAGGAGTAACATCAGTCAAGGAGTATATGAAACAAAGAGAGAAGAAAAGTAGCAGAGGTAGAGGTAGCAAACAAGTAGCAGAGGCAACAAATAAGCGAACAAATGAAGCAAAGGAGACAGGTGGAAGAGAATGTCGAAATTTAATAGTCAAACAACAGAACGAAAGCAACGACAGAGACAGAGAAAGAGGCACAGCAAAAGGCAAAGGCAGAGGTAGAGGTAGAGCCATTATCGCAGAAAGGCGGAGGCAGAGGCAGAGCCGTTATTCTAAGAATAACTACCCCAGCTGGTAGATACACTAAACATAATATTACGAGAATCATTACCCAGCCGGAGGATACATAAACTCAATTATGGGAATCGTAACCCAGGCGAAAGCAGAAGCTTATATATATGCAACGTGTTACATATATTTCTCTTTATATACAAAGGACCAAAGAATCTATATATATATGTATATCTATATGTAGCACAAGATCTAAAGAACCAAAGTTTCTATCAAAGGCAAAGTACCATATGGTGGGACCCTTATCAATCGCATCAAAAAAGGTGACAACCGATCATATGAACAGAAAGTTACGATTGTGCTTGAAGCCCGGACCTAATGGGTCTATAAATCATGATTAATATATGTTTGAGTTATGGCATAACAGTGTTACATCGCATCGCAGAAAAGTGTGGCAGCAAAGCATGACAATAGAAGTTGCGATTGTGATTGAAGTTCCAGACCCAATATGGTTTAAACAATGATTCATATATGTTTTGAGTTCTAGTGAACAGTGGTCAATCGCATTGGAGTTAAAGTGGAGCATCGGATCGCATTCAACTAAAAGTTGCAATTGCAATTGAAGCCCAGACCTGATGGGCTTATAAACTGTGATTAACATGTATTTGAATTCCGGCCTAATCGCATCGAAGCATCGAAGTATAGGCATATCGGAACATCCAACCAAAACTTGCGATTGTGATTGAAGCCCGGAACCGATGGGCATATAAACTACAATTCATATTTATTTGAGTTCCAGTAAAAAATGATTAATCACATCGGAGAAAGAGAAAAGTATATGCATATGCACAGCGCACTATATACGAAGTACCATAAGGTGGGACCCCTCTACAGAAAATTTCGAGAATCATTACCCTGGCTAAAGGTTACATTAAAGCGGAAGCATAAAGCTTATATATATATATACAACACGGTACACATGTTGTGCTTTATATTCAAAGGTTCAAAGCTTATATATATATATATATATATATATATATATATATATATATATATATATATATATATTTATTTATTTATTTATATGGAGCACTTTATGGACAAGGGACCAAAGGTATAATCCAAAGCATATGTATTATATCTTTTGGCGCGAGATCAAAAGAACCAAAGGTTTTAACGCTTATTTTTAAAACAAAAAAAGTTCTATATGATGGGACACTCACCCAATCGCATCGGAGAAAGTTTGCAAGCAGAACATGTTAACAAATAATTGCGATTGCGATGAAAAACCGGACCCGATGGGTTTATAAACCATGACTGATATATGTTTGAGTTTCGTCATAACAGTGAATCATCGGAATCAGAGCATCGGAGCATTGAGATATCTATGTATTCAAATGGAAATTGTGATTGCGATTAATCGCAATCGGAAGAAGTCGAGGAGTGATACATCGCATCGGAAAGATCGGCGAGTGGGCCCGTAAGGGCATTTTATGTATTAAAATGATCTCTCAGCGGTACATCACCGGAAGATACATATGTTATATAAAACGACAGTCTATATGGTAAAATCAATTCTTATCATACCGAGAGTTAAATTGTGATGTATGAAAAGGGCAGTTACATAGGTATGGCAATTACACTGCGACAGTAAGCAGGAAATCAATCAGAACTGAAAGGGCCAAACACAGTCACAGAAAAGCCAAATACAGTCACAGAAAAGCCAAACACAGTCACAGAAAAGACAAGCGCAGTAAACCAAGAGGATTAATGAGTGATCTGAATTTTTCATTATAATTGAATGTAAATGTTTTTAATTGATTTATATTGTTGTGATGCATTGGCAAATCTCCGAAAGAGAAAAAATTCCCACTGTAGTGTTAAATTGGTACCTACAGTTATATTTTTCTGAGTGAGCCGAAAAGAAATGAGAAGGTAGAATACTAAGAGGTATGGCTATCCATTCCGAATTCCTTGAGGAATACAAATAGTCATCAGGAATTCTCTATAAGTAATATCATCTTGATATGCATAGAGAGGTTAGAGAAAGTAAGAATAAATAATGAAAAGTATATAAGATTGAGGCAGAGAAGATAAGGAAGAGAGGAGCAGAAAGAGATGCTACAGAACAGAGCTGATATCGGAGGTAAATCAGCAAACACTTCTTTTGATAAATTGAGGAAGTTGGATCTTCCCTATCAAGTTGAAGCTTAATAACTGTTAGTTGTAGCTGACTGAGGTTGGAGCCTCCTGTAGGTTGGTGCCTGCAGAAAAATTGAAGGCAGTTGGAGCTTCCTTGCAAGTTGTAGCTTTCATAATTGAGGTTGGAGCCTCCTGTAGGTTGGTTCTTGTAGAAAAATAGTGGTGAGAGGGAGTTGGATCTTGCCTTTGCATCACAACAATAATAAGATGTGGTTTTCTCCCTTTATGGGTTTCCACTTATATCTATTGTCTCTATATGTGTTGCCTGTGTGCTGAGATGATTTATCAAATCTTCTTAATGTTTACTTCTCTCATAATAATTTTAATGTCACATTAATTTAATACTTGCTGAAACATATTAAGACTGTTCATATACTAAGGTTGAATACAAAAGTAAGATGTAAATAAGCTGATGAAAATTAAAAAAACTCATGTATGTATTGAACTGATTCACCCCCCCCCTCTCAGTTCAACTAAGAATTCAATAATTGGTATCAAAGCCGGTTCCTTTGTACCAGTTTAACAATTGAAAGGAGATTCTAGGTTCTCAGGATGGATAGTAAAGAAGGATGCTCAACCGATAAAGCCCCTTTCTTTATAGGTGCAAATTATGCCTTCTGTAAAATCAGGATGAGGACATACATAATGTCTCTAGGAATAAAATTTTTGGGTGTTGTGGAATTAGGATATGCCCCAAAGGCAACTGACTCAGAGAAAGAATCCAAACAAGATTTTGTAGCTAACGCAAAAGCCATGAATGCCATCTTGAATGGATTGTGTGAAGTAGATTTTATCAAAGTAATGCACAAAGACACTTCCAAAGACATGTGGGATACTCTGGAGAACATCCATGAAGGAGACAAGAAGGTAAAGACTGCCAAACTTCAAGTCTATGGAGCCCAGTTTGAGAACTTAAAAACGAATGATGATGAAGACATTGACAGTTTCTTCCTAAAAGTTGCAGAAATTGTTAACAATATGAAATCTCTTGGAGAAACCATGCCATAAAGTATAATTTTGCAAAAGATTCTAAGATCTCTTCCATCCAGGTTTAATCCCAAGGTGTCTGCAATAGAAGAAACAGCTGATTGGGAGACCTTAACCATGAACCAACTACTTGGAAATTTAACAGCATACGAGATGAGGCTCCCACAGAAGAAGCCAAGTATGAGGGAGGCAGCCTTTAAAACAGAAAAGAAGAAAGAAGAAGAAGAAGACATATGCTCTTGCTTAGATGAAGAAGAGGCAAATTTTGTCAAGAAATTGGATAGAGGCTCAGGTAAATACAAAGGTAAACTTCCTTTCAAATGCTTTAACTATGGAAGAGTGGGACACTATGCTGCTAAGTGTCCTCACAAGAAAGTAAGGAATCAGGCTCAAGAAAAAGAGAAAAATGCATCAAAAAACTGGCAGAAAGGAAAGATGTTCACCAAAAAATCCTTCTATGCTCAACAAGACAACAGTGCATCTGAAGACTTAGATGAACCTTCATGTGAAGAAGGAACCTCTGAATTTTTATTGATGGCCATAGAAGAACTTGAAGGTCTCCTGCTAGAAGATGAAGAAGAAGAAGGTGAAGTCGACCTTGAGGGGGAGCTAAGAAGTGCTCTGGAAGAGATTGATAGACTCAAGCTGAAATGAAAAAAACAAAAGGACATTCTCCTCAAGTATGTACGAGAAGAACATAATTTATAATTCCTTATGCAGCTAAAGATAGAGCTTGAAGAAGCCAAGAAGATAAAGGACATGTTACTTAAGCAAATCAAGGAGAAAACTCAAGAACAAGAGAAGTTGGAAGAAGAAGTAGAATGTCTCAGGAAGAAATTAGAAAATTCTCAAAGGAATGTGGTTATAAATTCTTCTCAAACAACAAGCTCTAGTAAGTTGAATGAAATTCTAGTTGCTCAAATGTCTCCTATGATAAAAGCTGGAATAGGCTATGAAGGAGAATCAAGTAAAATCAAAGAAAAGGAAAACAGAGAGATTATTTTTGTAAAAGCAAAGAAGGATGATGAAGCAACTCAAATAATTCCTACAAAAGAAGAAACTTGTAAGGAGGGAGACAGAACCCAGAAAAATCCTCTAATAACAAAGAATGAAAGAAATACTCAAACAACAGAAAAATATTCATATACCCTTGAGTATGTCAAATTTGGAAGCCATCAAAGGAGATTCTTCCCTCCTACGAAAAATGCCACCTGTTATGTCTGCCATAAGTTGGGACACATTGCTGCATACTATCATGCAAGGAGAAGTGATTCAAACTAGCAAAATATACAAACAGTGAAGAGACTGTCTCAAGCAAACAAATGGAGAAGACAACATTACATCAGGTATGCAAATAATTTCTATGGTTATTGTTTTTATTGTAAGGAATTTGGACATAAAATTATTGAATGTAGAAAGTATGGACAAAGATTGATGTTCAACACTGCAAAGAGTTTTATGAATCAAAGAGATTTTGTTCATACTCACAATTCTGCAAAAATTATGATCAAATGTTGTTTATGCAATCAAGTTGGACATATGCCTTCCAAATATCCTCTGAAAGGATGTGAATCATCATCTCTCAAAAGATACCAAACAAAAGGATGCCTCTAGTGGATAAAGAAGGTGAATAAATGTGACTTGGCTCTAACTACTCAAGACCTGAAAAGCCAGTGGTATCTGGACAGTGGCTGCTCAAAACATATGACTGGAGACAGGAGAAAATTTATAACTTTTGATGAAAAGAAAACCGGTAATGTTACTTTTGGTAATGATAAATCAGGAAAAATCAAGGGAAAGGGCTCAGTCAGCTTAGATAATAGCAGAGGTAAGGCCCAAGATGTACTATTTGTAGATGGGCTGAAAGAAAATTTGTTGAGTGTCAGTCAAATGTGTGATAAAGGTTGCGAAGTTATTTTCAGAGCACAAGACTATGAAGTTAGATCAAGCACCACAGGTAAGACTCTGCTCAAAGGTGTTCGAACAGAGAGCAATGTTTACATCGTGAAAGAGGAAGATGAAGCATGCCATCTTAGTAAACTTTAGGAGTTATGGTTATGGCATAGGAGATTGGGACATATCAGCTTTGATCATATCATCAGACTGAGCAATAAGAAAGCGTTTAGAGACATGCCAGAAATAAAAAGGCCTTCTAATACCATATGCAAATCTTGTCAATTGGGTAAACAGACCCGCACATCCTTTAAGGCCAAAGATGAGTTATCAAAAAGAAGACCACTCCAGATTGTGCACATGGATTTGTGTGGACCTCCAAGAACTAAAACACCAAGTGGACAATCCTACTTCATGCTGATAATATATGATTTCTCCAGAACGACATGGGTTGCATTTCTCAAGAATAAATCGGAAGCTCTGGACAAATTCAAAATATTCAAAGCATTAGCATAATATCAAACAGGATGTAAGCTAAAATGCATCAGATCGGACAGAGGAGGTGAATTCACAGATTATGAATTTGCAGATCTATGCAATGAATATGGCATAAAACAACAATTTACTATTGCAGGGACACCTCAGCAGAATGGAGTAGCAGAGAGACAAAACATATCTGTTCAACAAATTTCTAGAGCCATGATGCAAGAGAGTAATATTCCTCAAACCTTCTGGGCAGAAGCAGTACACACGGCGGTGCATATACTTAATAAAGCCCACTTAAGGCCAAGCAGTGACAAGACTCCATATGAGCTATGGCATGGAAAGTCAGCTTCAATCAAACATTTTAGAATTTTTGGAAGCAAGTGTTATATAAAGAATAATGATGAAAATCTTGGGAAATTTGATGCAAGAGAAGATGAAGGGATTTTTCTAGGATATGCTTCCAAAAGTAAAGGGTACAAGTGCTACAACAAGACTCTTCGAAAAATAGTAGAAAGTATTGATGTGAGATTTTATGAAGAACTTCCAAACAATACAAGAGATACAGACTGTTGCAGTCCATCAGACAACCATGAAGAAGAAAACAAAAATGATGATGAAACAAGAAAGACAATAGAATATGTATAACTGAGCTCGAAATCCCCCTCAAGATACACTCAGAAGAATCATCCTGAATATCAGATCATAGGAGACAAGAAAGTAGGGGTCCAGACAAGAAGGCAGCTAACTGAACAGACAGAAGAGTTATACATAGCCATGTTATCGCAAATAGAGCCAAAGATATTTGAAGAATCTAGCAAGGACAAGTATTGGGTGAATGCTATGAATGAAGAATTAGACCAAATTAAGAAAAACAATACCTGGGAACTAGTTCCTAGACCCACTGGGGAAAATGTCATAGGCTCAAAATGGTATTAAAAAATAAAATGAATGAGGAAGGACAGGTAATTAGGAATAAAGCCAAACTTGTCTGCAAAGGATATTCACAAATCGAAGGACTTGATTATGATGGAAAATTTTCCCCCATAGCCAAAATGGAAGCCATCAAAATGTTTTTGGCCTTTGCATGCTACCAAGACTTCAAGGTATATCAAATGGATGTAAAATCTGCTTTTCTGAATGGAGATCTAGAATAAGAAGTCTACATGGAACAACCAGAAGGTTTCTCTTTAACAGAAAAAGAAGACTATATGTGCAGACTGAAGAAGGCTCTATATGGACTAAAACAGGCTCCTCTTGCTTGGTACTCAAGACTAGATAAATATTTACAAAAACAAGGCTTTAAGAGAGGTGGAGTAGACAACAATCTATATTTAAAATCCCATGAAAATGAACTCCTGATTGTTGTAGTATATGTTGATGACATTATGTTTGGAAGTAATAGAGAAGAACTAGCAAAAGGGTTTGTTGATGAGATGAAAACAGAGTTTGAGATGTCTATGATTCGAGAGCTCAGTTTCTACTTAGGACTTAAAATTTAGCAAAATAACACAGGTACATTAATCTCACAGGAAAAATACTTAAAAGAAATGTTGAAAAGTTCAAAATGGAGGACTGCAAACGTGTGTCAACTCCCATGATCACGGGATGCAAGTTGTGTGCTGATGATGGATCTACTGATATAGATCAAAAACTCTACAGATCCATGATAGGAAGTCTGTTGTATCTGACAGCATCAAGACCAGACATCATGCTAGCTATAGGACTAGTGGCTAGATATCAAGCAGCACCTAAACAAAATCACCTTCTTGCACTCAAAATAATATTCAGATATCTACAAGGAACAACACAGTATGGACTTTGGTATCCTAAAGGAAAAAGCTTCACTTTGACAGCATACACAGATGCAGATTGGGCCAACTGTGTGGATGACAGGAAAAGCACAAGTGGAGGTGATTTCTATCTAGGAGAAAGTCTGGTGGCATGGTTAAGCAAGAAAAAAACATCTATCTCTCTATCTACAACAGAAGCAGAATATATAACCGCAGCAGCATGTTGTACACAAGTCATGCGGATGAAGCAAACCCTCCAAGACATGAAGGTAAGCATTGATGAACCTATCTCAATCAAATGTGATAATACAAGAGCTATAAGTATACAAAATAACAGACATCAGATATATTTACCAAACCACTTGCTAGAGAACCATTTGAATATTTGAGAGACAGACTAGGGGTAGTATCTGTAGATGCTACTCTCTGATATGAAGAAAAATCACAGTTTCAAGGGGAGAACAGAAACGAAAATATCATTCCAAGGGGAGATAAGCCAGCAAGGGAAGCATGAAACAGGTCCTCAGGATCAAAATTATTATGGCAAGAATACATCCAGCATAAAAGAATCAATAGAAAGACTAAAGGGTCAGTGGTGAACCCAACGTGAATCTAATCCAAAGGTTGGAGCAGCAACGTACAAAGTCAGAAGATCTCAGAGAGAGGAAATGCACAAAATGTTGAAAAAGGATAAAAATACAGGATCAAAGGATAGAATCTACACTAAGAATTCAAACCCCTTTCCATTGATGTCAAATGGGGAGGAAGAGCAAGCAACAGGAGAAAGGATCCTAACAGGCAAACAGAGGAAGTGTATTGCCATCAATGCCAAAGGGGAGACTATTGGAAATGTTGTCATTGATGGAAAAGGAGATGGAAAAGGAGGAACACCTGAGGCAGCAACAAGGCAAAGAAAGCAGCATAGGAGCAAGATGTAGAGAGGGTCGAGCAGCAGAGACAGGGTCATTTTAAGAAGCAAAGGCAGCAAAAGTAGAATTAAGGAGTAACATCAGTCAAAGAGTAGATGAAACAAAGAGAGAATCAAAGTAGCAGAGAGGTAGAGGAAACAAAAAAGTAGCAGAGGCAGCAAAGAAGTGAACAAAGGAAGCAAAGGAGACAGGCGGAAGAAAATGTCGAAATGTAACAGTCAAATAGCAGAATGGAAGCAATGGTAGAGACAGAGAAAGAGGCACAGCGAAAGGTAAAGGCAGAGGCAGAGTCAGAGCCATTATCATAGAAAGGCAGAGGCAGAGGTAGAGCCGTTATTCTGAGAATCACTACCCTAGCTGGTAGATACACTAAACATAATATTCTGAGAATCATTACCCAGCCGGAGGATACATAAACTCAATTCCGGGAATCTTAACTCAAGTAGCAAAGTATATATATATAAACCTTATTCCGGGAATCGTAACCCAGGCGGAAGCGGAAGCTTATATATATGCAGCGCGTTACATATATTGCGCTTTATATACAAAGGACCAAAGCATCTATATATATATGTATATCTATATGTAGCACGAGATCTAAAGAACCAAAGGTTCTATCAAAGGTAAAGTACCATATGGTGGGACCCTTATCAATCGCATCAAAAAAGGTGATAGTGGATCATATGAACAAAAAGTTATGATTTCGATTGAAGCCTGGACCCGATGGGTCTATAAATCATGATTAATATATGTTTGAGTTATGGCATAACAATGTTACATCGCTTCGGAGAAAAGTGTGGCAGCAAAGCATGACAATAGAAGTTGCAATTGCGATTGAAGTTCCGGACCCAATATGGTTTAAACAACGATTCATATATGTTTTGAGTTCCGGTGAATAGTGGTCAATCGCATCGGAGTTAAAGTGGAGCAGTGGATCACATGCAACTAAAAGTTTCAATTGCGATTGAAGCCCAGACCCGATGGGATTATAAACTGTGATTAACACGTATTTGAATTCCGGCCTAATCGCATCGGAGCATCGAAGTATAGGCATATCGGAACATCCAACCAAAACTTGCGATTGCGATTGAAGCTCGGACTCAATGGGCATATAAACTACAATTCATATTTATTTGAGTTCTGGTAAACAGTGATTAATTGCATCGAAGAAAGAGCAAAGTATATGCATATGCATAGCGCACTATATACAAAGTACCATAAGGTGGGACCCCTCTACAGAAAATTCCGAGAATCATTACCCCGGCTAAAGGTTACATTAAAGCGGAAGCATAAAGCTTATATATATATATATATATACAACACGGTACACATGTTGTGCTTTATATTCAAAGGTTCAAAGCTTATATATATATGGAGCGCTTTATGGACAAGGGACCAAAGGTATAATCCAAAGCATATGTATTATATCTTTTAGTGCGAGATCAAAAGAACCAAAGGTTTTAACGCTTGGTTTTAAAAAAAACAAAGTTCTATATGATGGGACCCTCACCCAATCACATCGGAGAAAGTTCACAAGCGGAACATGTTAACAAAGAATTGCGATTGCAATGAAAAACCGGACCCAATGGGTTTATAAACTATGACTGATATATGTTTGAGTTTCGTCATAACGGTGAATCATCAGAATCGGAGCATCGGAGCATTGAGATATTGGTACATTCAAATGGAAATTGCAATTGTGATTAATCTCAATTGGAATAAGTCGAGGAGTGATACATCGCATCGGAAATATCGGCAAGTGGGCCCGTAAGGGAATTTTATGTATTAAAATGATCTCTCAGCAGTACATCGCCGGAAGATACATATGTTACATAAAATGACAGTCTATATGGTAAAATCAATTCTTATCGTGCCGAGAGTTAAATTGTGATGTATGAAAAGGGTAGTTACATAGGTATGCCAGTTACATTGTGACAGTAAGCAGGAAATCAATCAAAACCGAAAGGGCCAAACATAGTCACAGAAAAGCCAAATAGAGTCACAGAAAAGCCAAACACAGTCACAGAAAAGACAAGCGTACTGAACCAAGAGGCTGAATGAGTGAGCTGAAGTTTTCATTATAATTGAATGTAAATGTTTTTAATTGATTTATATTGTTGTGATGCATTGGCAAGTCTCAGAAAGAGAACAAATTCCCATTGTAGTGTTAAATTGGTACCTACAGTTATATTTTTCTGAGTGAGTCGAAAAGAAATCAGAAGGTATAAGACTAAGAGGTATGGATATCCATTTCGAATTCCTTGAGGAATACAAAAAATCATCAGGAATTCTCTATAAGTAATATCATCTTGATATGCATAGAGAGGTTAGAGAGAGTAAGAATAGAGAATGAAAAGTATAGAAGATTGAGGCAGAGAAGATAAGGAAGAGAGGAGCAGAAAGAGATGCTACAGAACAGAGCTGATATTGGAGGTAAATCAGCAAACACTTCTTTTGATAAATTGAGGAAGTTGGAGCTTCCCTATCAAGTTGAAGCTTGATAGCTGTCATTTGTAGCTGACTGAGGTTGGAGCCTCCTATAGGCTGGTGCCTGCAGAAAAATTGAAGGGAGTTGGAGCTTCCTTGCAAGTTGTAGCTTGCAGAATTGAGGTTGGAGCCTCCTGTAGGTTGGTGCCTGCAGAAAAACAGTGGTGAGAGGGAGTGGGAGCTTGCCTTTGCATCACAACAATAATAAGATGTGGTTTTCTCCCTTTATGGGTTTCCACTTATATCTGCTGTCTCTATCTGTGTTGCCTGTGTGCTGAGATGATTTATCAAATCTGCTTAATGTTTGCTGCTCTCATAATAAGTTTAATGTCACATTAATTTAATACTTGCTGCAACATATTAAGACTGTTCATATGCTAAGGTTGGTCTAAAAGTAAAAAATTTATTAAATAAAGTGATGAAAATTCAAAAACTCATGTATGTATTGGTAAGTTCATGCCCCACTACTAGGTTCAACTGGAATTCAACAAAGCAATGTTTTCTATTTTTGTTTGCATATTGTTGGGAAAAATACTGAGAGGGGGGGTGAGTCAGTATTTAGGGCATACTCAAAACTTTTCACTTTTTCTTCTTTCTAAAACCCATATGCTACTTTCCTGATACATACTCGCATATATACGCGGATACCCTTTATGAAACTCGCATATACACAGAGATCTAATTATGCCATTAGTTCTACACTTATATCATTCCATCATTCATTCATCATATGTTCAATAAATAGTAAACATGTGCAGTAAGAATAGAATAAACCATCACACATAAGCATCACACATGAACACCAGAATTTTTAGGTGGAAACCCAAGTCGGGAGAAAACCACCGCTGCCATTGCTCAGCCTTCAATAGTTTATTATAAATAAAACATCTTACAACATATGTGATGGCGTAGCCTCCTACCGGCACGCAGACACCCACATGCGCTTGTTTACCAGCCTCTCCTGGAAGGGAGCTACGACCCCCTGCTCTCGTTTACCAGCCTCTCTTGGAAGGTAGCTACAACCCCCTGACTGAAGGCTACAACCCTCAGCTCCACCATGGACCACGTTTCATAAATTTTCACACTGGACCCACTCCACACATTTAAGCTCAAACATAACAATTTAGACAACCCAGATCAAAAGAATTTATCATCATCAGATAGCAGTAACACATCAGAACATATCAGACATTTTATACTTTAGACTTCAGCAACCCTAGCTTTTCATACACGCTTTTCTTTCACTGATCCCGCGTATATACGCGTCTTTTACCATACCAACCCGCGTATACTTCTGTACATATTACAAAGATAATTTCACTGCGCATACACGCTTTATCTTCAGTTAAGCCGCGTATATACGTGCTTCCTCTGCGGCGAACTAGCGTATGGTTCTTTAGACATTTAGGTCATTGCAATTCTTCAGAGCAGATACATCACACAGATTTAACCCTTTAATTCAGACAGATGTTCGCCTCATTTCAGATCTAATCATTCCACAAACAGATCTAGAAGATATGAATACATTTCAGATCTATATTCCCTTCTTCATCATTTTCTTCATTGGTGCATCATACATTCAGATCTATCATTCAACTATAACCCTTTCCATTCAGATATACTTCAGAGAGAAGTATTCATTCAAGCTCAGACATCTTGCACCCACACTCATGATTTCCATAATGAATTTCTTCTCTTTATATAGGTTTACCCTTTTTCAATACCATGAGCCAAAACCACATTACTTTCGATGGTATTCCTGGACGGGGTCATTTAGACGAAACATTACCCAATACAATGGGTCAATACCATGGTGGTTACCCCTGGTTTTGCACTTTTTGAGCGCTTTTGCCCATACGCGACTTGGCACGTACTTTACCGCATGCATACGCGACTTCTCCTAGACAACTCCGCGTATGCCTTGAAACATACTTTTTTCATCATAGATCTAGCTCATACTGAATTTCTTTCTTCATTACCTTCTGTACTCACTGTAGATACATCAGATTTACATCATTTAACAAGATCATCAAGACGCATTAGCCTTAGTCTACTTGCTACCAACTTCAAGTCATCAAGTAGGCTATCATCTTCATCAAGTGGGTTGCCATCGAGGACAACACTACCGCATCATATTGCCAACAATCTCCCCCTTTGGACTTGATGGAAACCACCGGTGGTGTTTGGTCTACAACAGAATATGATACATTAAAAATACGATGACACATGTCACTCTCCCCATTCTTTAACACCATTCGGATTTCCTTTAATCAAACACCATGTCACTCTCCCCCTTTGACATCAAGGGCAAAGGGCGGACCAAAACCAACACAAGGTTTTTCTCCTCATGTAGAAGGAAGCATTCTGCAGATCTGATGTACACTGAAGTGACCAAGCTCCCCCTGAGCTCATGCTGAATATTCAAACATATTTTTCAATAAAGTACATGACTCTATGACCTTCCTATCACCAAAGACTCATACTTACATCAAAGATTCAACCAAGTGGATTTACATATGAGACTCAAGTACCCAACCTAGTGGGTTTACACATTTTGACTCAGCTACCCAACCAAGTGGGTTTACATATTTTGACTCAACTACCCAACAAAGTGGGTTTACAAAATGAACAAGTCCTTACATGACTGAATATTACAATTTTACATGATAGGTCTCAACATGACCTTTTTCATCAAATTACAAATATGACTTTTCATGACCAATACCAGAAAGACCTCAAGAGAGATCATATGTAAGAACCATCATAATGCCAACAATGCATTATACTCAGCAAGGCTAGGGCTCCCCCTGAAAATGTGCATCCAAACATCCTTTCCATATGACCAAGGCTCCTCCTTATCTTGTGCAACCTGAACACCTTCAACAGCAAGTCATCGGAAAGAATCTCTGCATGATCTCTCCTTATCTCTGAATTATAAGACATTTATCTTAGCAACGAATACTCTTCATCAAAAAGTAAACAGGACTCTTCCATAATCTTCAACATAAGAAACCATTTATCATTTCATTAGCATGAGTATAACCAGAATAATGCTAACAGTACAATCATTAGCAGTCAAACTGATGCTCCCCCTGAACCTCTGCTCCTGATCTTCATCTGTCATCCCAATTCTCTTATCATTAATGCATACGCGACTGTGTCAACTGGAACTTGCGTGTATACGTGACTTTTGTTCATAGAACCCGCGTATGGAAAGCGAAGCATAGAAATTTTCACATTCCTTCATCTCCCTCTGAACTTGTCCTTCCTGTACCTGTATTTTTCATATCAGATGCTCTGTCAGAGAAATGGCAAATACATATGTGAAATAATCCAAACGGAAGCTGAAAAATGCGTACAACCAAAATTGTCGTAGCCAAATTGTCCATACGGATTTACGTGAAAATACTCGCGTATATACCATATTTGTGTTTCAAGAAACTCGCGTATCCGTTTAATCTTAAAGAGTGTGATTTTCTTCGGCGGTAGAGACTATCCCAGCTTCTGTCTTAAATACTCGAATGCTTCCCTGGGCAGAGGTTTGGTAAAAATATCAGCAACTTGTTCTTTGGAGGGAACATATTCCAACTTCACTGTTTGCTCAAGCACTTGTTCACGTAAAAAGTGATACTTGATGGGAATGTGCTTGGTCTTTGAATGCATAACAAGATTCTTTGAGATACTGATGGCACTTGTATTATCACACCTAATGGAGATAGGAGGTGTACATTTGATTTGAAAATCTTGCAAGGTTTGCATCATCCAAAGGAGTTGAGTGCAACAAGATGCAGCAGCCACATATTCTGCTTCGGCTGGAGATAATGCAATAGAATTTTTCTTCTTGCTGAGCCAAGATACTAATCGGGGTCCCATATAGAATGCACCACCACTAGTGCTTTTCCGATCATCAACATTTCCAGCCCAGTCTGCATCAGTGTAAGCATGAAGAGTAAGATCAACATTCTTTGGATACCATAATCCAAAGTCTTGAGTTCCTTGTAGATATTTGAATATTATTTTGATAGCCTGAAGGTGAGACTCTTTTGGATTAGCTTGGAATCGTCCAACAATCCCAACTACATGCATAATGTCCGGTCTAGTCCCAGTGAGATAAAGTAGACTTCCTATCATTGATCTATATTCTGGTTGATTCACCCTGGGAGACTCATCATGAGAACTGAGATTGCATCCGGTTATCATTGGTGTACTTACAAGTTTGCATTCTTCCATGCCATACTTCTTCAGAATTTGCTTAAGATATTTTTCTTGTGATAGGAATATACCATCTGCAGTTTTATGCACTTGCAAGCCAAGAAAGAATGTTAGTTCCCCAAGTAAGGACATTTCAAATTCTTGCTGCATGACAGAAGCAAATTTTTGACTCATAGATTCTTCATTACTCCCAAAAATGATATCATCAACATATACAACCACAATCAATAGTTTATCATTTTCAAATTTTGTGTATAAGTTGCTATCAGCAGACCCCTTTGAAAATCCTTGTTGATGAAGATATTTGTCAAGACGATAATACCAAGCCCTTGGAGCTTGTTTGAGACCATATAGAGCCTTTTTAAGTCTACAAACAAGATTTGCATCATTTCCCAAAATGAATCCTTCCTGTTGTTCTATATATACTTCTTCTTCTAGATCACCATTAAGAAAAGCAGATTTAACATCCATTTGATAAACTTTGATTTGTTGATAACTTGAAAAAGCAAGAAACATTCTTATGGCTTCAAGTCTAGCTATAGGAGAAAAAGTTTCTTCAAAGTCTATACCTTCTTGTTGAGTATACCCTTTGCAAACTAGTCTAGCTTTGTTTCTTACAACATCCCCATTCTCATTTAACTTGTTCTTGAAAATCCATTTAGTTCCAATGACATTTTTATCATGTGGTCTTGGTACCAAATCCCAAGTGTCATTCTTTTCAATTTGATCAAGCTCTTCATTCATGGCTTGCTTCCAACATTCATCTTTTCTAGCTTGATTGACATTGTGTGGTTCAATTGTGGATAGAAGTGCCAGATGACTAGAAGATCCCACAAGAGTTGTCTTTGTTCGTACACCTGATTCCTTGTCTCCCAAAATTTGAGATTCATGATGATTCTTTTGAACATATCTGGATGGAGCTTTTTCAGGTAGATCATTTTCAGATTCTTCATTGGATCCACTGTCTATATCATTTCTATTTGATGTAGAAGGACAAACGTCACCATCATCTTCTTTTGTTGTTTGTTTTTCTTCTTTATGAGCTGCAGGAGACTCATCAATAACAACATTAATACATTCAACAATCTTTCGAAGCCTTTTATTGAAACATTTGTATGCTTTTCTTGTAGATGAGTAACCAAGAAATATCCCTTCATCTGATCTAGGTTCAAATTTGCCAAGCTTTTCATCATTATTTTTGATAAATCATTTGCTCCCAAAAACTCTAAAATGCTTTACAGAGGGAGAATTACCATACCAGAGTTCATATGGAGTTTTATCACTATTTACCCGAACATGTGCCTTGTTGAGAATGTTTGCCTACTGTGACAGCCGCTTTCTCCCGTAAAGTGTCAAAGTGTTCCGTAATCATCACGAATAGCCTTGTTACTAATTTGTTCTTATCTATCTTTTGCCACGTTTCATTTTGTTGTGGAGTACCAGCTACAGAAAACTGTCTTTTTATGCCATGTTGTTCACAAAATTCAAGGAATTCATCTGATGTATATTCTCCTCTTCGATCAGATCTAAGACACTTGATTTTTAGATCTAATTCATTTTCAACCAGTGCTTTGAAGATCTGAAATTTCTCAAATGCTTCATCTTTGTTTTTAATCAACCCAATCCAACACATTCTAGAGAAATCATCAATAAATAAGATATAGTATTGTTCACCACGTGGTGACTTTTTCCTCACATGTCCACATATGTCAGTATGAATGAGTTCAAGAGGCTTACTTCCATGATCATTCTTGGCATTAAATCACATCAAACCGTTTACCGATGGGGAGAAGACTTGCATATGATACTTTCTCGTAGATTAATATTGGGAAGACCACGAACAAGTTGAAGTTCTGCCATTTATTTTTTTGAGAGAAGCTCGTATGCCCTGAAATTCTCTAAGGTTACAGCTAATTTTCTTCGAAGACTTCATCAGTAACATTGATCTTGGAAGTTCTTCAGTACATACAGGTTGCTTGGACTTCTTTTGCCTTTTATAATAATTTTACCTGTATCAAGATCACGAACCACACATTCTTTTGAACTAAAGACAACTTTTGTTCCTTGATCACACATTTGACTTACACTTAACAGGTTATGCCTTAATCCATCCACATACATGACATCATTAGCCTTCACCTTTTCTTTTAGAAACACGAACCCTTTTCCTTTAATTACAACAGGATTATCATTTCCAAATGTAACTTTCTTTTCCTTTTCTAGAGCATTATATGAAAGAAGTTTGCTTTTGTCACCTGTCATGTGTCTTGAGCACCCACTATCAATGTACCATTGATTTTCTTCTCCTTCTGCAAATAACGCTATCCCACAATTTTCAACCGGTATTTCTTTCTTTTTCCACACTTTAGAGCTTGAGGGAACATGTTCTTTTGGTTGGACCTTGCTCCTGCATTCAGATTCTTCATGACCAAATTTATTGCAATAAGTACATTCAACTTCGTTTTGAAGAGGAGAAAAGTTGTTATAGGTTCTCTTCTTTGGTTTAATATTCATCCTTTTCTTTCTTGCTTCTCTTGTCATGATGATTTTATATGCAACACATTGAACAGCTTTATGACCAAAATTGTGACATGAGAAACATTGTCCATTGAAGTAGAAATTTCTGCGATCATGAAATCTTATATTTGAATTTACATGTTGGTTGTAGCTTCTTTGAAAGATCTCCCTGTTAGTGTTCCTTGAATTGAGATGATCATGCTTTACCTGTAAAGATCCTTTCTTCCCTTGCTGAGTGGCTGAATGTAGTGAACCAGCTGTGGCTGCTTTCAGATAATTTGGTGCTGAAGTCTGGGAAGATTCCCCAGTATATCCAAGACCTGTTTTTATAAGAGGAGACCGTTGTACCTTGATAATCTCATCTAAGGTTTCTAAACCTTTAGCAAATCTAAGATTGAGAGATTTCACTTTCTCATTATCTTTCCTTAGAATTACTACTTCACACTCCAATTCCTCAATGCGTTTTTCTTTTGCTTCAAGCTGATTTTCAAGAGTCTCTATGATTATGTTCTTTTCTTCTAGGCTTACTTTGAGTTGATTGTTTTCTTCAAGAAAATCATTGTCTTCTAGAGTATCCTCAAAAGTATCCTTTTCTTCTCTAGATTCTTTTGCCATGAGTAGTCTAATATCTTGTTCACATTCTTCCTCACTATCAGATACCCCATCACTGTCTTCATTAATATAGTAACTTTTTCTTGCGCTAGATCGATTTTTATTCCGTCTTGCTACTTCTTTCCCTTTAGCAGATGTTTCTTTATAAGGACATTTTGCAGCATAATGACCAACTCTTCCACAATCAAAAAATTTTAACGGAAGCTTACCTTTGAATCTTCTGGTTCCTAGTTGGAGTCTTCTCACAAAATTTGCTTCTTCTTCTTCTTCAGATATATAGCTGGATTCCTTGACAACTTCCTTTTCTTTTCCTTTTGCAGATGCCTTAAAAGCAGCTTCTTTGATTTGAGAAGGACCTCCTTGTCTCATTTCAAAAGTAGTCAGGATACCATGTAATTGAACAACAGTAAGAGTTTGCAGATCTTGCCTTTCTTCAATAGCTGAAACTTTAGAGTCAAATTTTGAAGTCAAAGATCTTAAGACTTTTTCCACCAGAGTAGTATCGCCTATGGTTTCACCCAAATTTCTCATTCGATTTACAATATCATCAAGATGTAAAAAGAAACTGGCAATACTTTCATCACTATGCATCCTTAAATTTTCATATTCAATTCTGAGAGTTTGGAGTTTTGCACTTTTTACCTTTGTATCTCCTTCATAGCTCAGAATGACTTTGTCCCATATTTCTTTTGCTGAATTTAGCTGCATCACCTTAGCAAATTCTGGTTCAGACATGTTTCCTAATAATACATTCACTGCTTTGGCATTGATTTCATACTTCTTCCTTTCAGCCGCATCAGTAGGAATATTTGCCGGATATTGATAGCCTTCTTCCACGATTGCCCATACTTCTGCACCAAGACTTTGCAGATATGCTTTTGTTCGTACCTTCCAGAATATCAGATTGCTTCCATTAAATAGTGGTGGCTTTAGAGACATTACTCCTTCATGACTTCCCATTGCGACAGATCTCCTTCAAGTGATTAGGCTTCTACAGAAGAACCTCCTCTGATACCAATTGTTGGGAAAAATACTGAGAGGGGGGGTGAATCAGTATTTAGGGCATACTCAAAACTTTTCACTTTTTCTTACTTCTAAAACCCATACGCTACTTTCCTGATACATACTCGCGTATATACACAGATACCCTTTATGAAACTCGCGTATACACAAAGATCTAATTATGCCATTAGTTCTACACTTATATCATTCCATCATTCATTCATCATATGTTCAATAAACAGTAAACATGTGCAGTAAGAATAGAATAAACCATCACACATAAGAATCACACATGAACACCAGGATTTTTAGGTGGAAACCCAAGTCGGGAGAAAACCACCACTGCCATTGCTCAGCCTTCAATAGTTTATTATAAAGAAAACATCTTACAACATATGTGCTGGCGCAGCCTCCTACCAGCACGCAGGCACCCACCTACGCTCGTTTACCAGCCTCTCCTGGAAGGGAGCTACGACCCCCTGCTCTCGTTTACCAGCCTCTCTTGGAAGGGAGCTACAACCCCCTGACTAAAGGATACAACCCTCAGCTCCACCATGGACCACGTTTCATCAATTTTCACACTGGACCCACTCCACACATTTAAGCTCAAACATAACAATTCAGACAACCCAGATCAGAAGAACTTATCATCATCAGATAGCAGTAACACATCAGAACAAATCAGACATTTTATACTTCAGACTTCAGCAACCCTAGCTTTTCATACGCGCTTTTCTTTCACTGATCCCATGTATATACGCGTCTTTTACCATACCAACCCGCGTATACTTCTGTACATATTACAGAGCTAATTTCACTGCGCATACGCGCTTTATATTCAGTTAAGCTGCGTATATACACGCTTCCTCTGCGGCGAACTAGCGTATGGTTCTTCAGACATTTAGGTCATTGCAATTCTTCATAACAGATACATCACACAGATTTAACCCTTTACTTCAGACAGATGTTCGCCTCATTTCAGATCTAATCATTCCACAAACAGATCTAGAAGATATGAATACATTTCAGATCTAGATTCCCTTCTTCATCATTTTCTTCATTGGTGCATCATACATTCAGATCTATCATTCAAATGTAACCCTTTCCATTTAGATATACTTCAGAGAGAAGTATTCATTCAAGCTCAGACATCTTGCACCCACACTCATGATTTGCATAATGAATTTCTTCTCTTTATATAGGTTTACCCTTTTTCAATACCATGAGCAAAAACCACATTACTTCCGATGGTATTCCTGGATGGGGTCATTTAGACGAAACATTACCCAATACAATGGGTCAATACCATGGTGGTTACCCCTGGTTTTGCACTTTTTGAGCGCTTTTTCCCATACATGACTTGGAACGTTATTTCCCGCGTGCATACGTGACTTCTCCTAGACAAATCCACGTATGCATTGAGACATACTCTTTTCATCATAGATCTAGCTCATACTAAAATCCTTTCTTCATTACCTTCTGTACTCACTGTAGATACATCAGATTTAAATCATTTAACAAGATCATCAAGACGTATTCCATCAAGCACAACTTCATCCAGTAGGTTGCCATCATCTTCATCAAGTGGGTTGCCATCAAGGACAACACTCTGCATCATATTGCCAACACATATAGTTTGAAAAAGTGAAAAGAAGAAAAGAAAAGAAAACTATTTCATTCCTCGTAGGAGTAGGGAAAACTAAGGAAAGTTTCTACCAAAAACCCCCACATCCCACATTGTAAACCTTCACTCTTCTTCAATGATTGTGGGTTAGAATAATCTCTAGGTGAGTGTTACATAGAATTTTGTCACCATCCCTACTGTTGGGCTGAGAATAAGGTATGTTTTCACCCTACCTTTACCATGAATTGTTATGCACCTTTATGAATTTTTCCTCATCTTAACAGTAAAGGAAAGGGAAATTAACGTAAAATCAGGACAAAATGAACTAGCGGTAAAAGGGATGCTTAACAACGAAAAATTGAATTTTTGTATCTTTATTTACAAGAAAACAAAGCAGTTGAATCGATGATAACCGGAAGACAACTGAAAAAGAGAGACTAATGGGATCATGATGACTCCCATCAGCTGGCAAAAGACGGAAAGGCACCTCCATTTCTGAAGAACTGAAATGACATCCACAAGCAGTAGGATCTCGTATGGAAAAGACAATTACCACTGTTGAAATCTCTTTTAAAAGGCCGAAAACTAACAATATAGATAGATCATAATAGACACTTTCTTTTGTATAGATGTATCGGGACATAATTTTCCAGTCATATCAATGTATTAACTTTCATCTTAATAAATGTTTTGGCATTTTTGGATAGTCAATCTATGGTTTTTCCATAGCAGTAGACTTCTGGTGGTTTGGGCCCAGCCCTGGGAGTTTATTCGCTAATCTCTGTGCTATACGTTCAATTACAAAACTTACGTTTCAGTCATCTAATGCATTTCGTGAGATATAATTTAATTGGTTGAATTGTGAACATAAGATGCTCCAACTTTCTCTTTAATTAGAATAGTTCGTCATTCATACCTTCTTCCTTATAACCAATAATTTCATAGTTATTTAGATTCTTTCATCATTTCCCGATGCTTTATGCGTGTTTCATTAGTTTTAGCATGACTGATGTTCAATTCTTTATATAGATAAAGTTGGATCCTTTCATCATTACTGTAAGGCATCTAGTTGTTAATTGATTCAAATAGATGTCATCTATTTAATTTAAAAGAGAATTCCATTGCAAAATTAGATAAAAAAATTGTTGTTCAATTTATTGAAGTTGTTTTTTAATTCAGTAGGACAGCTATTCAATTCATCAGTTTGTTGTTCCATTCAGTAGGACTGCTATTCAATTCATCAGTGTACTGCTCAATCATAGGTTTCTCTTTTATGCACTTACTTACATAGAATAGTTAAACAGCATTTTATAATTCCATTTCACTTTGAATTGATTGAAATTCGAGAATTAGATAGTCCTCTTTATGATAATGTAGAGTAGTTGTTCTTTGATATCACTTGCATATACTGTTCACACTCTTGAAATAATAAGACTTGCCCTAGGTTGAAAATTGAATGAGAAGCATTGAAGCTACCTATAACAGCCACCTTTATGACCCAACATTCTTGGCGCTGTTGCCGCGGAGAGTGTTTAAGAGTGATGTCCTTCATCTATTATTCTCTTTTGCTATGAAGAATTGGGTATTAAAAACGAGAGGTAAGAACCTGCATACTGGTAAGAAAAACGCTTGCTCTCCAACCCACTTCTGAGAAATTGTGTAGAGGCTAGTAGAATAGGTGCTCTTGTTTTATGACTAGAATGAAAAATATAGAAAAAAATGAAAATCATCCACTTAAGTCTACAAAACCCAAAGGACCTGTGATCCTTCGTAGAACAACATATATAGATGAAATCATTAAGAAGGCTGAATCCCAGGCATCCGTAGGACCCATAACCATTCCTATTCAAAGTCCTATTGCACTCCCTCAAGCAGCAACCTCACCATCTGCAGCCCACGCGTAGATTTCACAGTGAAATAGAGGGATCTGAACAAAGCCTTCAGAATGTTGATCATGTAAGTACTAATACTTCGAGAGAGGGAGGTTCTTGTAATTTATAGGAAGGGGAAGGAGAAATGAGCAGTGCAATACAGGTAATAACTCCAAAGCCTACATCCTTTGAGAGAGTGGTTGAGATAGAGACACTTGGTATCCCAGATTGGGGAAGTGTTGTAAGGATTCCTCCACATCTGCCCCCTAATTCCACTGAGATTATTCCTCCAGAACAAGAAATACCCGAAGATTATTGGAATATCTTTCATCAAATGGAAAACAATCAGAAACAGAATCATAGGCAGATATCAACATTGGAATATCCCATTGTTGATCATACTGCAAATTCCCCTATGAAATCCATTCCCTTACAAAACATCCCCACCTTCCATGGGCTGACCTCGGAAGATCCTGATGCATTTTTATTTGAATTCGATGTCTTATGTAGGGGATATGACTACACCACTAACCCTCAGAAACTGAAATTATTTCCCTCTACCTTGAAATGGATTGCATTACGTTGGTTCATGGGGCTCGATGGAGGAACCATCAATAACTGGGACCAGATGAAGAACTCTTTCCTTAATAAATATCAAGATTATTGCTGCACTCGAGAATTAAAAGATGAAATATTCAATATGTATGCAAAAGATAATGACACATTAGAAGAGAACATCGAAAGATTTCAATATAATTTACAAAGGTCTCCAAATACTGCACTTTCCAAAGACATCTTAAAAGCAACAATGATTAAGGGAATGAAAGAAGAATGGGTTGAAACACTTGACATAATGGGAAAAGGGGACTTCTACAAAGAAGAATATGAAGATATTATTTCACTTTGTATCAGGTGCTCTCGGGGTAGTACGCGAAGTAGGCCAATCGGGCAAGACTCAGCTACAAGGTATCCTAAGCAATCTAGTGGCAATGTGACCAGAGTATAATTTGGTAATATCTTAGAAAATTTCAAAGCTGAAACCTTGGGCACCTTTGCAACACAACTAGATGTCCTACAAGCCAAGCAGAAGCAAGTTATAGCAAAACAAAACTTGGCCATATTTTTCCCATGTTGTCGGAAGAAGCACATCCAAAGGGAATGTCCATTAGACATGGTCCAAACATGTGCTATTTTCACCAAGGACCATGCTACGGACCATTTCCATTTGCTTTCGGGGCTTAAGGAAGTTTTTAAAGAAGCTAAAGAAGAGACAGAACTAGTCTATCTAATGAACCAACATCGACAGTGGCAAGCACGACTAGGTATGCCACAAGACCTGCCTCAGTTTTTTTCTTCCCCACTGTTTTACCAGAAAAACCCTACAGCAGCTTGGCAGAACCAACCACCTTTCTCTACTTGGCCATCTCAATCATTTCTTATGCTTCCTTGACCAACACAACCCTCTTCAAGAAATAATTGGCCAAGTTTTCCTTCTTCTTCCCCTTATTGGAAAAACACTCCCTATCAAACCCAGTGGCCAGTCTCCCCTTCACAAACCACAAACTGGCCTTAGAACTACCAATGACCCCTGGGAATGGCCAACCTACCGATGGAAATAGGAGTTCAAAATAAACCTACATTACTAGCTCCATACCTAGTCCAGCACAACCCTCAGCCTATCATACGGCCTCAATTGTCAGCTCAACCCAATCCTAACCCCAACAACAAGTTGGTTCAGCTAATTCAGATTGTAGAAAACCCAAACCCTGAAAATGAAAAAAAGAAATGTAATGAACTAAGGCTGAGATTAGGACGTATTATTTCTCCAGCAGAAGATACGACCCTATCATAACTTGAATCTGGAACTTCAATAGAGCCTAGACAAACAAATATGACTGAAACAGAAGTAGATCAGGAAAAGGAAACAATTGATAAGGGGAAGCCTAAAAAACTTAGGATTTATCCCCCTCCATTCCCCGAAATATTAACGTTTCCTAGACTGATAGTCTCTCCAGATTTTGATATCTTAGGGGAACTAAAAAGCCTTTGCATTAAAATTCCTCTTTTGTAGGCTATACAAGACATTCCCATCTATGCGAGGACAATTAAAGAACTGTGTGGGAAGAAATAGGTGAGGAAAGCAAAATCCGTACCCAATGTTCAAGTGGAAGGGGCACTATCTGACTTACTGTTGGGTAAGGAAACACCCATGAAATATGAGGATCCATGGAAGCCCATAGTAACTATGAAAATCTCTGGCCAATACTTCCCAAACACATTGGTTGACTTAGGGGTGGCCATTAACATCTTAACTATAGAGACCTATGAGAATTTAGGCATAACAGCTTTAGAACCCACAACTACTTTATTGGAACTTAATGACAAATATAGTATCAGAATAGAAGGAATATTACAAGACATCCTAGTTTTTATGGACTCATGGGAGTATCCAGCTGACTTTTTAGTTATTAATCCAAAGAGTAGGATGGATGGACACCCCTTGATACTTGGACGGCCTTGGTTGGAAACAGTCGATTCTTACATAAGCTGCTAGACAAGCAACATGACCATTGCTAGAGGAGATTCCATAAAAAATATTATCATTTACCCACATGCCAAGCCAAGTCTACCGATGATAAATATTCACATACATCCATGTACATACTAGGAACAAAATATTGGTTCACCATTGACCGTAGTTGAAGCTCTTGAATTTAAGGATCAAAGTGAAGACGATGCAATCAAGAACTTCATGAATCAGCCACCTATGCTTGAAAACTTAAAATGTCAAATGTTAAAAATAGTTCTTGATGATTAATCACAAGAAGATCCCTTGGTAGACCTTGATAATCAACACATGCCCAGAACCGCTGTGTGCAACAACATACCCATTGAAATTGAGTCTGGGAAAATTTTAAATATCAATGGAAATATGGATAGTAACCAAAGGCAAAGGCTCATAAACTTTCTACAGAAGTATCAGGGAGCATTTTCTTGGGACTACCCAGACATGAATGGTATAGACCCTCAGCTATGCACTCATCACATCTATACTGACAAGGAGGCTCTGCCTATTTGGAAACCTCAACGAAGGCGAAACCTAAGTCTGAAACAAATTGTAAAAGATGAATTGTAGAAGCTACTGGATGTAAACTTCATTTATCCTATCTCAGACAGCAAATGGGTTTCTCCCCTAGTAGTCGCTCCTAAGAAAACTGGGAAATGGATAATCTGTGCTGATTACAGAGAGCTGAATAAGGCAACACAAAAGGAACACTTCCCCCTTCCTTTTATTAACCAATTCCTTGATACATTGGCAGGGAAACGGTTCTTTTCCTTTCTTGATGGGTTCAGAGGTTACAATCAAATCCAGGTAGCCCCCGAAGACCAGGATAAAACAACCTTTACTTGCCCATGGGGTACATTTTCCTAAAGGGTATTACCATTCGGACTATGCAATTGCCCAACAATCTTCCAAAACTGAGCATTTTTTCTGAATTAATAAATGAGGGACTTGAAATTTACATGGACGACTTTACCCCATATGGATATGACTTTGATCAAGTGCTAGAAATGCTAGGAAAAGTATTGGAATGATGTATTACTACCATATTATGTTTGAGCAATGAAAAATGCCACATGATGATGACCGACAAAGTAATCCTAGGACACTACAACTCTACTGCTGGAATACATGTAGACCCAAAAAAAATAGAAGAAATCCTTTTATTTTCCACACCGTGTATGCAGACATAGGTATGCAATTTTCGTGGATATGTAGGGTACTATCGCAGGTTTATAAAGAAGTTTTCACAAATCGCTGCACCCTTGTATGCATTAGCTAGAAATGTTGAATTCAATTGGTCTGATAAATGTGACACTACTTTTACAGATTTAAAGAAACTAGTCTCAATGGCACCAATCCTATGCAGTCCTAACTAGAAGCTGCCCTTTCAAATTTCTTCGGATGCATACGACACATAGATAGGGGCATTTCTTCGTCAAGAAGAAGATAAAAAGCCATGTGATATTTATTATGTCAGTAAAAATCATACCCCTATTGAATTAAACTATACAGTTATTGAGAAAGAGTTCTTGGCTATCATTTATGCTATCAATAAATTTATACATTATATAACTGGATATCAAGTACTCCTATATACTAATCACTCTGCCATTAGATATCTACCCAATAAAAAAATTACAAATGGGAGAATAACTCATTGGTTGTTGAATTTACAGGACTTTGATATAACTATCAAAGGTCATCCAGGGAAGGAGAACGTGATTGCATACTTCCTATCCAGGGTTCCTAAGACAAATGACACACTAGCGGTGGACGATCAGTTTCTCGACAAACATCTGTTCATTGTAGCTATAAAAACACCGTGGTACGTAAATGTAGAAAACTACCTGGTAGTAGGAAAGCTGCCCAAACATTTAACATCAAGGGAACGGAAGCTGATTTTTCAGCACAATGCTAGGTTCTCTTGGATCGGTGGATACCTCTTTCATACATGATCCAATATGCATATACACATATGCATCTGGGAAGATGATATTTATGACATTCTATGGGCCTGTCACGATGAACCTTGTGGTGGCCATTTTGCAGATCACAGAACGAGGCACAAAGTATTACAATTGGGTTATTATTGGCCTGTGATTTTTAAAGATGAAAAAAAAATTCCAAGCCTATGATAGTTGCCAAAGAATGGGCTACCCAAGCCAAGCTGATGAAATGCCACTACAACCACAATTGGTAGTAGAAATGTTCAAACAATGGGCACTAGACTTCATTGGGACATTCAACCCACCCTCAAACTAGAAAATCTACATACTGCTTGCCATAGATTATGTAACAAAGTGGGTAGAAATAGTGGCCTTATCAAGAGCTATGAAAGAATCTGTGAATAAATTTCTTTTTGAGCTATTTGTGCGATATGGTTTACCACTGGAATTGATAACCGGTGGAGGGGCACAATTTGTGGGTAATAAAATTACATCCACCCTGAAGAATCAACATATCATCCATATAGTCACGTCTCCTTCCCACCTCCAGGAAAATGGGTAGGTTGGAAGTACCAACAAATTCCTTGAGGAAATTCTTACTAAAACAATATCAGCACATCGTCGGAACTAGGCCACTAGACTACCAGAGGCCTTGTGGGCTTACCGCACAACATGGTGAAACACCACTGGATATTCTCCGTATCATTTGGTATTTGGGAGAGAGCCTATTTTTCCTATTGAATTCGAAATAAAAACTCTAAGGACAGCCCAAGAGGTAGGGTTGGACTTGATGGAGGCCCAGATTAAAAGACTCCAACAAATAAATGAACTAGATGAAATATAGATACTGGCTCTATAACACACAAAAATCATACAACAACAATGAGCCAAGTGGCATGACAACCTCATAAAAAACAAGACATTCCAGAAAGGAGATCGGGCACTTCTCTATGACTCCAAATTCCAAGATTTTCCATGGAAGTTACAAACAAGGTGGCTCGGTCCATATGAAATTCAGCAAGTACACAACAATGATACCCTCACCTTGACCACCATAGATGGGTCTGGGTCTACATTTCGAATCAACGGGCAAAGAGTGCACCTCTATCATAAACCTCTTACAAGGGAGTCTTTCTTCCAGCAGGTACGCAACGATCCTACTATCCAAGTTTTAACAGACGGGGTTGATATTCCCACAACTTTAAGTACATGAGAGCTTGCTATTTATTTTTGTAAATATTGTATATAATTTCCCTGCAATTTTTAGTTTCTTATTTTGTTGTACATTCTTCATATTCAAAATTTCATCCTTTTCCTTCATCACCCCTTGCGTTTTTACTTTTGTTGTTCAAATATTTGAATGTTTTTTATTCAATCAGATTGAACAGCCATATCCTTGTTGGATTTTTATTCTTTTCTATTCAAATATTTGAACGACTATTGTTCAATCCAATTGAATGACTACTATTCAATCAAATTGAACAACCATGTTTTTGTGTCTTTACTTTTGTTGTTCAAATCTTTGAACGGTTGTTGTTCAATCCAATTGAATAGTTTTTGTTCAATCAGATTGAAGAATCGTATCCTTGTTGCTTTTTTTATCTTTGCTATTAAAATATTTGAATGGCTGATGTTCAATCAAATTGAATGGCTGCTGTTCAATCAGATTTAAAAATCGTGTTTTTACGTTTTCACCATTGCTGTTCAAATATTTGAATGGTTGTTGTTCAATCCAATTGAATAGTTGTTGTTCAATCGGGTTGAAAAACCGTGTTTTTGTGTTTTTAATTTTGCTGTTCAAATATTTGAACGACTGCTGTTCGATCCAATTGAAAAACTTTTGTTCAATCGGATTGAACAATTGTGTCCGTTTGCGTGTTTATTCACTGTTGTTTAATCGAATTGAACAATTGATTCCGCCCCGCCCCCCTCTTTAAGCGTGATCCTTATTTCTTATTTTGATGATCTCTCCTCACAAAAACCACTCCTCATCCCACACCCTAGCTATAAAACACATTTCTGAGTGGGAATTGGCACCTAAAGAGGAGAAAAGTAGTAATATTACTAATATGATGATCCTTTGAAACTTTAATGGAAATCTCTACTCCAGAAGATGACATGGTACATCTATTCAATGAAGGGCTAAGACATCTCCTGCTCAAAAATGTTATCACACAATACATAGTATTATAACGATATATATTTCTACACTCTTGAGTAGTATTTCCCTTTGACATAAAAATTTAGGAATAAGGAGTATTAACTGTATTAGCATTATTTTTTACTTCTCACACCATCCCTAAATATTAAGGATTTAATGAGCCTCCCTTCATGTATAAATACTAAATATTATGTTTTCATGCAAAAAAAATTTAGGGAATAGGGGGTCTCATCACGAGCCAACCTACCATGAGTATAAGGGTTTAGTAGGTGACATGCCCACAATGGCCTACACACCAGGGTAATGACCTTCCCGTCAGCTCCAGTTTCTTGAAGGATAGGAGGTCCCATCACGAGCCGACCTGATCACTTTTTTACAACCCTAGTGAATGGCACTGTGATTATCTGGCCAGCACACCAGTACAGTGGTCTCTTCATAAAAAAAAGTGAAATTCCTACTTTTCAAAAAGAAGTATTATTTCTACATGAAATTTTTTAAGAGAGAATAGGGGATCTCGCCACGAGCCAGCCTACCATGATCATAAGGGTTTAGTAGGTGAAATTCCCACAATGGCCAACACACCAGGGTAATGACCTTCTTGATAGCTCCAACTCCTTGAAGGACAGGAGGTCTCATCATGAGCCAACCTGATCACTCTATTATAACTCCAGTGAGTGAAACCTTGACTATCTGGCCACCACACTAGCACGGTGATCTCTCCATAAATTTGGAAAAATATCTACTTTTACATAGATGATTATGGCTCATTTTTCAGGTTAAAATAGCAACCCTGTCGAGGCTATGAATGCCTATTGGCAGCAATGGCTCTGCTTGTTGTATGAGAGTATTTTCTAAAGATAGCCAATTACTCTTATATATACCTTATCTCCTATTTCCATCCATTTCTAAGATAAAACCACTACTCGAATTAGTGATAATACTATTTTACTGCATAAGTAACTATAAATGAACTATGCTTTCATGTGTGAATTACAGGATGATGGCACCAATCATTATCTATCACAATCATTATTTTGTCACACCATACCATTAAATAAGGACATCCTATCATAATAATTTCTGTGTTGCTTTCTTCCCTTCTTCGGTCACTTCCACATGGGATATAGTTATGATAAATTCCAATTCAGACCTTTACACCGCATGTGTTCATAATTGTTGTAATTGCTCCTCTTTTCTTGAGCTCCAAGGCCACAGACACTATTCTCACATAAGAACTATGATTACTAATCTTTGAATTTTTCCCCCATATGCATTCATGATTTATCAAATCTCTCTTGTACTTAAGGATATGGATGCCCTCATTTCGAGAGAGGGGTTGTAAATATCCATAAATATTAAGCATGCGAATTCCCTACACAAATTCCTTTGGATACGCCGATAAGACCAAAAGATCATTGCAATTACGATATTAAGTTACATACATTTACGACAGAAAATTGAAATTTCCTTTTTCTCTCACATGCAGTGTTTATTATAACCAATAGGACCAAAAGAAATGCAACCAGAGGGAGAAATTATCTCAGGCAATACATCATCCATGGGAGGAAAATCTCTCTGAAATGAACCTATGACCTTTCCAATCTCAAACATAGCTCGCACCATTCTTCAAGAAGTTGGTTGTGTTAGAGTCGGTATCTTCATCCCTCCATCAGAGATCAAAATTTCTTTTGTTGCATTTCATTGTAGGTGTCTCATTCAGTTCAGTCAGTTGCATTCCATTAGGAGCATGGATCATCTGACGGAAGGGTATTTTCTCTCATATCCCTCATTTCATGTACCTACTGGTCCGTGTCTGTTCATCGAAATCATTTTAAAATCATTTATAGTCATGTTTGGTCCCTTGGTCAAACAAAGAGTCATTTTAGGGTTTCAGTCTCATTAAGTCTAGGGTTTCGTTAATTCAGTCTTCAAAATGGCTAATAATGTCAACAGGCACATGAGGGAGGTTTGAAATAAGTTTTCATTGCAAAAATTTCATCGTCATAATGCTTGATAATGATTCTTCTTCAAAACTCTGTTTTGAAGAAAAATCGTCAATTTTGTCTTTTGTAATAAATGTAATGTAATTTTCAAAAAAAATTCAGTTGTAAATTTCTCTAGGTGCAGCCCTGGTCACCTTTGCCAAATCCCATGCCTGCTATCCCTGCAAAAATAGACAATAGATTCATCATTTAGCTAAAAAATCAAAGTGGAAGCATGTGAAAGTGCCAAAGTCTGCAACATTACAAAAGTGGGTTTGCCAAATGAAAAATAAAAATACTTTGTATATATAAGATATTTTCACATTCAACAATCCATTTGCAAACAAATTTATCAAAGAGCCAAGTCAAACAGTGGAGGAGCGAAACAGTCTTTGGAAGGCCAGAATTGTGGTGAAGTTCACATTCGTGACGCACTGGGCAACCTGCACGGTGCACACAACGATCGTGGCACATAGGGACGTTTTTCACTGTGCAAATTTGAATTGGTGCGGTGCACACAACAGGCGCGACGCACTGGGTTGTGCGTGCGGCGCACAAGGCCGAAGCATAAAAATTAATGTCATCTCTCTCAAATTTCAAAACGTTTTTACCTCCCTTGTTCCAAGTAAGTTCATGAGATTTTGAAATCTCCATTTGGTGTTGATTGAGGTTAAATAAGAGAGTTTGAATGCCAAAATTTTAAACCCTATTTTCTTGTTAAAAATTGTTCCCTTAGGGTTTTATAATTGGTGTTTTAAAGTGATCGTGGTGCCAAGTACTCCAACTCCATTCTCCCCCTGTGGTTCCTTTCCCATCACTGTAATATTGCCATTACAGTCCTCCCCTATTCCCTTATATCCCAAGTCATTTCCCATCATTTTCCCCTTCCCATTTCATTTGAAAAAAAAAATTCCCAAAACCCCAAGAATCCCAAAAATTCAGTGGTAAAATTCAGTTGCTATCCCTTATTCCTAAGTTTGTCAAATCAAAAGATTTCAAAAGGAAAAATAACACTTTACAAGACTTTAGTGTTCCCACTGTCCTATTTTTCCCACAGTCCCTTCCCTTTGGCACATATTTGGCAGTTGAAACAAAGCACCAAATTCTCATTCTTCATCTCATTGAAGCCAACACACACCTTGCATTAACCTTGAGTATCATGGAGACAGACACTAATACATCATATGAACAAGACAGTGATTCTACCACTGAGCTTCATGCATCGAGAAGGCCTCGTAAAGGTGGCAAACATGTGAGAGAAGAGCCTACCTCATTGACTCAATTGCAGGCTTGCCCACTTGCCATGGCATGTTTTCGAGAGCAGTCATGTTATCAGTATTGTGAGATGATTTCTAGGATTCATCATCATCAGGAGTTGGCTCGTCTATTTGTATTTCATTTTCATGATGGTCAGGTAACTCTTGCTGGTGTAAATTTCACTTTGACACTGGAAACCATCACTCAAGCAATTGGAATACCGAATGTGGGTGAACAGTGGAACAAAAGACAGCAGGTGGATAGAGTTCATTATGAACCATACATCAGGCCTATCTATGTGAGACATCTCAGCAGGGTGTTCCCATTCTGGTTCCTAAAGGAATCCTATGCGCCTTTGATGAAACTTATTATTAGATACTTTAGTTGTGAGGGTTGGTTCTCACGCCTCTATGCCTACCACATCAGATTATTGATACATTTCACGAGAGTGAGGATGATGAAAATTCCTTATTTCATGTGTCAGAATATCAAGAGGATGACCATGCTTGTGCAGAAGAAAACTCCCGAGCAGCAGTACAACAGTATTTATCACTTTGCACTCATCAAGATCGTGGTTGTATATCAGCTTGGATTGCAGGGTATTTCATGGGAGGATTTCATTTCCCATGACTTCTTCACAGCCCCTCAGGTTCCTTTGGAGGTTTTCCATGATGCAGGTGAACCTTCACATTAGCCTAAAGGTCACGAGACAGAGCTTATCGGTGTGCAAGCATATGTCACTTATCAGAAAGGCACCAGAGTATTGTTTGCAACAGCCCAACAAGTACTATCTCCACCTGGGGTGGAAGGGGTCTCGTTTCCATCATCAGCAGCACAGGTACAGGTACAAGATAGAGGTAAGAGGCCCATGCAGGATGAGGTCCCTTCAGGACGCCAGGATACTGATTTCATATTGATTAATGAGGATTTGAGCTCTCCAAGCTCAAAATTGAGAGAGATCATTCAGGAGCAGAAGGCGGAGATTGACACCTTGACCGACAAGTTGCAGAGAGCCCAATGGATCATAAAATACATATATCAGTGAAAGAAACAGTTATAAGATCAAAAGACAATCATGGAGTTGCAAAAAATTCGTGAGAACCGGCAAGCTGCCCGAAGAAGCCAAACCGAGATGACACCCATTGAGCGGGAGATTGAGGCTGATAGGGATACTTGGCTTGAGAGGGTAAATATTCATCTTGAGAAGATGTTGGAGAAGGAAAATAAATAAAATAACATGCTTAGACACATGAAGAACCACTATTGGGCATGAAGTCACGTTTGCAAAGCGACGATCAAAATCTTGAAGGCAAGGCTAAGGAGGGCACTAAAGCGTTGTAAAAGGCATGATAGACCCAAATTTTGGCCAAAGATTCTTTGGCCCAGCATAGTGCTTGATGGTGGACATTCAGCCCAAATTTCAAGAAATTTGGGAAACTTTTTGTCAATTTTGAATTTTTGGGCCTAAACATAGATTTTCCTGCCCGACGCGTAGCGCCATTTGGCGCGCGCTTATAGTTGCCAACTCCTATTGAGGAAAACTTGGAATTTCTAGATTTTTCATCAAAATTTATGCATTTCTATGTATTACCTAAGTATTTCATCAAGTTATGGGTTGCCTAAAGGGTCAAAAACACCCTAAAAATGGCCTTTCTGCCACTTTTTGCACACACGGGAAGCAGTGTTGGGATATTTGATTTTTGGAGGGGCAACCTGAAACCAAATCCAAAAATTCCACTTGGGTTGGAACGTAGACAGGTAGGGATCTCCCACGAGCTATCCTGCACTCAATTTTGAGTTCATGAAGGCCCTCAAAATCAGCCTCAAAGTTGTGCTACACATAGAGATTTCAGGCACGGCGCATAGGGAAATTTGGCCTAGTTTTCACTCAGCAGCTCAGAATTTCTCCTAGTTTTGGCTAGTTTGAATTTTTCATGTAACTCTTGATGTGCCTTGATGTAATTTCATGACCATGTTGTAATTTTGGCACATTTTTACTCATCTTAGTGGATTCATTCACCAAAAAGTGAAATGTAAGTGAATGAATCAGTTTCCTATCATATAGAGGCAAGTTGTTTCATTGCCTATTTTCTAGTTCCTAGTTTAGATATGGTTGAAACAACTTCTAGAATGATTATCTCGACCCCTAGAGGCATGGGAATGATTTATGCTTTTCCATGTAGTTCTTCAGTTATTTTCAGGGTTGGACACTTGGGATTGCTTGGCACTTCATTGTACATTTCATCTCTGCAATTTTGGCAAAGGAATAGACCAAGGTTTGCAGCACTCTTTGGGATCCATGTGGCTCTGTGTTTTGATGGTGTTTTTCTCTATGTAATTTTAAGTTCACTAATTTTATGTGTATCATCTCCCTTCTCCTTTCTTCTTAAATTAAACAAATAAGTTATAAAGGTGGAATTCATTAGATTTCTTTGCTTTGCCTTCAATTTGTTTAATTTTCCATGTTTTCATCTGTTTGAAGAGGATTATTGAAAGCCTCCTGCCCTCTTCAGCTCCTCACCGGTCTGAAATATCCATCCACTCAATTCAAAACATCAAAAAAATTTCCTTCCTTGCCCCATTCAGAAATCTGCAAAAACTAGGCCTCATCCCTGAACCCAAAATCTGCCTTTCCCTTTGATCCAAAAAAACCCCCAAAATCAAACTTAAAATTTTTTACTTATATACCTAGCCTAAAATCAGCTTTTATTTCAAGTCATCTCAAGCCCCTTCAATTATTTTTTTTGAGATTGACCGAGAGATAGCCCTCTCCTATTCTAGTAGGGCTAGCTACCAGACTGAGTGTGGTTTGATGTTACCCTGAACTGTGCTTTGTTTTAGCCTGAGGTAGATTTAGGCAATAACATAGTGGCGACCATACTGGGGAGAAAATGGTTTGCTTGTTAGTTTTATTTGTTTTATAATCTACAGAAGGAGCCTGAAGTTATGCCAGGTAGCCTTCGAAACGCTCTTGCTTTGCATTAGCGAAAGTAGATAAACGTTGCTTCAGTCAATCTCTATTCTAGTTTGTAAATGTGGCACTTGACTTGTAAATTTCCCCCAGTACATCAGATCGTTATGGACTTTTGGGTGATGAGTCTAGAATTTGTTAGGTTGAACAAGTTGGTTTAGTCCCTTTTTTTTTTTAAATAATTCAACACACTGGCTTCTAGAAGACATACCAGAGCAAATCCAGATCCCGATCCACCTCCAGTGTATGAAAATCCCAATCTGATTTCAAGAATTATTCTTCAAGAAATTCCTGTGATTCTTCTTTTCAAATCTCATTCATGTCCCGCTGTGATTGAATTCCTTGAAGATCTTGAATTTGACGAAAAATTTGAGTTTTCGTTGTTTGAGAGTAAGTCTGAAAGTGATATTGGTTCTACAGTCATAAATCTAGAGTTTATCAAGTATATTGAAATTGAACAGGCTAATAGATCCATTGACAGTTGTATTTTGAGTATTCAAAATTCTATTGTGGCAACAAACATTCCTGAGTTTATAGAATCTTCATCCGAAACTCTTGGGCCATCAGCAGTTACTTCTGATCTACAAGTTCATACCGAGCTTCCTTTCATTCCTACCATTCCCGTGCAACCATCTATCCCTAATCAAAAATCTGCAGTAGTTTCGCCTCCATCCACACCTCATACATCTACTGCTCCTACTCCTCCCATATTTCCAAATCCAATTGTAAATCCACCAAGAGAAATGGCTACCCGATTTGCACCTCTTGTGTTGCCTCAGAACTTGGATGATATTCCCACTGATTATCAAAGTAAGATTAAATTGTTTGATGGCACTCCTCAAAGTGTTCCTGCTCAGCAGCATGTTGATAGAATGGCAAATTTCTTTGACCTTCATGACATCGATGCAGAGAAAGTGACCATGAGATTATTTATGCAAAATTTTGGAGGAGAAGCGAGAAAATGGTTTAGAGCTTTGCAGCCTAGAAGTATTGCTACATTGGCTGAGCTTCAGAGAAATTTTTTGGATCAATGGGAAGTAAAGAAAGATCCTCTTCAGATCACTTCTGAATATACCAAGATCAAGCGCAACGTTGGTGAGTCTGTCCAAGATTACTCTATTAGATTTAATGCGGTTTACAATGCAATTCCTGATTATTTAAGGCCATCTAGGAGGTCAGCTTTGCTTAAGTTTCTGGATGGTTTTGATCCAAACATGGCCTATCAGTTACAAGAAAGATATCCGGCCACTTTTTAGGATATGCAGAAAATTACAGTGAGTGTTGAAGCTAATTTGAATGACAAGAGAGCTAGATTGAGAGCAGAAAAGAAAGTCGCAACAAAGGAAGAGGCTTCTACTTCAGATCAAGTACTTTGCAAGGTGGAAAATAGGATTGAAATATTGCCACTAGATAGTCCTGAACCGCAGATCAGAAATCCTAACTTTCGTGGCCAGCAGCAACCACAATTCAGGATCAAACAATGAGAGCAGCAAAAACAAGAACCACCAACAATACAGCAATAGGTAAAGACATCTTTACAATGGAATTTTGTTGGTCTGGAATCAGATGATGAAGATAATGTAATAGGGGAAGAGAATCACTTCTTTACACCTGATGATATGCCAAATTTTATTACTGAAGATGAGTAGTATGCAGAAAACTCAGCTGTACAAAAGGATGAGGATTTTATCTTGGCAAATGAGGCAGCTCTTGAAGAAGAGTCAGATGAGTATCAGAGAGGTTATATGAATGCTCTGTTCACCCAGCAGCGTCAATATTCACTTAGAAACAGAGATGTGCTTATCAATCCAATCCAAAAGAGAAAGGAAGTTTCAGCACCAAAGAATGATGCACCCATTACACAGAAGAAGGGAAATTAGATAGTTGATCCCGCTACTAGCAAGTCTCCATTAGCAAATGAAAGATCCAATCAGCCAATTGCATCAAGGGAGAAAGCTGAAAAGAAGGATGTTCCAGTCAAAGAGATAGAAAAAACTTTAGTTTTTAACTTAGAGAGTGAAATATCTAAGTTAAAAGTTTCCATTCCTTTGACTGAGTTGATGAGAAATAGCAGTTATAAGGGTCAGGTGTCTAAAATTCTGAATTTCAATCCAATGTCTAATATGCTGAATGTGGAAGATGATCAACCTGAATTGATATTTGGATCAGCATTGGATGGTGAGTCTCTAGATAGTGATGTGACTCATTTTTATATCAGCCTTAGATTGCATGATTTTGTGTTGCATAATGCCATGTTTGATTCCGGAGCATCTCATAATCTCATGCCGAGAGTAATCATGGAGAAATTGGGATTGGAAATCACTAGGAAATATCATGATCTTTATTCTTTCGATTCTAGTAGAGTAAGATGCATTGGGATTATCAAATATTTGGTGGTTAGTTTAGATCAGATTCTGACCAAGAATGTTTTGATGGATGTGGTTGTGGCGGATATTCCTCCTAGATTTGGCATGCTTCTTTCTAGATTTTGGGGAGTGAAATTGAAGGGAACATTGCAGCTTGATTTCTCCTATGCTACCATTCCTGTGTTTTTTCAGATGAGAATATTGTATCGGGAGAAAAAGATGAAGTATATGATCACCAGCAAGGAGAAACTGGTAAATCATCCTATTAATTATGTACATACAGATTTAAAGTCTTTTGTTTTGTATTTAGATAGTTTCAATGATGTAAATAGTCAGTTAGTTGAAGTAGAGGAAATTCCGGAAATCACCGAGAATTTTAGAGAATTTTTGAAGAAAGAGAGACAAGAACTTGAGAGTTTCGTTGAGCAATCAGCCTTCCGACAGCAGCAAAAAGTTGATGGACAACAAGCAGAAATAACAGAGCAAACAGAATTTCAGCACTTGGAAGAAGATGAAGATGGTTTGTGGACCATGGATTTCGATGGTGCAGTAGGAAGTGATGGTGCTGGAATTGGTATTTGGGTAGGCAACCCTTTTTCCGCCCCAAACAAGGTACCAAGTAATGTAAGGGTCTGTTCTTATAAATTAGCTTTTGATTTTTTGAATAATGAGGTAGAATATGAAGCTTTGATTGCTGGTCTGAAAATTCTTAGAAAGTTGAATGCTAAGAGGATTGTAGTCTATGGTGACTCCGAGTTGGTAATTAATAAAGTGAAAGGTGAATACCAAGCTAAGCATCCTCGAATACGGGCTTACCGAAATGTTGTTCTTGATATCTTGAAATTGTTTTCAGACTATACTTTGACTTGTGTCCCTCGTATTCAGAATGGTATTGCAGATGCACTTGCAAAGGCAACAAGTAATTTAAAGATTCTGATGAACTCAAGTAAAAAGTTCGAAATTCATGTGAAGCATCGTCCGAATGTCCCGGAAAATCAGAGGTATTGGCAAGTATTTGAAAATGATGAAGAGATTGATGAATTTCTACAAAACAAAGGTAAGTTAAAAGATAATTCAATTGATATGGAGCATGATGATGGTGAGACTGATGTGCAAGTAAATCAGATGGAAGTTTTACAGCTGAAAGATAATGTCATTCCTAAAGGCTTGATACATTTAGAGGAGCTTTTTGATCAAGATGACGTAGCTAAAAAACCAACCTTGCGTCCTACCGAAAATGGAGTTGAAGATGTGAACATTGGATCAGTTGAGAATCCAAAGATGGTGAAATTGTCCAAAGCGTTGTCACCAGAGGTGAAAGAAAAATATGTTAGTTTGTTGTCTTCTTTTGCTGATGAATTTGCTTGGGAATATTCATATTTGAAGACATATGATACCAATATAATTCAGCACACCATTCCAATTAAGCCAAATCAAAAGCCCTTCAGGCAGAAATTGAGAAGGATAAATCTGAAGTTTCTGCCCTCAATTGAGAAGGAAGTGAATCGATTATACAAGGCTGGTATTATTGTTCCTATAAGATTTTCAGATTGGATTTCCAATTTGGTGCCCGTACGCAAGAAGATAGGTGAGATTCATTTGTGCATTGATTTTAGGAATCTGAATAAGGTTTCCTTGAAAGTTAATTATCCATTGCCCAAAATGGATCACATACTTCAGCGAGTAGTTGGAGCATCTCGTATGTCGCTACTCGATGGTTATTTCGGGTATAACCAAATTCTAGTCCATGAGGATGATAGAGACAAAACAGTGTTCACCACTCCATGGGGAAATTTCCATTATGCTAAAATGCCTTTCAGTTTGAAGAGTGCTGGTGCAACATTTCATCGTGCAATAGATATGGCATTTTAGAATGAGAAAGATGTTTTTCTAGTTGTGTATCTTGATGATCCGACAGTTTTTTCCAATTTTGATGAAGAGCACCTTTACCATCTAAAGATTGTTTTTCAACGACGTAGAAAGTATGGTGTGTCACTCAATCCGAAGAATATTTTGTTTGCCATGGATGAGGGAAAACTTCTTGGTCATATTATCTCAAAATATGGCATCGGTATTGATCTAGCACGAGTCGAAGCTATTCAGAAAATTGACCTTCCCCAGAACAAAAAGGAGATTCAATCCTTCAATGGTAAGATGAATTTTTTACACTGCTTTGTGCCTAATCTTGTTGAACGTCTAAGAGAGATTACAAACATGCTTAAGAAAGACAGCGTATTGAAGTGGACTGAGGAGGTGGTAAATTCTTTCAATTTAGTGAAGTTGGTTCTTTCTTCAGCTTCGGTTTTGATCAGCCCGGATTATACTCAGGATTTTATTTTTTTTTCATTTTCTTTAGAGCATACTATGGCAGCAATATTAATGCAGAAAAGATATCAGCATGAAAAACCAATTTCTTTTTTCAGTCGTACTATAAGAGATGCAACCTTGAAATATAACATCATTGAAAAGAAAGCTCTTTCTTTAGTGAAAGCGTTGAAATATTTTCGGGTATATATTCTGCATTCTCATATTCTTGCTTATGTTCCTAATGCTTCTGTTAAGGATGTTTTAGTGCAAACAGATCCAGAGGGGAGACGGGGCAAATGGATTGCTTCCTTTTTGGAGTATGATGTGGAGATAAAGCCTACAAAGCTTATCAAAGGACAAGGGTTGGCTAAGCTAATGGCTGAGTCGAATTTGCATGCCTTGGACATTAATCTTATTGCTGCTATGTCCGAGAAGAATGAGAAAAGTTTATTAGTTCAGGTATCAAAAATATTTTTGCTTTCTCCTTGGTATTCAGACATTGTATATGTGCTTCAAAATTTGTCACCACCACCCGGCATGGCTAGAAACAAAAGTAGAATGCTGAAATTGAAAGCTGCTAAGTTTTGTATTTTGAATAATTCACTCTATTCGAAAGATCTCGGTGGTGTTTTGCTGAATTTTTTGGTGGAAGAAGAAGCAAGGCAGGTTATGGATGATTTTCATAAAGGAGATTGTGAAGGTCACCTTTTTTGGAAAACAACTACCAACAAGATTTTGAGAGAAGGATATTATTGGCCGACACTTTTGGCTGATTTGTATAAGACTGTCAAAAGCTGTCATGAATGTCAGATTTTTGAAGGGAGGCAGAAATTGCAGCCTTTTCCTCTTAAGCCCATTGAGGTTAGTGCTCTATTTAAGCAATGGGGTTTGGATTTCATTGGCGAAATCCATCCCGCTTCTTCAACTCAACATAGGTGGATCCTAACAGTGACAGCTTATTTCACGAAATGGATTGAAGCGATTCCCACCAGGCAAGCTATAGATTCGGTAATAATTTCATTCCTTGAGAATAATATTTTGTCTCGTTTTGGTTGCCCGAATAAGTTAATCACTGATAACGCAGTAGCTTTCAAATAAAAAATGATTATTGAGTTTTGTGACAAGTATCATATCATTTTGGGACACTCAACCACTTATCATCCACAAGGCAATGGATTGGCGGAGTCTTCCAACAAATATTTGGTTAACATCATTAAAAATTTGCTGGAAATAAACAAGAAAAGTTGGCATAAGAAGTTGGTCGATGCACTTTGGGCAGATCGAGTGAGTTAGAAGAAATCCATTGGTATGTCCCCTTTTGAGTTAGTATATGGAGTTGACACGGTGTTTCCTACGTCTCTCGCAGTTCCAGTGGTCAAACTTCTACGGGAAGCTGGCAGTGAAGAGGATAATATGCAAAGAAGAATAAATCAAATGATCCATTTGCAGCAGACGAGAGAAGAAGTTTTTCAAAACACATTCAAGCTGCAAGAGAGAATTAAGAAAATATATGATAGAAAAGCCAAAGCAGACAAGTTCCAATTGGAAGAAGTGGTGTTGAAATGGGATGCAAGAAATGAGGAAAAGGGTAAGCATGGTAAGTTCGAAAATCTCTGTAAAGGACCCTTTAAAATTGATTCATATTGGGGTGAGAATGATTTTCTTCTGAAAGAGATGAACGGGGAAGATTGTCCAGGAGGGCCGGTCAATGGTCGGTTGCTCAAGCGGTATCATTTCTGAAATGTTTTCTGATGTTTACATTGTCACTGTACATACCAGTTCATTTCAGTTCATTGCAAGTGTGTGCTATGATATTTTCTTCAGTTTGGGGCCCGAAGTGAAGGCTATAATTCTGAATATTGATTTCAGCTTTGGTTTGATTTTGTCGAGTCAGGTTTTCCAGTCATTTTAGTTTCAAAACTAAATCGGTTTGAGTCAAGTTTCAGTCAATAAATTTGAGTCAAGAGTCTTGCGTTGATTTTTCGAAGCTATGGACTCCATAGCCCAATGGAAGAAGGCACTACCTACTCTCCCAGAAATCTATAGTTCTTGGCACCTCCAAGGAGCTACCATCCCCATTGGAGCCAATGTTAGAGTCAGTATCTTCATCCCTCCGTCAGAGATCAAAATTTATTTTGTTGCATTTCATTGTAGGTGTCTCATTCAGTTTAGTCACCTGCATTCCATTAGGAGCATGGATCATCTGACGGAAGGGTCTTTTCTCTCATATCCCTCATGTCATGTACCTGTTGGTCCATGTCTTTTCATCGAAATCATTTTAAAATCATTTACAGTCATGTTTGGTCCCTTGGTCAAAAAACGAGTCATTTTAGGGTTTCAGTCTCATTAAGTCTAGGGTTTCGTTAATTCAGTCTTCAAAATGGCTAATAATGTCAGCAGGCACATGATGGAGGTTCAAAATAAGTTTTCATTGCAAAAATTTCATCGTCATAATGCTTGATAATGATTCTTCTTCAAAACTCTGTTTTGAAGAAAAATCGTCAATTTTGTCTTTTGTAATAAATGTAATGTAATTTTCAAAAGTTTTTCAGTTGTAAATTTCTCCAAGCACAGCCCTGGTCACCTTTTCCAAATTCCATGCCTACTATCCCTGCAAAAAATAGACAATAGATTCATCATTTAGCTAAAACATCAAAGTGGAAGCATGTGAAAGTGCCAAAGTTTGCAACATTACAAAAGTGGGTTTTCCAAATGAAAAATCAAAATCCTTTGTATATATAAGATATTTTCACATTCAACAATCCATTTGCAAACAAAGTTATCAAAGAGCCGAGTCAAACCGTGGAGGAGCGAAACAGTCTTTGGAAGGCCGGAATCGTGGTGAAGTTCACAGTCACGGCGCACTGGGCAACCTGCACGGTGCACACAACGGTCACGGCGCATAGGGTCGTTTTTCACCACGCAAATTTGAATTGGTGCGACGCAAAAAACAGGCACGGTGCATTGGGTTGTGCGCGCGGCGCACAGGTCCGAAGCATAAAAATTCATGTCATCTCTCTCAAATTTCAAAACGTTTTTTCCTCCCTTGTTCCAAGTAAGTTCATGAGATTTTGAAATTGCCATTTGGTGTTGATTGAGGTTAAATAAGAGAGTTTGAATGCCAAAATTTTAAACCCAATTCTCTTGTTAAAAATTGTTCCCTTAGGGTTTTATAATTGGTGTTTTAAAGTGATTGTGGTGCCAAGTACTCCAACTCCATTCTCCACCTATGGTTCCTTTCCCATCACTGTAATATTACCATTACAGTCCTCCCCTATTCCCTTATATCCCAAGTCATTTCCCATCATTTTTCCCTTCTCATTTCATTTGTAAAAAAAAATTCCCAAAACACCAGGAATCCCAAAAATTCAGTGGAAAAATTTAGTGGCTGTCCCTTATTCCTAAGTTTGTCAAATCAAAAGATTTCAAAAGGAAAAATACCACTTGACAAGACTTTAGTGTTCCCACTGTCCTATTTTTCCCACAGTCCCTTCCCTTTGGCAGATATTTGGCAGTTGAAACAAAGCACCAAATTCTCATTCTTCATCTCATTCAAGCCAACACACACCTTGCATTAACCTTGAGTATCATGGATACAGACACTGATACATCATATGAACAAGACAGTGATTCCACCACTGAGCTTCATGCACCAAGAAGGCCTCATAAAGGTGGCAAACATGTGAGAGAAGAGCCTACCTCATTGGCTCAATTGCAGGCTTGCCCACTTGCCATGGCATGCTTTCAAGAGCAGTCATGCTATCAGTATTGTGAGATGATTGCTAGGATTTATCATCATCAAGAGTTGGATCATCTGTTTGCATTGCATTTGCATGATGGTTAGGTAACTCTTGCTGGTGTAAATTTCACTTTGACACCGAAAACCATCTCTCAAGCAAATGGAATACTAAATGTGGGTGAATAGTGGAACAAAAGACAACATGTGGACAAAGTGCATTATGAACCATACATCAGGCCTAGCTATGTGAGACAGCTCAGCAGGGTGTTCCCATTCCGGTTCCTAAAGGAATCCTATGCACCTTTGATGAAACTTATTATCAGATACTTTAGTTGTGAGGGCCGGTTCTCACGCCTCTATGCCTACCACATCAGATTATTGATGCATTTCATGAGAGTGAGGATGATGAACATTCCTTATTTCATGTGTCGTAATATCGATAGGATGACCATGCTTGTGCAGAAGAAAACTCCCGAGCAGCAGTACAACAGTATTAATCACTATGCACTCATCAAGATCGTGGTTGTATATCAGCTTGGATTGCAAGGTATTTCATGGGAGGATTTAATTTCCCATGAATTATTCATAGCCCCTCAGGTTCCTCTAGAGGTTTTCCATGATGCAGGTGAACCTTCACATCAGACTGAAGGTCAAGAGACAGAGCCTATCGGTGTGAAAGCATATGTCACTTATCAGAGAGGCACTAGAGTATTGTTTGCAGCAGCCTGACGAGTACTATCTCCACCCAGGGTGGAAGGGGTCTCGTTGCCATCATCAGCAATATAGGTATAGGTACAGGATAGAGGTAATAGTCCCATGCAGGATGAGGGCCCTTCAGGAGGCCAGGATACTGATTTCATATTGATTGATGAGGATTTGAACTCTCCAAGCTCAAAGTTGAGAGAGATCATTCAGGAGCAGAAGGCAAATATTGACACCTTGAATGACAAGTTGTATAGATCCCAATGGATCATAAAATACCTGGATCAGTGAAACAAACAGTTAGAAGATCAACATACAATCATGGAGTTGCAAAACATCAGTGAGAACCAGCAAGCTGCCCGAAGAAGCCAAACCGAGATGACACCCATTGAGTGGGAGATTAAGGCTGATAGGGAGACTTGGTTTGAGAGGGTTGATATTCATCTTGAGAAGTTGTTGGAGAAGAAAAATAAGGAAAATAACATGCTCAGACACATGAAGAACCACTATTGGGCACGAAATCATGTTTGCAAAGCGAGGATCAAAATCTTGAAGGCAAGGTTAAGGAGGGCACTAAAGCGTCGTAAAAGGCATGATAGACTCCAAATTTTGGCCAAATATTATTTTTCCCAGCATAGTGCTTGATGGTGGAAATTTAGCCCAAATTTCAAGAAATTTGGGAAACTTTTTGTCAATTTTGAATTTTTGGGCCTAAACACAGATTTTCCTACCCGACGCGTAGTGCCACTTGGCGCGCGCTTATAATTGGCAGCTCCTCTTGAGGAAAAATTTTCATTTCTAGATTTTTCATCAAAATTTATGTATGCCTATGGATTACCTAAGGATTTAATCAAGTTTTAGGTTGCCTAAAGGGTAAAAAACACCCTAAAAATGGCCTTTCTGCCACTTTTTTCACACACAGGAAGCAGTGTTGGGATATTTGATTTTTGGAGGGGTAAATGGCAACCCAATCCAGAAATTCCACTTGGATTGGAAAGTAGACAGGTAGGGCTTTCCAACGAGCTATCCTACACTCAATTTTGATTTCAGTAAGGCCCTCACAATCAGCCTCAAACTTGTGCTATGCATAGAGATTTCAGGCGCGGCGCATAGGGAAATTTGGCCTATTTTTCACTCAGCAGCTCAGAATTTCGCCTAGTTTTGGCTAGTTTGACTTTTTCATGTAACTCTTGATGTACCTTGATGTAATTTCATAACCATGTTGTAATTTTGGCACATTTTTACTCATCTTAGTGGATTCATTCACCAAAAAGTGAAATGTAAGTGAATGAATCGGTTTCCTATCATATAGAGGCAAGTTGTTTCATTGCCTATTTTCCAGTTCCTAGTTTAGATATGGTTGCAATAGTTCTCCTATAATGATGAGTTTGACCCCGAGGTATGGAATGAGTTGTGGCTTCTTATATCATGTACTTTTCAGTCATTTTCAGGGTTGGACACTTGGGATTGCTTGGCACTTCATTGTACATTTCATCTCTGCAATTTTGGCAAAGGAATAGACTAGGGTTTGCAACACTCTTTGGGATCCATGTGGCTCTTTGTTTTGATGGTTTTTTTATCTATGTAATTGTAATTTCACTGATGTTATTTGTATCATCTCCCTTCTCCTTTCTTCTTAAATTAAACAAACAAGTTATAAAGGTGGAATTCATTAGATTGCTTTGCTCTGCCTTCAGTTTTGTTTAATTTTCAATGTTTTCATCTATTTGAAGAGGATTCTTGAAAGCATCCTACCCTCTTTAGCTCCTCACCAGTCTGAACTATCCATTCACTCAATCCGAAACATCAAAAAAATTGCCTTCCTTGCCCCATTCAGAACTTTTCAAAAACTAGGCCTCATCCCCGAACCCAAAATCTGCCTTTCCCTTTGATCCAACAAAACCCCCAAAATCAAAATTAAACTCTTTTAATTATATACCTAGCCTAAAATCAGATTTTATTTCAAGTCATCTCAAGCCCCTTCGATTATTTTTGTTGAGATTGACCCAGAGAGAGCCCTCTCCTGTTCTGGTAGGGCTAGCTACTAGACTGAGCGTGGTTTGATGTTAGCCTGAGCTCTGCCTTCTTTCAGCCTGAGGTAGATTTAGGCAATAATAGGTTGGTTACCATACCTAAAAAAATTTCAAGGGTTTCACACAGAGATAACAGTTGAATTCCTACATAACTTACAAGAGTGACATACCAGACTCAAGGGAAGGATTATACCGGTCACAAAGGATATCATTACTGAAGTCTCAGGAATACCAACAGAGGGAGAAAGATGGACCGAAAAGCACCTTCTTCTACAAGTGGCAATCGTAGCATACCAGGATCTAGAAGAACCATTGGAATGGAAAGGAAATGGGATTAACCCTACCTCCCTATAACAACCGTGGCAGGAATTGGAAGCATTTTTCCAGAGATACATCACATGTGATGGATGCCAAGACGTCGTAAAACCCTGTCAACTCAAATTGTTAGTTTTTATTAAACATAATATTTTAGTTAATATTCCTTCTTTCTTGAATTTTGTATTACATGACACTGCTGTTAGAATTAGAAAGGCTAGAAACCCCTAAGCAATCGTCAGCCACCATGGTTTAATCAAGTTAATTATCATTCATGAGTTAGGAAAAAAACAAACACCTTGGAAAAACTTTGTTAACCCTGCCATGCATGCCCCTGAGGAAAACCCTGTCGGGACCAAAATTGAGCTTCCTAGAATGAACATACCTATAGGAGCAAGAGTGAAAATGACTTGTGCTTCAACTTTAGAACCAAGAAAGAAAAGACGGTCCAAAAGACTGCAATTACAACAAGAAACCTTGGAATTTCTAGAGGAGGCAGGGCCATCCCATAGACCACCTTCACATCCTCAAAACATACCGTTACAATACTATGAGGAAGAGATGGCTCGAGTCTTGGAGAAAATGAGGGCATCCCATGAAACTAGAAGCCCATCTAAAGAAGCTGAGGATCAAGAGGAACAATTGAATCAATCCACAGCTAGCAGCTCTGGCTGCACTGAAATATTACCCCACCAAGATGAATCACAAGATTTTAGGGCCTTATCTCCTCGTAAGAGTGATGGGGTGAATAGGGAAGACCAGGCAGAAGGGATAGCCGAATCTAAAAATCATTCAAGAGACACCATCCCCTTAGAACAAAATGCAACCATAGAGATAGTCCCCCTAACACCTAAAGGGAACAATATCTCACCCAGCTGGGACAACAATGCAGAAATAAACTCCGGAGTATAGGTAGAAAATATCATCACTGATAACCTTGAAATTGGCACCACCATTCCTGGAAACGAGGTTGTTGCTCCTCCAACCTTGCCAAAACCATGCCAGAAGAGAATTTAGCTGAAAATAAGTTAAATAAAATGAGAATAACCTGCAAAAGTTTAAGGAAAATGATAAACCATTTGAGGAAATAGTTGAAGGAAGTAAGGCTCGAAATCCTAAGAAAGAATTGGTCACCATAGAAACCCAAAAAGAGTTTGTCGCCAATTTGATAGACACTGTTGAGATTAAGTTACAGAATAACCTAGTAGACACTTCTAAAGCCTCTATGCAGACTAGGTTGAAACTTACAGAAGAAAAGGAAACCAAAATAGAGGAGATCCATGACTACACTCCTCGAGTAGAATAGGCTTCCACTCAAAAATTCCATAATGAATTAATTCAAACACAACATGAATTGGCACAATGTAGAAAGGAAGTAGTAACCACACAAGAACATTAGGAATTATTGAAGAAATTCAAAGAAATTTCTGCAATAGAGGATGAGACGTTTTCTTAAATCAAAGAAGAAAAGGAGAAGGTAAAGAAAGTACAAGATTAGGTGGAACAAGTCAACAAGCAAACCAGTATGGTTTTCTATCTGTACTTTGATGTACTAACATGTAGGGCACCAACCACTAAATATGCCCTATTTTTAGTATAATGGTATTTATTACTGAATATCAAGGCCGTTATGGCAGGGAAACCCATGACTTTTAAAACCATAGAGGAATTCATCCATTGCTGCAATGAAAAAAATGAGCAGGTCCAATACCTTTTGTTTGAATTATACATGCATAACTTCCTAGAGGAGGACAGGGATAGTAATCCCAACCCCTTTATAGGAGACATTCAGTTCCAGGCTTTCCTCTCTTTTGCTAAGAACCAGACTCAGTGAGCTAAAGCCTACAACATTTTCCAGAAGAGGGAGCATGGCCTAGACCTGTGGGTTAGAGGGGAGCCTACTAGACCGCTGCATATATTCACCCAACATAATAATTTCATGCAGAGAAAGGGAGTAAGGACTAAACCGGGGCCTATCCACAAGGATATTATACATCATGGGTGAGAGTATTTCGAAGGCATTCAAGAATAAACTTTGGAAGCATCCAAACAAAGGTGGATGGCCTCCACCAATAATGTGAAAAACAGAGAGCCATTTGGCCACAGAAACTTCAAAGCGGTCGCCTCCAGATTCCTTTTACATGACAATATAGTCTTCAACATGGGCCCTACATGGATAGGATGTAGGTGCAGGTGCCCTCTCATCTGGTACCCCCCTAAGGGTTATGATCATGATTACAAGCTGCTAGAAGGGCACACAAACTCCGTCTTTGCAAAGATCAGACAGAAACATGGCTTCAGATGCTATAAAGAAGAATTTTACCCTGCATATTCTCTGACCTAGTTACACCTCAATCATTTTATTGCTCGAGGACATGCAAATAGGTAAGCAAGGGAGTATGTTGGGCTGAGAATAAGGTATTTTTTCACCCTACCTTTACCACGAACTGTTATGCACCTTTATGATTTTTTCCACATCTTAACAACAAAGGAAAGGAAAATTAATGTAAAATCGGGAAAAAATGAACTAACAGTAAAAGGGATGTTTAAAAATGATAAATTGACTTTTTGTATCTTTATTTACAAGAAAAAAAGTAGTTGAATCAATGATAACCGAAAGACAACTGACAGAGAGAGACTAATGGGATCATGATGATTCCCATGGTCTAGTAGAAGACAGAAAGGCACCTCCACATCTGAATAACTCAAACGACATCCACAAGCAATAGGACCCCATATGGAAAAGATTGTTACCACTGTTGAAATCACCTTTAAAATGCTGAAAACAAACAATATAGATAGATTAGAATAGAGACTTTCTTTCGTAATAGACATATCAAGACAAAATTTTCCAGTTATATAAATGTATTAACTTTCAGCTTAATAAAGGTTTTGGCATTTTTGGATAGTCAATCTCTAAGTTTTCCATAGCGGTAGACTTCTAGTGGTTTGGGCCCAACCCTAGGAGTTTCTTCGCTAATCTCTATGCTCCATGTTCAATTACAGAACTTATGTTACATTCGTCTAATACATTTCGTGAGATATTATTTAATTGGTTGAAGTGTGAACATAAGATGCTCCAGCTTTCTCTTTCATTAGAATATTTTGTCATTCATACCTTCTTTCTTACAGTCAATAATTTCATAATTATTTAGATGCTTTCATCATTCCCTGATGCTTTATGCACATTTAATTAGTTTTAGCATGACTGTTGTTCAATTCTATATATAGCTAAAGTTGGATCCTTTCATCATTACTGTAAGGCGTCTAGTTGTTAATTGATTCGGAGATATGTCATCTATTTAATTTAAAAGAGAATTAAATTGAAAAATTAGATAAACTATTGTTTTTCAATTTATTGAAGCTATTTTTCAATTCAGTAGGACTGATATTCAATTCATCAGTGTGTTGTTCAATCGTAGGTTGCTCTTTTATGTGCTTAATTAGACAAAATGGTTAAACAACATTTTATAATTCCATTTCACTTTGAATTGATTGAACTTCAAGAATTAGATATTCTTCTTTATGATAATGTATAGTAGTTGTTCTTTGATATCACTTGCATATATTGTGCTCACACTCTTGAAATAATAAGACTTTCCTTAGGTTGACAATTGAATGAGAAGCATTGAAGTTGCCTGTAACAGTTACCTTTATGACCCAACACCCGCATTCCCCATCCAAATACTAGCAGACCATCATAGTGACCCTTGTCTACTATCACATATCATGATGAATGTAATTTCATCCCTTAACATGCCAGTAACAAAATATCGGTTGACCATTCCTTAATTAGACCCTCAAAAACATATACTTTTGGGTCGGTGCAGTGTTATGGCTATGTCCTTGTGCCGATGGCCAGATTTTCACTGGGCTTCATGCCATGGTCTCTCTATTCCTGAATAACCCCCACGTTGAGATACTTTTGGAAGGTTTTTCAATATAGAAATGAAGTTTATAAGATCTAACAACTTCGTGAGAAGAGACATGGTTGTTTGTTCAACTTGATGTGGTCGAGTTTCTCTCTTGGGCCTTCTAGTTCCTACAAAAATACAACTTCCCAAATATATATAACTTTCCTCCACCATATGTGGATCCCAAAGCTCTTCCTCCACTCCTATAAACTCCTCTTCATCCCATGGATTCTGGTAGCTAGAATATACCAAGAGATGATAGGAGAGAAAAGTCCATAGTTGTGAGAGAGATTTTGAACCTTTCGCCTCTTTAATCCAATCGACGAATGAATTATTTGGAGACGCGCCCAACTGAGCCTGTCAAAGGAGATCTAAAATGTAAAGGCATAGGTTTTAAACTCCCTTTTATACATTAATATGACATGACTGATTTATAGTTCCGTCTTGTTTATGCTAGTATTCAAATTTTCTGACTCTCCTTGACTAGTTGGATAGTTGTAAATGAATATGTATGCTTGTATTATTTTAGTGTTTGCTTAATATTTATGCAAGTGTGTAAACATCGCTACCAACGGAGTGAAATACTTGAAGGAAAAAGATCAAGGGATCACTGCAACATGCTACATCAAGAGCTTTGGATTGAGGTAGGACATATATTCCAATCCGCATTTCGTTTATGAACTAGGAATTTAGAAACTAGCATATTCCCTTGTTGCTAGACCCACCCTAGGGCTAGAGGGATTGCCTATGTCCGCAGAGGGGATTTTCCTGCTTAACTAGTTGGTGAATCTGCTAGGGAGTTCAATGACTATTGTCTCTTATTTTTCGTTTTGAATTTTTGATCGTCTACCCAACTTTAGCTGAAGTATCATTTCTCTGTTGTTTTTTGCTTGTTTGACTCCTATCCATTTAGCCTTTCTCTAGAGTGATAAGTCTGGTTTTGCTCAAAAATATCTTTGTTTTTTCCTTTAATTTTTAGCTCAGTGTTTTTGATAATCTGAAAATCATGCCCATCAGCATGAGTTGTATTTAAGACGGGTGTGATTTTTCCTTCTCGGCGTCGAATGTTGCTGAACAACTGCACCAATTCCTATAGGATTTGATTTTGGGCCTTTTTAACTGAGCTTCCATTGTGTCTTATCCTTTAGCTTGGTTTTTCTGGTTAGATTGATCCATCTATCTCTTTTTTATTGACTTTCCTATCTCATTCATTCTATTTTTTATTATCTCTTATTTGAACCTTGTGGCTTATCCATCCTAGGGTTTCTAGGTGTTTCGAACCATTCACTTAGTCGCATGTTTGTTGGATGTCTGATCTATTTATGATTCAGTGTGGTCTTTAATTTTCAACCTTTCATATGGTTTCTTGGCCTTTTCAGTTGATTTTACATGAATTAGGGTTGTCAAGCTTTCGTTCTGTGTCTGTTTGATTCTCCCTCCATTGCCCCGAGGATAGATCACATTTCTCATTGAGTGAACTTAAAAGCCCTTTATTTTGCGTAAGGAGATGCATGCCTAGTTTTGAGTGAATTTTTACGTTTTCTTGGAGTTGATATCCTCATGTTCAAAGCTAATCAAAGCTAGTACTTATTTTTTTATTATAGCATTGCATTGTTTCTTATCACTTATAGAAAAAAAACAACAAAAATTTGCATTCTTCCTTCTAATTTGGAAATGAAAATTTCTCTTTTGCATCATTATTTTCCCCTTTTCATTGGAAAGTGAATACATAAGAATTTTTTTTTTCTACTCTGGCTGTGTTGGTAGAATAGAGGAAGTGTCATTCTTGCATTTTCTTGACTACTACTTTGTTGTGAACCTCTATCCTTCACTTAGATATATTTTCCTCGAAATGAAATGGTATTCTTTCTCTCATGTAGTTTCATATTAGAGATTTGAGGTAACATTCAGTAGGGCATTGAAATTGAAACTTAATTTCAAGATAAACCATAAAGTTGACTCAATTAACCTCAGGAATAATTGAAAATTAACGCTCACACTTAGAGGTTTGGGCTAGTGACATTTTCTGGCATCATTAAACCTAGCATTTTTTTCTCGCAATCTTGCATTAGACAGTGTTAGTACGAACTTGTGCTCCCTGTAACATTGCGTATATAAATGGATACCCTTTTAGGTTTCAATGCTTTATCCATACGAATCTGAGTCTACCGCCATGTAACCATGATACACTGAACACAACATTTGGGGAGAATTCCTCCACGTATGTTAAGTCCTTGGTAAATTCATTTTCCAAGGTGTATATTGCAGTTCATAGGAGCTTGGTACTCCTTTTTGCCTAGAGTTCATGAGTATTCATTTTGATCTTTCCGTGACTCTTTAAATTTGAAAATATCATCAAGCACTTTTCCTTTCGATCTCGTTCAAGCTAAAAGTGACTAGAGTCACCTTTTTATCTTTTATTGACTCTTAAAACATGAAAAGGCAGAGTCATGTTTCAATGTTATAAAATTAATTACCCATGATTACATCACATGCCCATTAAGCTATTTCTTTGAGAGATCATGAATAATTCCTTAATGATTGTTGTCTAAGCCTAGAATTAATCATCTCTTTTCTCTTCTTCTTCTAAGACAAAGTCACCATGGTAGAACCACATGTTTCATCCTCCTCTTCATTACCTCGTGGTAAATAGTCTCTCCTCATAATCTCTTCTGAGACACCCTCATCTATTGGGACCCAAGACCTCGAGTATGCCATTATCCCAAGCATTCAACTTCTTGCCACTTGGTCTCCCCTTGAGGTGCCATTTGATATCAACTGGCAGCCCCCGGATACTTTTTCATTTCTAATATAATATCCACCTCAACTCTTGGACTCTCTTGTGACACCATTGTCAAGTGCTTTTCCCTCCACCACTCATAATGTTTTTCCTGACAGCATGTCTTAGTATGACATGGATGCCTCAAGTACTATTATTAATGAAGAGACTCTCATATGTACTGGGGAATATCAATTCCCTCCTAAAAACTTTCATTATGGGACAACTCAACCTTCCTCTCAGCCACTCCCAGTTGGTTACCATACTTTGGGACAGTTGATTATGGTGCTTCATCTTTGTACTGGAACCCATTATGGTCAATTAATGTGGCTCCTTCTTTAGGTTTTTTTGTGTCGAGTCCATCTTCTTCAATTCCCATTGTTTCAATAGCTGTCATGACTATTCCAACCCACCCCATTGTTTGTGTGGCTTCCTCTGCACCATCTGTTAGAATGGTTGCATCATTGTTGTCGATTAATACTGTTCGAGGAATTCATCCCAATACTTCCACGATGTCTACTGGGCCCATTGTGAGTAGATCACAAACTCACATATCGAGATTCAATCAAACTATTGGCAGTGTACCTATCTCTTCTAATCCTATTCATGGAGGTTTTTCGTATGACCAATATATGATGGTTGTTCAACATCAAAACTACCCCCCTCAGGGTTCTCACCAGGTTCAATCTCTAATAGATCCAACAAATATCTACGATTACTTTGGGAATCATGTATATTATCATGGGCCTATCCAGCAAGGTCCATTGTATGTTCAAACAAGTCAACCTATGGTTCCTCAAAATCAATTCATGTACCAACACGAACAACCCTATGGCTCACAAGGACAACCCTACCATCCACAGGGACAACCTTCGGCCCAACCAAGACAACCCTATGGTCATCCAGGTCAACCCCACATTCAACAAGGAGTGCCTTATGTTCCTCAGGGGAAAACCTGTATACCTCAAGGATAACCTTTTGTGCAACAGAACAAGCCTTATGTTCAGCAAGGCCAGCCTCTTGTACAACAAGGTCAACCCTCCATCATCTAGCGAGGTCAACCTAGTATTCAGGGGCTGCCTAACTCATCTCAACCATTAGGCCAACCTAGTTTTCAAGGATAACCCGTTCAACCACAGGGCTAACCTTTAATCCCTCGAGGCTAACCATTGGTTTCCCAAGGTCAACCTTTGATGGCACAAGGTCCACCCCAAGGCACTACTTTCATCTCGCAATATAATCAATAAGTTGCTCAAGATGGACCTCAGTGGTTCACTCAGAACTAGTACCCTGGTCCCCAGCCAACCTATGGGCATAATTTCCAAAATTATACCCCCTATGGAAAAAATCCTTCGGGATAGAACATACGGGCTCAAAATTTCTCCCGACCTAGTTGGAACCCTAACGTCGGTCTTTATCAAAGGCCCGTGATGCCTTTCAACCCACAATTTCCATTCCTTGCTACATTGGAACTGTCCAATGTGTCAAAGTTAACCAATGATCCCATCCTTCATAATCCATATTGGCCCCTAGTTCCCAACAAGATTCCTAGCGATTGTCCCAAGTTTAAAGGAAAGTCTAGAGAATACCCCCAGGCACATGTTATGATGTATCACCTATGGTGCTCCTCTAACTCTTGGATTGATGATTCTATTTGTTTACGTATTTTCCAAAGGACTCTCACTAGTGCCACTGCAAAGTGATACATTGAACTCTCTTGTGGAATATTCCAAAATTTCAATTATATTTCAATGGTGTTTCTTACACACTTTCAATTGCTGATTCGCTATGAAACAGGAATGTACCTCTTTACGTCCTTGAAACAAGATCGGGCCACACATCTTCGACCACATTCATGAATGGAGATGACGTCGTTGTTTGATCAAGTTTGAAATCCCTTATTGGCTTCAGATTGACTAGTTCACTACCTCTTTTGTCAACCCAATAGCTAAGGACATTTCTATCGGGGCATGTGTTACTGAAGAGCAGGCCATTTCTCGTGCCAAGTACCTTAATTTGGTTTACTCCCACTCTGGCACAATTTATGATCTCTTTCCTAATGCTCCACAACCTAGAACTTCCAAAGCAACGACGATGCCATCTGTCGATGGTTTCATTGGTTCTGTTTCTTATACTTCCCGTAAGTCTTCTCCTAATCCTACGATGCAAAAATACACCCCTTCTGCCGATTCCAATCCTGGTAAAACCACGGAAGTGAATGTCGCCCAGTCTACCTTGGCATACAAAGCTTCCAAATGTAAGAATAAGGGTAAAGGCAAGGCGAAAGCCAATACCCCGTAACAGGATTCTCCTAAAACCAATACGGATGATGGTTCAAAACGTAAATCAAAGTATCCTTGTCTAATATGTGACGATGAGCATTACACCAAGGACAATCCTTGATGGGCTGAAGTGAGTCGACTTTTTAAAGGCACCCAACAAACTCTAGTTGTTCCTAAGGAACCATTCTCGTCACAACAAACTCAAATGGTGGAGCAGCCCCAGTCCTCCACCCCTTTTGGTTCTCAAATTTTCATGATGAATGGTGCTGCACCCATATCTATTCCTACCAGATCAAAATATTACATAGAACCGCATCAAGTGGTGGGGAAATAAATTGAAGATGCTCCTACTCCTTCTCCCCAGCCTCCTTCTGGCCCTCTTGAAATTGAAAGGCCTAGTTCTGAGCCCATTGTACGACCACCTTCCAAAGGTGTGCTTCGTAAGTCCTCCTATAACCCAAATTCCTGTGTCACTTAGCATTATAGTATTGTTAAGGATTTGGCTCAGATGTCATCCACTATGTCCACGCTGGAGGTACTTTAGAGCTGTCGGTCACAACAGAAGGCTTTGTTATCCACTATCGAAGGAGTTAACCCTGTCGATTCGAGCCTCATTACTTTTGATCTGGAAATTTTTTTCCCGCGTCCCCCTCGCCAACTTGCTCTGATTATCCAATTTGAGATTAATGGTAAGAATATCCATTGAGAAGTTGCCGACGAAGGTGCATCTACTTGCATCATGTATGTTTCATCTTGGAAAGCCATCATCTCTCCAACCCTTAACTAGTCTCCAAACGATTTAGAGGCCTTCAATGGAAGGGATTCTTTCCCTCTTGGTATCCTCACCATCTTAACTATCACGTTGGAAGGTGTTAGCCATCCATAATTTTGACATATTCAAAGATGGATAAAACAAGTCTTTAGCCTTCAAGAAACAAATTTGAAGAAAATCTGTGAGTTCTTGAATTCTAATGAGTTCAACATCCTTCATAAAACCCATCTCATTAATGTCTTCACTCAAAATCCTCAAAGAAGCCCTGTTGTCTCAAAGAAATATTGTTTCAGACTCATTCTCCAACATTTTCCCTCTGAAAATCCATCATTTATCCCTCATTATATCAAAAATCCCCTGTAAACCATACAAAATCCCTTTGAATGGTTTAAAACCCCTTCTATTTCCTATCAGAACCCACCATTTTGGCCTAAAAATGCCCCTTTTAACATATAGGACCTTAAGCACCTTTCATCTTAAGTCCTCCACCCCCATTTCTTCATATGACCCAGGCCCGTGACCAAGTGCTCATCCCTTGGCCCTTCTTCTATTTAGCCCCTGGTCTTCTTAGTCCTCCACGAGACCACACTCTACACCCGTCTCCTAAGTCCCCTTCCCTTTATTATTTTCCGCAAAACCCTTTTTTTCCTTTATATTTCTCCCCTCGATTGATACTCCCCCAGCATATCTTAACCGTCGATCTATGAGATCGGATGGTCATCGAAATTTCATGTTTCCTCTTCTCCCTTGTATTTTCTTCCGCCAATGTGTTTTCATAGATAGACCCTCGGAAAATTGCATTTCGCTCATTCCAAAGTCCCGTCTCCCATTTCTTTTTTCCGCTGATGATCATTTCTCCAAGAAAATATCCTCCATTGATCTCGTTTTCAATCTAATGGTCCTCACTCCATCGACACATTGCACTTCCCAAATTCCTCATTCCCCAACCCTTTTCACCGCAGATATGCGCTCCGCTAATTAAAGCTTGGTCGTTGATCCTCCAACGATCCAACGGCCAGCGGGGTCCCTCCCTATTCTCCCCCTCCATCTACCATCTTCCCCTGGAACATATCTAAATCGTTGATCCTCACGATCCAACGGCTCCCATTCAACTTAACATTTCACCCCATCGTATAAATATTCCGCTACGCACCGATTTAGCTGATGTCATCACTAGGTCCCACCTTTTTTCCTCATGTGCATCTCTTTTCCCTTTGCGTTTGTTTTTAACCATCAATCTCTCGCCCTTGGATCGGACGACCACCATTTCACTTTGCGTTGATTCCACAAAACCACTTGATCGTGCTATTTCCACACGAAATAGGCGGTTTTTCCAGGGACACATGTCACTTCCAGACATCTATCGCATCCCCTCGGCCTAATACTGCTTACCACCTTCACCCCGTGCGAATACTACCTCTGGTATTCCTAAATCCTCTTATCGAATTTCGTGCCCTTATTCAAATGAAACCCTGGTTTCAACTATCCACCATGGTTTTACCTTCCATCGCTGCATTTGCACTTCCTCCACAAGTGCTCCTCTGCCTCCGCCAAGCCTTCTGTAAGCCGTTTAAGCCCAATCCACAGGTTTTATTTAACTAGTTTGTTGATTTTATGCAAGTTTAATGGCGGTTTTTCAGTAAAAGCCGTCCCAGAGCAAATATAGTTGCAGACGCCGAGGATGACGATCCTCAAAGGCCGAATTCAATGCAAAAAGGGACATAAAGGGTTGAATTGTCAAGTTTAATCAATATGTCATGAATATTGATTGTTCAGTCAAACCCTCCGATGCGCTACTGCCACCTCTACACAACGAATAGTGAAGACCAAAGGTTAGTGAAGAATTCAAAGATAAAGGTTTAAGCATGAAATCCGAATACCAAAAGCTAAACTTGTAGATCAATTAATGAAGGATAAAGCATAAAGAAAAATAAATCAGAAGGGAATACAGTCAGCAAGGACATAAAGGTCAAAGATGATTAAAGAGGCCTAAAGCACAAATCTGAGGCCTAATTCAGTTTAAAGTGATAAAAGCAAACAGATCAGCAAAGAAGCCTTGAAATGATAGATCATCAAGGCAATTAAATCTCCAGAGATCAGGAAAAGGACACCTATAGTCTACTTTACCTTTCAAAGACACCTTGACAGCCACGCTGATGATAGAACCTCTTTAAACTGCCAGGGCAGTTATTATAAAGGCATGGGTGGCCTTAAAACTAAATGTTTCACCTAACTTGTTCCAGAAGCCAAGATAGAGTTACCTCAGTCTGAAAATATCTCCAAAATCACACACTTCGAAGCTATTACCAACCTACTAGATATGCCTCAAAGTCAATAGAAACTACTGATGGTATAAATAGTTAATGAAATGTTTATTGGGCAGAGTGAATCATTCGATGTACTTCTCCTCTGTCTTAATTGATTATTAAGATAATCTCTTCCACCACTCCTCCTCATTCACCTATAAATACTCTTTGAAGTTTCATTGTAAAGGGTTGAAAAGTTATTGATTGTTTGAACTGTTATTAAGTGGAAGTAGCTGAGTAGTTGTAATATAATAGGCTGGGAAGAGAAGTATTAGACTGTAGAAAGCCATTGGACTTAAAGTATGTGACTGGTCTTGCACATCAAATAAACAAGCAGATTCACAGGATCCTGGTCTATATTATTGGTGATGTTTTTCTTACTGTAATTGTTATTCTCCTTATGTTTCCATACTGTCCATTTTCTCTTATAAAGAACAAAAAATTTAGAGTAGGATTTACTGCAAAGTACCCTATTTCTACCTGATAAGTTTTATATCTATGTTTTCTTCTAATTTTTTCTTTGGGAATTATTTCAATAGAGTATAATCAGTCAAGGAATGTTGGTGAGCCCATGTCTTGCTGAGTAGAACTTGAGATGTTGTTCTCGAATGATCTTTTCACTGCATGCTAGGTAGAGTCCTAATCAAAGAAGTTTATGGTTAGCCCTATCCCTTGTTTAGTCTTAAGCAGCTGTTTTGAAAGTTTCCCTTGAATAGTATGCCGAAAGCAAGATAGGTTCAAAGTCCTTACTTGATCTTAGGCTACTTTTTATGTTTATCTTAAATGTTTTCTACTTTCTGAAGGTATTCAAGAGGATTACTAAATTGTTGTCTTAGAAGTTGGCTTTAGTAGCAGTTTTCACAGAGAAGTCTATGGTTTTCCCTATCCTTTGGCTTGCTCCCAAATCAGTCACTTTAAAATACTTTCCTTGTGTAGTGAAGTTAATATATTCTTAATTGGTTATTAGCTTTTCTTCTTTCACCACACTTCTTAATGTTTCATACCACAAACTCAACTTAAAGAGATCTTTTGATATAGATGACTTCCCCTATGGAAACCCTTGAATATTTTTTTTGAAATTAAACCCTTTTATGACTCCATAGCCCAATGGATTGGCACTTTTTCTTGACATATCTTCCCATGTTGAAACATCCTTCTACTTATTTCCTCCTTCACTCCACATGACCTTCTCAAATAATGATCCCCAACAAAAAAAAATAAAATCCCTTGTGCTTCATAACTAGCCTAATATAATATCATGAGCCTATAATCATATCATTCTAAAACACATATAGAGAGATCCTTCTCTGAATTCAGGAGGGCTAGATCCTAGGATTTAAAAGTGGTTCTGATGTTGCCTTGTCATTTAATATGCCAATCTACCAAATCACAGGACCCCAACATAATGGCGACTCCACTGGGGACTTTTAAGTGAATTACATCTTATACATCCTAAGGCCTCAAAATACCCGCAAAAATCCTTAAATTGGTAGTTAATTGCTTATGGTGGACAACAACTCATCTCAAAATTTTTGAAATCCTCCACCTAGCGACTCCACTAGTAGAAGACTATGAACTAGTTGAATAGACACAGTGACCTCTTTTATGATTTACAAACATGATTCCAAGGATACAATGAAGATATGCCCCAATTATTAGAGATCATATCCCCGGGTTCCCACATAATATGCGCCGGGTGTTTGGGGATGATAACCTTCCTATTTTTCAAGGTGAAAAGTTTTATGACCCATTGTTACATCTCATGAAATTTCATATACATGTATGGAAGATAAAGACTGAATGGCATGAAGACTGCCTTATGAAAATGTTGATGTTAACATTAGAAGGAAAGGCAAGGGATTGGTATGAATGGTTAGAACCTAAGAGCTTGTTTTCTTTAAGAGACATGCACCAAGTATTTTATGAAAAATATAGAGATAACCCTTCATCTTTATCATGGACTGCAAATTTTTGTGATCAATCTCAGAACATCATACACTACCTATTAGATATTGATGAGGATTTGGTTAATATGCATCCTAAAGATCTGTTAAAAGCCATTCAAGAATTTCATATGCATCCTAACTATCACAAGAACCTTGATGAATCAGTTGAGGAAGAAATCAATCAAGGAATAAAAGGCATTCCTCAAGATATCCCTGCAAGCACAAATAATGATTCATCATCCCTTTTAGCTAAGGTTCAAGAAGACATCCAGCCTCAAATTCAGTCTTCACAAGAGAAAGAGCGTTGTTGTACTTCTGCTCCAAGAAAAACAAAAACATCTTCCCCTTTGACAGAAGAAGAAATTTATCAAATTATAAAAAAATAGCTAGCCTCTGAAAATTTTTATAAAACAAACACTCTTGCCCATTCACCTAATGAACTTTGTTGTAAAAATTTAGAAATTTCCCTTGTAGATCAGAATAAAGAAAGACCTGTTGATAATCCAATATGTTTGATTGGTGACATTACTTACATTAATGATTTTCCTAATTTTGATCTGTCTGATGATGATGTTCTCGAAACATAAGTTGATCTTGCAGGACCATCAGTAGTATATTTGTGGGAGGAAGATCAATTCCACCGACTCTGAGAAAGTAATGAGCCAAAGTGGGCTATTTATGATACTAATGAAGAAAGCTTTAAAAATGCAGAAGAGGGTGAAGAATCTTTGAATCTTACAACTCATTAGTAACAGTTTTCATGTGATTGGGAATCAACAGTATTTCAGCTCAAAGGTTGAGGAGGAAAACAATGAAGAACTTCTTGAGCTGGTTAAAATTAAAGAACCTTCTCCTAAAAGGGTTGAGGTATTAAAAGAGACCCCTACTCAAGAATATAATGACATCTTCACCGATCTCAGTCCACTAAATCAAAATACCCTGGGACTACAAGAGGACAACACTGCCAAATATGATGAGTCCTCTAGTTCAGATCACAATGAAGATGAGGAAGATTTTCTTTCCCAAAAGAATCTTTTTCTTGATCCAGTGGAAGAAAAAATAACCCTGGTTGAAAATTTCCTGTAAATACTCCCAACTAGTTATTATTTCAAGAGCCCTTCGCTCATTTTTTGAAGACATTTGAATAAGGGATAGAGATTGTTAGGAGCAGTGTATCACCAAACACAACAAAAAATTTTAGCACTGCTGCTAAAGAACAAGTGAGATGGGAGTGGCCCTGTCTGTCCGACATGCTCAAAGAGATGAGAAAAGACCAGTCATGGAACCATCTAATTGATTGGATGTGTTGGAAAAGAGAATTTGTTAGCTAAACATGTAAATATTTCAGATTTATATTAGGGTAGGTAGGAATGTCAATAAAGCTCAGCCTGTGAGCATTTAGTTAGTTTTTGTTTTTTTCTTTGAAATAAAAATTGAAAAAATACAAAAAAAATAGAAAATAAAAAGAGGGTAGATTAGAAAAATAAGGAAGGTGCAACCCCATACCAAGAAATAAAGTGAGTCCGAAATTGTGCAAGCTTAAATGCCACTACCAAAAGAAGCGCTGCTATTTAGTTAGACAGCCTAATCATGACTAGATAGATTTCAATTTACTGCTGATAGGTTAGTGAATCAGATTAGCCAAACAATTTAATCTTGGCTTATCAGTAGACTAGATTAGGATAGAAAAACAGAGGTTCAAACAAGCTTAAATCCTGAACTTGGAAGTTTGATGAAGAATGGCTCAGATCAAATCAAAACCTGAGCCAAACATACAAAGAAGACTGGTTCTAACATGCTGAAAACTTGAACTAGGTAAAGAAGAAGAAGACAGCTCTAAAGGATCAAAACTAGAGCTGAAAGAAAGAAAGAAGGATTCTCGTAATTTTCAGATATTAAGCCTTCAGAATTTTGTTTCAATTTTCTGTAAATTTTAGTCTATGTGCAACTTGTTTTTATGCCATAGTCTTACAAAAAATCAGATAGTTTAAGCCTGGTTTGTTTGTATTTAAATTTTTGTTTTAGAATATAGAGAATAAGATCTATCAGATAGCTTAATCCTGACAAATAGTGTTTAGGTAGAGAAGCTAATTAGTTCAACTGTTTAAACTGAAATCATGGAAGTTATAAGGGTATATTTATATTAGTTTCCTACTCTCAATAAAAGAATAAAATGTTGATGTCAAAAGGTTTGCAAGTCCAAGTGCACATTATGAAGAAAAAATATTAGGAAAGTAGGTTGTGTAGGTAGTTGTCTGGGAAGAAATTGCTTTGTTATGATGTAATGCCGATCATCTTTTCAAGTAGCATGATCAAAGAGGAAAAGGTTGTCAAAATTCAAAGCACAAGTCTACATTCTAGAGATAAATCTCTGAGGTTCTTGACACCTCCAAGGAGCTTCCATCCCCAAGTGGAGCCACTGTTAGCCATCCATAATTTTTACATATTCAAAGATGGCTAAAACAAGTCTTTAGCCTTCAAGAAACAAATTTGAAGAAAATCTGTGAGTTCTTGAAGTCTACTGAGTTCAATATCCTTCATAAGACCCATCTCATTGATGGCTTCACTCAAAATCCTCAAAGAAGTCCTATTGTCTCAAAGAAAGACTGTTTAAGACTAATTATCCATTATTTTCCCTCTGAAAATCCATCATTTATCCCTCATTCTATCAAAAATCCCCTTTAAACCATAAAAAATCCCTTTGAATGGTTTAAAACCCCTTCTATTGCCTATTGAAACCCACCATTTTGGCCTAAAAATGCCCCTTTTAACATATAGGATCTTAAGCGCCTTTCGGCTTAAGTCCTCCACCCCATTTCTTCATATGATCCAAGCTCGTGACCAAGCACTCAGCCCTTGGCCCTTCTTTTGTTTATCCCCTAGTCTTCTTAGTCCTCCACGAGACCACACTCTGCACCCATCTCCTAAGTCCCTTTCCCTTTATTATTTCCCACAAAACCCCTTTTTTCTTTATATTTCTCCGCCTGAATCATATGCCCCCAACAGATCTCAATCGTCGATCTATGATATCAGACAGTCATCGCAGTTTCCCATTTCCTCTTCCCCCTTGTATTTTCTTCCGTCAATGTGTTTTCACCGATAGACCATCGACAAATCACATTTCGCTCATCCCAAAGCCCCGTCTCCCATTTATTTTTTCCGCCGATGATCGTTTCTCCAAGTAAATCTCCATGGTTGATCTCATTTTCGATCTAATGGTACTCGCTCCATCGATGCATCACACTTCCAAAATTCCTCATTCCCCAACCTTTTTCACTGCCAATATGTGCTCTATCGATTAAATCTTGTTCTTTGAGCCTCCAACAATCCAACAGCCAACAGGGTCCCTCCCTGTTCTCCCCCTCCATCTACCATCTTCCCCTAGAATAGATCCAAACCATTGATCCTCACGATTCAACGAATCCCATTCAAACTTACCATTTCACCCTGTCGTATAAATATTTCACTACGTGTTGATTTAGCTGACATCATCACTGAGTTCCACCCTTTTTCCTCCCACACATCTCTTTTTCCTTCACGTTTGTTTTTAACCATTGATCTGTCGCCCGTGGATCGTACGACCACCATTTCACTTCACGTTCATTCCACAAAACCACTTGATCATTCTATTTCCACGCGAAATAGGTATTTTTTCTAGGGACACATGTCGCGCTCAGACATTTATCATGTCCCCTCAGCCTAATACTGCTTACCACCTTCACCCTATGTGAATACTGCCTCTGGTATTCTGGAAACTGCTTAACGCCTTTCACGCCCTTATTCAAATGAAACCCTGGTTTCGCCTATCCCCATGGTTTTACCTTCCATCGCTGCATTCGCACTTCCTCCACAAACTCTCCTCCGCCTCCACCGAGCCTTCTGTACGCTGTTTAAGCCCAATACATAGGTTTTATTTAACTGGCTCATTGATTTTATGTAGTTTTAATGGCAGTTGTTCAATAAAAGTTGTCCCAGTGAAAATATAGTTGTAGAGGCCAAGGATGACGATCCTCAGAGGCTGAATTCAATGCAGAAAGGGACATAAAGGGCCGAATTGTCAAGTTTAACCAATATGTCATGAATATTGGTTGTTCAGTCAAACCCTCCAATGCGCTACTGCCACCTCCACACAGTTAACAGTGAAGACCAAAGATCAGTGAAGAAATCAAAGATAAAGGTTTAAGCATGAAATCTGAAGACCAAAAGCTAAACCTGCAGATCAATGAATGAAGGATAAAGCATAAAGACAAATAAATCAGAAGGGAATATAGTCAGCAAGGACATAAAGGTAAAAGATGATTAAAGAGGCCTAAAGCACAAATCCAAGGCCTAATTTAATTTAAAGTGACAAAAGAAAACAGATCAACAAAGAAGCCTTGAAATGATAGATCATCAAGGCAATTAAATCTCTAGAGATCAAGAAAAGGACACCTGTAGTCTACTTTACCTTTTAAAGACACCTTGACAACCATCCTGATGAAAGAACCTATTTAAACTGTCAGGGCAGTTATTATAAAGGCATGGGTGGCCTTAAAACTAAATGTTTCACCTAACTTGTCCCAGAACCCAAGAAAGAGTTACTGCAGTTAGAAGATATCTTCAAAAGCACACACTTTGGAGTTATTACCAACCTACCAGATATGCCTCAAAGTCAAAAAAAACTATTAAATGGTCTAAACATTTAATGCAATGTTTATTGAGCAGAGTGAAGCATTCGATGCACTTCTCCTCTATCTTAATTGATCATTAAGATCATCTCTTCCACCACTCCTCCTAATTCATCTATAAATACTCTTTGAAGTTTCATTGTAAGGGGTTGAAAATTTATTGATTGTTTGAACTGTTATTAAGTGGAAGTAGTTGATTAGTTGTAATATAGTAGCCTGGGAAGAGAAGTATTTGACTGTAGAAAGCCATTGGACTTAAAGTATGTGACTAGTCTTGCACATCAAATGAACAAGAAGATTCACAGGATCCTGGTCTATATTATTGGTGATGTTTTTCTTACTATAATTGTTATTCTCCTTATGTTTCCATACTGTCCATTTTCTCTGATAAAGAGTAAAAAATTTAGAGTAGGATTTACTGCAAAGTACCCTATTTCTACCTGATAAGCTTTATCTCTATGTTTTCTTCTAATTGTTGCTTTGGGAATGATTTCAATAGAGTATAACCAGTCAAGGAATGTTGGTGAGCCCATGTCTTGCTGAGTAGAACTTGAGATGTCATTCTCGAATGATCTTTTCACTGCATGCTAAGTAGAGTCCTAATCAAGGAATTTTATGGTTAGTCCTATCCCTTGTTTAGTCTTAAACAACTATTTTGAAAGTTTCCCTTGAAGAGTATGCCGAAAGCATGATAGGTTCAAAGTCCTTACTTGATCTTACGCTACTTCTTATGTTTATATTGTTTCCCTTAAGAGTATGCTGAAAGTAGGATAGGTTCAAAGTCCTTACTTTATCTTAGGCTACTTTTTATGTTTATCTTGTTTCCCTTAAGAGTATGCCGAAAGCAGGATAGGTTCAAAGTCCTTACTTGATCTTAGGCTACTTTTTATGTTTATCTTAAATATTTTCTACTTTTTGAAGGTAGTCAAGAGGATTACTAGATTTTTGTCTTAGAAGTTGTCTTTAGTAGGATTTTTCCCAGAGAAGTCTATGGTTTGCCCTGTCCTTTGGCTTGCTCCCAATCAGTAACTTTGAAAGGCTTTCCTTGTGTACTTAATTTAATATATTCTTAATTGGTTATTATCTTTTCTTCTTTCACCACACTTCTTAATGTTTCATACCACAAACTCAACTTAAGGAGATCTTTTGATATAGATGACTTGCCCTATGGAAACCCTTGAATAGTTGTTGTGCAAGTAAACCCTTTTATGACTCCATAGCCCAATGGATTGGCACTGTTTCTTGACCTATCTTCCCATGATGAAACATCCTTCTACTTATTTCCTCCTTCACTCCACATGACCTTCTCAAATAATGATCCCCAACCAAAAACAAACAAATCCTTTGTGCTTCATAACTAGCATAATATCATATCATGAGCCTATAAGCATATCATTCTAAAACACATATAGAGAGATCCCTCTCTGAATCTAGGAGGGCTAGATCCTAGGATTCCAAAGTGGTTCTGATGTTGCCTTGTCATTCGGTATGCCAAACTTCCAAATCACAGGACCCCAACAGAAGGAAAAATAGTTATTGTCAAGGTTGAAATTATTGATGCCAAACTCAACTATAATCTCCTCCTCGGTCGTAGTTGGACTCATGCCATGCTATGCGTACTGTCCACTCTCTTTCATGTTCTTCATTTCCTGCACGAAGGAAAGATTATCATTTTTTATGAGTTATCATTTTTTACTTCCACTTCTTCAGAGAGAAATGTTACATATGAAGACCACATTCCCACGCCTTATGGAAGTGTGGGGCTAGGAATCTTCAAAGATCCTGACCTTATGGGTCTTTTTTATCTTCCTTCGCCCAACGCTGCTTAGGTCAATATGATCTCCACTTCTTCTGATTCCTAGATCATCCCTTTGCCTGATTAGGTTGATTCTTTTGCTGACATAATTTTGTTAAGCCCAATAGAAATTTATTATTGTGACATCTTCTCGGCTTCGTCTTCTCCTTTTGATCATACTTCTTCAAGTATGCCTCTCAACACGTATTCTCAATCCCCCTGGCTCGGTGCTTCAGATTCTCCAGATCCATTGAATGAGAAGTTTCCAACTGATGAAGCCATCATGGAAACAATGTCTCTTGAGGATCCTCCTTGGGAAAATAGTCATCATCGTTCTTCCTTTTTACCTAGTCTTGGGGCAATTTCTACCTGTCTTGAGAATTTTTCTTCCCAAGCTCCTTCCCCAATGCTTCAAACGCCTATTTTGACTCATGAATTTTTTACGGAAGGCAACATGGGAAACATCACTCAGAATATGCCTATTGACATCTTCATTAAACCAAGGGTTGTTAAGAACATCCATATTGGGGTCACCCATTCTCCTAATGAGATCGAGGTCTATACTAGTCTCTTTTGTGAATTTCGAGATGTTTTTGCTTGGTCCTACGAGGAAATTCCCGACATTGATCCGAGTATATTCATGCAGGAGATACCACTTACCCTGATGCAAATCCTGTTTGACAGCACCTTCATCCCACACAACCTAGAAACGTAGTTTCCATAAAGGTAGAAGTTGAAAAAAATCTCAAAGAAGGCTTCATTTATCTGATCCCATTGATGTATAGGGTCTCTAAAATTATCCCTGTAGACAATAATAGGGCACATTCGAGTTTGTGTGGATTACCGCAATATCAATCGTGATTGTCCCAAGGATAACTATCTCACTCCCTTTATCGACCAGATCATTAACTAGTGCACTGGGAGTGATATTTTCTCCCTTATGGATGGGTTCTCTGGTTATAACCAGATTAATGTACTATCAGATGATCAACATAAAATCACCTTCATCTGTCCATGGGGCAACTTCGCGTATAAAAATCTCCCTTTTGGCCTGAAAAATGTTGGTGCCACGTTCCAATGGGAAATGTCATATGCTTTTCACAATATTAAGCACATTGTTCAACCTTACCTAGAAGACCTTTCGGCTCATTCCGCTAAGTGTCATGACCACCTCGAACACCTCCGTCAATTTTTCTTCATTGTAGACGTACAATATTTGGCTTAATCCACAAAAAAATTTCTTCTACATCGATTTCGACAGACTCCTTGGGTTTGTTGTTTCCAAAGAAGGTATTTATATTGATCCTCTTAAGGTCAAATATATCATTAATTTCCCCTCCCCTTCCTCTTTACACCAATTGTAGATTTTTCAAGGGAAATATAATTTCCTACATCGTGTCATACCAAACTATGCTGAGGTAGCCAAAGGTTTAACATGATTTCTTAAGAAAGGAATCCATTACTATGGGATGAGATTTCCCAAAAATATTTCTATGCACTGAAGACCATTCTCATCAATGCTCCTCTTTGCATCCCCCAAATTATCATCATAATTATTCACTCTATTTGGTTGTTCCATTTAGCACTATCACCATGGTTCTCGTATAATACGATGACGATGGTAATGATCATGCCATTTATTATCTTAGCTGCAATATTCTCGACACAGAAACACATTATGCTAATGTCAAAAATTTGGTGTTGGAAATTGTTCAAGCCGTTTAACGTTTCTATCATTATATTTTACTACGCACTACAACTGTGATTTTTTATTGCAACCCCATGACCTATATTTTAACTCAAAAATTGTTGGGGGGAAAGTAATCTAAGTGGATAGTTATCCTCCAAGAGTTTGATTTGGAATTCACTACCGCCAAATCAAAGAAATTGTTGGTTTTTGCAGATTTGATATGCTCCTTACCCTCTGCCTCTGCTCCTTCTGGTTCTGAGGAATGCATCCCAGACGATACTATTTTTCTTATTAGCACCCTCAATCCATGGTATGGTGTTATCATTGTTTATCTCTAGACTTCTACTTTCTGGTCTGATTTTACGAAAGATGATCATCGACGTATCTGTCATCATTCACAACCCTATCGCATAGTCGGAGATACTTTATACTTCATTGGAGATAATTCCATCCTCCGTCAGTGTCTAACCCTTGAGGAAGATAAAAAATTCCTTAATGAATTCCAGTCTGGTCCATGTGGTAGTCACATGTATGGGTATGTTACTGCTCAAAAAATTCTTCATGCCGGGTATTTCTGCCCTTCCATTTTCAAATATTGTATCCTCTCTATCCATAAATGTCACGAGTGCCAGATCTACCCATGAAAGATGCATGCGCCACTTGCTCACCTCCATCCTATCATTACTGTTGGTCATTTTTTGAAGTGGGGTATCATTTTTATGATGTGTAACCCTCGCTCAACTGGGGGACATACTTATATTATTGTAGCCATAGACTACTTCACCAAATGGGTCAAAGCAATGTCTACACTGACAGCTGACGATAAGACGACCGCAAAATTTCTCTTCAATCATGTAATTACCATGTTTGGAGTCCCTCAAGCCATTTTCACTAACCATGGCTCCCATTTTCACCATTATATGGTGGTTGAGCTGACTACTCGGTTGGGTCTGCATCACGACAGCTCAATGCCATACTACCCCTAGGCCAATGGTCATGTCGAAGATGTGAATAGATTTTTAGTCACTATGCTTCAGTGTACTATCAGGATGAACAATTCCAATATGCATCTCATGTTGTTCTTAGCTCTCTAGGATTACCGAACCTCTATGAAGGATGTAACTGGATTAACACCATTTCAACTTGTTTATGGTCTGGAAGCTATACAAAGCCCACTTTGACCAGACAGTTTCCCCTTGTAACTTCGTAGAAGGAGACTTAGTCCTCTTGTATGACCAAGCCCATGATAAGCTGGAGTTTGGTAAATTCGAACCCCTATGGCATAGACCCTGCATCGTTAAACGTGTTTTACAAAAAGGGGCCTATGAACTTATTTATTATGATGGTTATCCTCGAGATTAGCCCCGAAATGAGTTGTACCTCAAAAAATATTATGCATGAGCTTTCTAGTGAATTTATTTTGTACATAAGTTTGTTTTTCATTTTTGTACATTTTTTGGCTTGGTGTTCTTTACGAGAAATTTTTCTTTCTTATTATTTATTTTCTTACTATGCAGATGTCTATCACTCCTTACATGAGCTTCGTTGATGGTGCCTCCTGCAGTACCCGGAACCTATCCTCCGCAACTTGGGTAATTTATGATCCTAATGGTTAATATATGATCCTAACGGTTAGTTAGTAAACCCTCAAGGCATTTGTCTAGGATGTAGAACTAACGATGTTGCTGAATACATTGAAGTTATCAAACTTCTAACTGAAGCTATTGCTCTCAATATTTGTGAATTAATTGTAAACCTAGAATCTCAACATGTGGTTCTCCAACTCAATGGGCGTTATTATTTTAGAAACCCTTATATTTTAAGGATGTATTTATGTGTTCATTTATTAGAAAATAATTTTGATTATATTACATATTAGCATATTACAAGAAGAATGAATATGTTAAATGATGCAGTAGCCAATATTGTATTAGATAGACATTTGCAAAATTTGTAAAAAGCAATCATCATCACATAGTAAGATTTAGACAAGAAAAAAAGCATATATATATATATATATATATATATATATATATATATATATATATATATATATATCAATTGTTTGCATCGGCGTGTACATCATAGTTCAAAAATATATATGTGTGTTTCAGTTACACCTTCAGATGCCATGTCTCTCAAAAAATGCAGAAATGAAACCTAGGAGTCTAATCTGATTGTGCTCATGATAACACATCACTGCTCGTGTAAAATGTCTCAGTAGTCGATGGATGTGGTTAGAAACTCCCACAATGTGCCACTGATAAGCATGACGAATGTCCTCAGATCTCACGTACTTTGGGATCCCACTTGTAAGTCCCTCCATGTTATGTGTGATTTCTTCCTCATCACTTCCCTTGCCATGAGGGGCCACTTCGAAATCTCTTGGGACCCTCCGAGATATCGGATAAATCCCCCCAATTCTCTCTGGTCCAACATCTATAACACATGAGAAAAAATCAGAACACATATATATATAAAACCAAAAAAAATGAAATACTCATAAAAATTCAAAAAATGAATTTTTACCTCTCTCCTCATCCTAGTTTTCCCCTTCTAGAAGTGGAAGATCCAGATCACCCCTCAAAATCGGTACTGGCATATGGCCAGTCATCTACCACGATGATTTGTTGGCTCAACAGGTCAAATAACTCTGGTCTCCATGACATATGTTTCCCACCTCCTGATCAAGGCATCAACTCAGCCGAATGGACCATCCATGGATCTCATACTGGTGGCATATGTACAATCACCTCATGTCACTGGAATATTAGTAACTGTTGCAATATGAATGGTATCAAGATGGACCCATACCCAAACTGCTTCAACTTACCATTTTTTCACTTGGTCAGCTAGTGTTTCATGTTGATTGTAACTGCTTCCGCCCAATTGAATATTGTCAGAGACATTCAATCCACAGCTAATTGGAGTTTCTTATTTGTGGCTTCATGAGGAGCCTAAGATCCGAAAACCTAATTAATGGTATTTAGCACTACCCTCAAAGGTAATTTGGGCACTATCTGGATGTCCATTTTTCCACTCTTGTGTGCTTTCCTTGCTCCAGGACAAGCTCTATCTATTAACATGCATATTCTCTCTCCAAGGATTCGAGTAACTATCATTAGTGGTCACTCTCCCCTTCACGACAATCCGATTATGAAGTAGATATCAGAGAATTCTATCTATAATTATTGGTCATGGATGACGAATTTATCTTGGTCAATGTCCCACGTACTGATCAATTATTGTAGTAGCTCTAGTTGGGCTCTCAGACATGGGGTCATGAAAAAATTCAGGAGCCCATAGTTTCCTTATGGCATCCAAACATGCATCATTCTCTAGGGCTTGTGCATCTTCTTCCCCATGCTCCTACTCTTTCCATTCAATTTTCATTGAAAACTTGATGATTATTCCTGCAAAAAAACAATACATAGATTATATAAGCAATTGCTAAAAATTGAATCCATTTAGCCAAGCATTTTTTGGAGAATTTTTAAAAAAAAATTGGAGTTCCATTTGACACCACTTTTTTTGAATTTAGTAGCATCGAGCGATGCTTTCCCCATAAAAAAAAATGTGGATTTCAATGTGACTTTGTGCCCAGAACTGGCGTCGACCGCCACAGGCATAAATTTTTAAGACTCTCCCAAAAAATGCATAAAAACATAAAAACAAAAAAAAGGGATGAAATTGCAGGGGATGTTCATGGCTCTTTCTTGGAAGAAGGGGATTCGTCAATGGCCTCCTGGATTGCATGCAGTAAACTCCCCAAATTCACAGTGAAAACCATTAAAAATTCTCACAAGAAGGTGAAAAGGTAAAAGTTATTTGCTTTTACTATTTGAGTTGTTTTATAACCTTTTATAACCCTAATTATGTTTTTAGACACATTTTCAATTATTTTTTATTATTTTTTTCCCGAAAATGGGTTTTATGTTTGTTTCTTGTGCACAAACAGGTCTTAAACACTGGAAACAATGAGAAAACGAGTTGTATTTTATTACTTTTTCGAACTCGATAAAAACATGAAAAAGTCACCCCCTCGAGTTATCCTTCAGCTCTTTTCTGACTCTCAAAAATTAAAATATTGTCGAGACTCTTGTATTTTTTAACTCATAAAAGGTTTTGAAACGTCATCTTTCTAGTACACTTTACCCCTTTTTCGGGTTGGGATAGATTATTTACGAAAAAGGAATACCCTAGTCGAACATGGCTAAGAGGCTCTCTCCGATATTGTTTTCTACCTTTTCGAATCTAAGATACAACCTACGAAAATGGACCTTCTGGTGTTTTCTTTTCCACATCTTTTCAAACTCTTTAAACATGAAAAGATGTCAATTTTTCCCTTTGTCAAACTCATTACATCTAAATGACATTGTAACCATCTCCATGATGTTACCATGTTCCTCCTTCCTAGGGCTCGTAAAATATACTAGGATGGATTTGTCTGAAGGAAAAAATTACATGACAAGCATATTCTATCCCCTTCAATCTTGCTTCCAAAAATAATTGTTGTACTCGCCAGAAATGGTGGGGGAAAATGGAACTAGTTGTCGGTTGTGTCGGAAGTATGTCACTCTTGAAATGACACTTTTATGTAGTTCATTTCGGGTTGGGGACGTCCCACATTCGTCATTTTTCCTCTATGGTTTTAGGTTATCTGTTTTGACCTCTCATCATCTCTTTGCCTTGTCAACATGACCTTGGATCTGTTGATGTCAAATACTGCCAAATTCCAGAGTCGTGTTGTCGATATGTTCAAGAGAAGTCCCTTATGCAGTTTTCAACCCCTAATCCTCTGTCCATTCTTGATTCACTGTCATCTTATTCCTCTGTCTTGTGTCGATCATGTGGGAAACATTATGGCCTTCCTTCAACTGATCACGCTTTGTTGACTTCAACTCATTATCCAGGAAGATGATCTAGAGACTCCCTTTTGGTACCTTAGAGCTTGCACGCCTCAATGGCAAGTTCTTCGCATTCAATGACAGGTTCTTATCATTGGCCTTCGATCATGTGATTTCATGGATGCTCGAATTGATTTCATTTTTCACATTCTATGGATTGTACTAGTAGTACCTTGAGAACCATTATCATTATTGGTGGTTTCTCTCTGTAATATTCCTTTTCAAGAATTTTTGCAATATCTCTAATGAGGATGTTGTATAAGGAAAACCATGCAATAAAAATGTAGAAAAAGACTTGGATCCTCTTATATATGTTGTATTTATCTTAAATATGAAATGGCATCAGATAAAAATCATTATAGCTACTCTAAACAGATCTCCCCAGCTCATATATGCTCAAAAACACCCCAATACCACAACTTCACAAAATAGAACTGTTGAAGACTGAAATAGCGTAATTTTTATTATGAAATCTATAGAAAAATATGATTTCATAAAGATATCGAGCTTTCATTAATCATGTAATCATAAATGAGAGGTTTGACCTATTTTACAAGAACATCAGAACACCCCGGCAAGGGTTTCCGACAAAATAGCAACATAAAATGCAACACTGCAGAAAATAACGTTGTACCCAGAAAATCTGTATTAGAAAATACTAATGTAATCTGAAATATAAAAATAATATAAAAATTGGCCCAATGCCTTCCTCAATAGACCTCCCGGAGTGAAATAGATGCCTCCTCCTCTGAGACAAGCACAAAATAGGAAGGTATGACCCAACTGCTGCTACTACTGCAGAAATGATGCAGTTACTGAGAGTGACTATGTTGTATATTATGTATAATGGTTCTCCTCAAGATAAATAATGAGAATTGAGCTTAGTACCTACTCCTTAGACCTCCCAGTCAGCTATACCAAAGGTGAAGATGGAATTCCCGCATGAGAATTCTTTGTGCTAAACAGTGTTGCAACTTCGGCTAAACATATGAAGCTTGAAATTAGTCAAAAGAACAAAAAAAATATGAATACTAAATGTCCTATCTTTCTTCTATCTCCTCCTTCTTATCCTTGGTGAGCTTCCTCACCCCGGACCCCACTCATTGATGATGTGTCTTCCTTGAGAAGATTCCCCTTTCAAAACTGCACTGCCCCAGCTAGTTTCCCTCCTCTTGTAACAACGTTGTTGACTTGGTCAACTGAAGCTAGCTCATTTCTTTGCCCCTATTTCACACCATGGTGGCTTTATTTGTCCTCCTAATTCAATACCTTTTCACACTGGGATATGTTTTATTGTCCTCCCTACTATTTTATTTCAAAAATGGAGTAGTTATAATATTCCAAGTAGTAGTGGCTAATTGGGAATATTACACTCTTGCGCCTGTTGACAACTTCCATCATCAGCTGGTAATCATGGGACTTTATCTCATGTTCAACTTCAACTCATTCACTCACATGCCTGAATTTTTACTTGTTTAAGTCGGGACATAGCGTAAGACCCTAGGCTTTTTCTGATGAAATCTAGGTTGCGAAACGATTTCATTTTTCGGAACTGTATACATGAATATTCTGACAGGATGGATGCAACCATAATTGAGTCTATTTTATGATCATTAACACTAAATGGTTGTGTCCATACCTTGGATCTTATTACATGTTCTCGATTATGGATGGTTGTGCCCGTACCTTGTATTCATGTATCAAAGATATCAGTCGTACTTGATCTTGCAGGTCCTCCGACAGCGGCGTTTTCATTTGGGCATGTTCCCATAAAGAATCTCACTCGTCCCTCTCTCTCAGACCTTATGATTTAGGGGGCATTTTTTACACAAAATTTTGTCACTTTCCATGCATTCCCCATTCTGAATATTGGTGGAATATCATAGTGACCCCTGTGTACTATCACACATCATGATGAATTTCATTGCATCCCTTAACATGCTAGGAATAAAATATCTGTTGACCATTCCTGAAGTAGACCCTTAAAAACATATAATTTTTGGTCGTCATGGTGGTGTTCTTATGTCATCACGCCGATGGTCATATTTTCAGTGGGCCTTGTGCCATGGTCGCTCTGTCCCTAAAGAGCCCCTACACCGAGCTAATTTTGGAAGGTTTTTTAATATGGAAATGAAGCTTCTAAGATCTAACAGCTTTTTGAATGGGTTCATGGATGTTTGTTTGACTGGATGTGGTTGAGTTTCTCTCTTGGGCCTTCTAATTCCTACAAATATGTAACTTCCCAAAGAGATAGACCCTTCCTCCACCATATGTGGATCCCAAAGCTCATCCTCCACTCCTATAAATTCCTCTTCATCCCATTTATTCTGCTAGCTAGAATAGACCAAGCGCTGATAGCATATAATAGTCCATAGTTGTGAGACAAAATTTGAGATTTTCACCTTTTTGAGCCAATCGACGAACGAATGCTTTGGAGACATGCCCGAATGAACCCGTCAAAGGAGGTATAAAATTTCAAGGCATAAGTTTTAAACTCCCTTTTATACATTAATATGACATGAATTATTTCTAGTTCCATATTTTTTTATGTTAGTATTCAAGGTTTCTGATTCTCGACTAGTTGGACAGCTGTAAATGAATATGTATGCTTGTATGCTTTTAGTGTTTACTTGATATTTGTGCATGTGTGTAAACATCGCTATCAATGGAGTGTAAGGCTTGAAGGACAAAGATCGAGGGATCACTGCAACGTACTACATCAAGAGCATTGGATTGAGGTAGGACATATATTCCAATCCAAATTTCATTTATGAACTAGGAATTTAGAAACCAACATGTTCCCTTATTGCTAGACCCACCCTAGGGCTAGAGGGATAACCTTTGTCCGTAGAGGGGATTTGAATTCTCAACAGTGAGCACCCTGAAAACATTGAAGAACCTATTGGGGAAGAAGAGGAACCTTCTTCACCTGTTAAATATATGGTTGAGAATAAAAACCAATGGGTCTTTCCCATCATAGAAACCAAAGGAGAGACTAAGATGAAAAATATCAGCCCTTTAGCGCTTCCACACTTCCATGGCTTAAATTCTTATGACCCTAGCACCTTCTTGTTTGATTTTGTTGTTATCTATAGGACTTGTGACTATGAATCATATGAAAAAATGTTTAAATCATTCCCCTCTACCCTTAAGGATGCAACCTTGCATTGGTTCATGGGTCTACCTGGGGAAAAATCACTACCTAGGCGTAAATGAAAGATTACTTCAAAAAAAAGTAAAAAACTATTTTAGGTCCAAATAAACCAAGGAAAAAATATTTAGGATGACCCTAGGGCCTGACGAATATTTCAAAGACTACGAGGAAAGCTTTCAATTGAAATACAGTAGAGCTAACTGCACCTTCGATCCTGGATCATTCAAGTTATTTCTTCTTTGAGTGATCAAGGAGGAAGTGTTGGAAACCCTCAACATGTTATCTGGAGGAGACATACATAATTTGGTCTATGATGACATAAAAATTGCATTCAAAAACCAATCTAGGAAAGCCAGAAAAAAAGGGTAGAAGTAATCAAGGCTTGGCCAATACCTCTTCGTCCACATGTCCTTCAAAAGTGATATAGGGAACATGTTGAAGTATTTAAATAGTGAAATTTTGCATACAATTTCTTTGCACATGGATAACATGTATATCAAAAGGAAACAATAGGAGGCAGAGAAATCCCTAGCTATATTTTTCCCTAGATGCACTAGAAGACACCCTAGGAATGAATTCCCAATGAATTTCATAGAAATTTTCTCAGTTTTTGAAGAAAACCATGCAACATACAAATACCCTTCCTTTTCTGGCCTAAATTTTGTATACCAAGGGGTGGAAGGTGAACCATAGCAACACAACTTTATAAATCAAAGGATGCCTCAAGAAAATCGCCCATACCAATAGGGCGTGCAAGGTGCACCTTATTTTTACTACAATTTAAAACAAATGGCACCCTTGCAGCCTTGGTATTATTATACTCATCCAACATGGTCCACACCTCCTTCTTGTCCTTTTGCACCTCCATATCATCCTCAACTTGTCAATCATCTATTTCAGCCATATGCTCCCCAACCTCCTTAGTGGAGCAACCCATCACAAGGGTGGAGGCCTCAACTCAACCAGCCACTTGCTTTACTGCCTCCACCCCAACCTCAACCCGAACTCACTCATCTTTCTCTACCTAAGGAACCTCATAATCCTGCTTAATCTAATCCAAAACCGAATAACAAACATGCACAACAGGTCTATAGTGGAGAGATATCTTACCATGTATATGTTGTGGATATCCATGAGATTAACCTTACTTATGGGAGAGTGCTCTGAGATAAACATCCAACATCTCCACCTGAAGAGATTGAAGAGGAAAAGGAAGAGAGTACCCCTCGAGTGAATGAACCTCCTTTTCCTAAGAGATTGATCCATCCTAACCAACACACCTTAGAAGAGACTAAACTTCTAGGAGAATTAAATGAAGACCTTGGTTGGCGACTGATAATGCCTATATCATTTGTAGGGCTGGAAACATGACCATCAAGAATCGACCCTTATCAAAAAAATTGGTATTATAACCTCCTGCTCAACCTTATATTAAAAATTATCTACCTTTGTGGCTAGAGGATGAAGATGAAGATGAAGTGTATCATGGAACACCATACCCTATTTGTACCTTATATGTTGTTATCAGGGGGGGGGGGCTTATGAAGATGACCTCATTGATCATATCCTTCAAAAAAAACCCCCCATAGCCATTGCAGTTGATGAACTGAGAGAATATGAAATAAATTATTGGAATGAGCTAAGCTTACTTGAATCAGTCCCTGAGCCTTCCAAGATTGTAGAAGTTGGCACATATAGAAACCTAAAGATCAATCCCTCTCTTTCAGCTAAAGAGGAAGAAAAATCATGCCACTTGCTAAGAGAGAACTTAGATGCTTTTTCTTGGGATTACAAAGAAATTAAATCGGTGCATCATGTATTTTGCACACACCATATTTACATCAAAGAGGGATGCAAGCCTATGCGCTAGCCCGAGAGGAGAATGAACCCAACCTTAAAGGACATATTCAAGTATGAATTACAAAAAAAATTATATTCAAGGTTCATATACCCCATATTAGACAGTGAATGTTCTTCTCTAGTTCTAGTCCCAAAGAATAATGGGCAGTGGAGGATCTATGTTGATTATAGAGAGTTGAATAAAGCCACAAAGAAATGCCATTTCCCTTTTCCTTTCATTGGCCAAGTATTGGATGGTCTTGCAGGGAAGAAGTTCTTCTCTTTCCTAGATGGATTAAATGGTTACAATCAAATCCAAATCATCCCTGAAGATGAATCCAAGACTACATTTACATATCCCCAGGGCACCTTTTCTTACATAGTTCTTCCATATGGCTTATGAAATTTCCCTGGCACTTTTTAGAGAGCAGTCTTGAGCATATTTTTTGAGCTTGTCCATGATTCTGTGGAAATCTACATGGTTGGTTTCACTCCCTATGGGTATGATTTCAAATGGGCCCTCTCTAGTCTGGGTAAAGTCCTGAGGAGATTCATTGAAATGCATCTCTCTTTGAGTCCCGAGAAGTATAAATTATTGAGGAAGCCAGGGATTATCCTTGCCCACTCCATATATCAGGCAGGTATAATAGTATACCTAAAAAATATTTCTATCATAAAAATGGTGCCTAATCCTCAAAAACAAAGATATGTTAGGAGTTTCTTGGGCTTGGATGGTTACTATAGGAGATTCATTAAGTATTTTAGCAAGTTGGCATCACCATTATTTGAATTTCTGGCTAAGGACTAAGAATTATATTGTTCAAGTCTTTTTCAAGAAACCTTTGAAATCATAAAGGAAAAGTTGACCACTTCCCCTATACTTTGAGGTCCCAACTAGGCTCAGCCTTACCATATCCATAATAATGCATAAAATAAAGTTGTGGGGGAATATTTGGGACAAATGGATGATAAGTTTCCCTATGCCATTTATTTCATCAGTAAAAATTTGTCGAAGGATGAATTGAACTACACTATCACTAAGAAAGAGCCTTTAATTTTTGTCCATTCCTTCAATAAGTTCAAAAATTATATTATTGGGTACCAAAATTTTCTACATAATGACCATGCAGCAGTTAAATACTTGATGAATAAACCTAGTGTGAATGCTAGAATTTTTAGGTGGTTATTATTGTTGCAATGGTTTGATTTAACTCTCATTGATAAGCTAGGGAAAGAAAATGTAGTTGCATATTTTTTGTCTACACTCACTTTTCCTACAAATAATGAAGAGATGATTGATAATAATATTCTAGATGAGCACTTATTTTCTATCTCAGTACTCTCTCCTTGGTTTTCTTATGTATCCAACTACCTAGTTGCTTGGAGATTTCCTCCAAATATTTCATCCATGGAGAAGAGAAGAATTGTGAGAAAGAGCACCCATTTTACTTGGACTAGTGGCAATATTTTCAAAGTGGGACCAGATCAGATTCTAAGGAGGTGTGTCAGGGAGGATGAAGCATTTGACATCACCTCATCATGTAATGATGGGCCTTGTGGGGGCCATTTTACTACTAAGAGGACAACTTTCAGGCCTTACAAGCTGACTACTATTAGCCTAGTCTCCATCAGGATGGTAGAAGCTATACCAGTAGGTGTGACCAGTGTCAGAGGATGGGAAAACCAACACCCAGGGATGAAATTCCTCTACAACCTCAAGTGGCACTAGATCCATTTGAAAATTGGGGCATGGATTTTACTCGGCCAATTGATACACCATCCGGGAAAAAAAAATACATCATAGTATGCAATGATTATTTGACAAAGAGGGATGAGCCAAATTCTTCCAAGGCAAAAAAAAAAGAGAAATTGGTTGAATTATTAAGAGAAAATGTGTTCTAAAAATTTGGGTATCCAAGGAAGATAGTCACTAATCAAGGAGCTCAATTCAAATCACATTTGATTGAGAATTTCCTAAGGCACTATAATATCAAGCAAATAACATCTACTTCCTATCACCCTCAATAAAAAGAGCAAGTAGAGGTTACCAATAGAGCACTAGAAAGCATCCTCACCAAGGTAGTGAGCAACATTAGGAAATATTGGGCAGATAGATTAGTGGAGGAAACCTTGGCCTATAATACCACCTCGAAGACAACTACTGGGTTCACTCCATATGATCTGGTTTATGGGAAGAAATTGTTTTTTTCTATCGAATTTTAATATAACACTCTCAGAATGGAAACCTAGTTAGATTTAGATGTCAAAAGGGAACATAGAGAAAGTTTCCTTCAACTAAATGGCTTAGATTAATTCCTAATGTATCACCTCCTCCAAAATGAATTCATACAATTGCAAATGAACGTTTAGCATGATAGGCAAATTAAGTAGAAATTATTCCAAGAAGGATATTGGGCTTTGATATATGACTCTAGGTTCAAGGACTTTAAAGGGAAACTAATGAAAAGATGTTTAGGCCCATATCTAATAGATAAATTCCATGACAATTGGGTTGTTCAGATCAGAAATATTGATGAAGAGGGCATCCCTCTGCTTGTCAATGGTTATAGGATAAAATTATACAAGAAGCCCATGTCTAAGGTAGAGTTCATCAATACAATCAACAGTAAAGTAAATTTAATTTGGAGCCTCATAGATTATAATTCACAAGCCTCCTCGATAAAAACAAAAAATAAATAAATAAAGAGGAATGGGTGAAAACCTCCATGACGCATCCAAGGCCAAATCTAGGATTGAAAACCTCTCTCAGGCAGTCTTGGAGCAAAAAACAAAAAAAGAGATAAAAAGAAAAACAAAATATCCCTGAGTGAAAACCTCTTGGAGCCATCCAGGGTAGGCTAGTGGGTTGAAAACCCATTCTGAGGAAGCCCACTGGTCTTGAAAAAAAAAAAAATACAAGAAGGTGAGATGACACCATGACTAATCACCTTTTTTTTGATGTCCTCCAGGGTATGAATAGTGGCATGTCATAGTCATACAGAAATGGAATCATCCCATTCCTCTTCACCCCTCCATCCATCCTCTTTCTCTCCAGCACCACAAATCACCTCATCTTCCCTCTACACAATCAAATGAGCTGAAAAATAATAAAAATTCACCCTTTATGTGGTGCTCAAGGAAGTTCATGTGCTGCTACAAGAAGTTCCTAAGGTGCTACAGGAAGTTACAATGAGCTATAAGAGGGTGGATATAAGACAAAGAGCAGCCACCAAGGGCCATGTGGCACCAAAAAATAAATGGGGAGAGTATGTCCACCATTTCCTACCACCTTCTCATCACTCCTCCATCTCAAACACATATATTTTTACCTAAAACCCTATATTCTGTCACCTTTGTAAAACAATATTTTCTGAAAAAAAAGGCAGATTTCCTTCACTCCATTTTATAAGGACACACCACTTCCTAATAATCTTATCATCATCCTAACATCACCTTAAGAGATCTCAACAGTCTCCTTCATCACCCATGCAAAGTTAGAGTCCAAAAATAGGTAGATAAAGAGGCTTATATAGGAAGAAGAAACTTCCTGTAGCAAGCCATGTGTAAGCACCATAAAATCCATGAAGATGGTTTTGATCATTAATGGAGACCAAGAATACTTGTGAGATGTTTCTGAAGGAAGAAATGGAACTTAAAGAAGGATACTCCACCAAAAGTCATGTAATTGAAGACTCAACAAAATACCTGCACCCATGATAAACAAATCAAGATATGCACCTCAAAAAGAATGAAGACACACAACAAAATCTCAGGCAGTAACACAAACTCAATTTATGCCACTCCACTGGTCCAACTCCACCATGCATCATCCTATAAAAACTCGATATGGATTTAAGGCTCAGGTATGGAACTCTCTTATGCATAAGTGTCTAAATGAATAAATGTTTAGAGGGAAAACTTTAATAAGTTGAAGGTGGCTTGTTAACCTGGACACACTCGACCCATTAAACAAAAGGTGAATGGTGGAGTCCTCATGTAACATATAGCTGTCTAATAAGTTAAAGTATGATCACTAGGAGCAGGTGTTCATTATGAGGGAGAAGAGAATGATATCTTTGAGTGGGACCAACTTTCCAAATGAGGAAACATTGTGCAAGGGACATATCAGCACAACGCTCCAATCCAACCTGAAATAGAACATAACGTATTTGGGTGTTATTCCCTTTGCATATTTTTCCATTCCAAGAATATTTAGAGAGAGGAAAAAGCCTTCGATCCATCGAGGACCTTCAAACGTCAACCCACTGTTGTGACAAGATAGTGCTACAGGAAGTCTTGTAATTGCTATAGGAAGTTTTTGACTACTATAGGAAGATATGAGTGCTACAGGACGGCAGAGTAGGTATATGCATGAAACCAAAGACCCAATTGGTTCAGTAAACTCCCATTTTTCATCTTATAGCATCAATTTAATAATTAAGTTTCCATCACCTAACCTCTCCATTTCACATAATTTCTCGTAAAAAATTTGCATTCATCAGTCATAAAATTATGAAATTGAAGGGTTTTTTGTGAAGAAAATAAAGGGTTAGTAGATATAATTGGAGTGATAAGAAGTTTTATGACCCTCTTTTACCACTGAATTCAACACTAAGGCCATAAAAAAATATTTCCTACACCTAGTCAGGATTAGTAAGAATAGATGGGGGGTGGGTTCAATAGGAGATAAAATATGGACACCATAATGATTCATTTGCACCCTTTTGTAGCAGACATATTTAGGAGACATAAATGGTTATTCTTCTTTTAATTGTTGAAATTATATGATGATGAATTTTCCTTTGATTTTACTATGGCTTTGAATTACTAATCAGATGTCAGTGCCACAACTATCATAAGATGGTTTTCCATTACCATAAGTCCTGAAGTGATCAAATAAGTAACCAAACTGCCCCTTGGAATCAAATGGAATAGGGAAGAAAGGGCCACTAGTTCCACTGGAAAGATAAATTTATTTAGGTCTAGGGAGATACCTATGGAAGATAAAAATGGGGTAAGGAGAGAAATTTGGGCTTACCCATGGGATGAGGTAGCCTTTCACATCTTAAGATACATCACTTGTGAAGGCAGATTAATTGTAGTGTATGGCTATCGCTTTAGGTTGTTGCATGAGCTCAGGTACCAATCAAGAACTAACCTTAACTAGATATTGAATGTATCTTAATTCCTCCTCCAATCCATCAGGGACATGATCTAGAAATTTAGAGAAGGTAAGCATCAACACTTAGCCCATCATGGCCTTATTAAGTTGATAGTGTAGGATGCCCTTAAAAACTTAAGAATTCTTGTACCATGGTCCAAGTTCAAAGATATGGATAGAGAGGAAATAATAGGAACCCAGAGAATTACTCATAGGTAAAACCCTGTATCTAACATTAGGGGTAGAGACACCATATCATAGGAAGAAGAGACATAGGGGACAAAATAAATGGAAACAGATGAAGAGAAAGAAGAAGAGGTAGATGCAGAATGAAGTGATGAGGAAGAGGGGGAAGAAAATATAGAAGAGGATGCCCTAAGTCGTAAAATACCACTAAACCAAAGGTAACATTGAGGATGAGATGGATTCCACTTTAGCTAACTTGGGCACTCCTATGAAATCTAAGAAGAAAATTCCCAGGAAAATGCCTCTCTAGTTTAAAACAAGGAAAATAACTATAAGAAGACAAGGCAAACCTAAGACTCCCACAAAAGTTACAATTACCATTGAGGGGTCCCCAAGTAAGTAAGAAGAGGTAGGGCCAGATGAGGGTCATATTAATGAGGTCACCTCTCCAAATCCAAAACCAAAGACCTACATATCTTATATAAGGAGGTACACCACCATAGCATCACCCTTCAAACAACGAGAATCACCCACTGACATCCAAAAATAAGAAGAGGGAGTTCTACAGGAAAAATAGAGCATGCTACAGGAAAAACATAGCATGCTATAGAAAACCTAGAAGATGCTACAGGAAGAGAAGGATGTACATCAAGAAGAACATAAGGCACAAATTGAAGGGAAAATTTCACAAATTGAATGGAAATATGTACAAGAGGGGGTACAAGTTGAACATCAACTCCAAAATACAATATCCTCCCCGCAAAACCTTTGAAAGACAAAGCACAGTATTTCAAGATCCTACCCCACAACCTAATTTGGGATCCTATTACAATTTCATTGAGGGATGAAGATTGATCCTTGAGAAATTCACAATCCCCATCCTACATGAGTTGGAGATAAAAAGAGGGTGCACCCATAGATGGATGTAGATAGTGAAATCAAATAATGTTTGGGATGTAGGTTTGATATAGGAAAGACTCCTATAAATGGGAAAAGAGTTTGCTATTTTAAGTCTCAGATAATCTATGGTGAAAGAGAAACTACAAGCAGTATAAAAAGAGAACATGAGGCTAGATGGGAAACTACAGGAAAAGGACAACCAAATTTCCACCATGGCCATCCTTTGCATGGAGTCAAAGTCCTATGAATTTTATCTCAAGGAGAAATGATTACAATTCCAAATCAAAACCTTAGCTCAACATGGCTCCCAACCCTTTCAAACTTGTAGACAGTTCATTGATTTCTGAAAAATAGTCTAGTGTAAGGGAGAGGGCTAGGATGGCTTAATTCTATATTCACAACCTAATTTTAGATGATATGAACAATTGGGACCCAAATTCTAGGTTGAGTGATATGAAATTAATGGCTCTAGCATCTTGGATATCACATGAAGAAGAGAGAGCAACAAAGATTAAAAGAGTCATGGCAAGAGAAGAAAGAGAACCTCTACACATTAGAGCATAACTAATAAGCCCCCGGGGGATCATTATTAATAGAAATTGATTTCAAATGATGATGGATTGGAAACTAGATACATTGAGACACAAGGTCAGGCCATTGAACACTTTGATGATATATCTAGGTTGCTAGGAGAAGAGATTTTGCAGTCATGTCAAAGAATATGACATGCCTTACCACTTAGCCTACAGTTGAGGGAGTATCATTCTCCTTAGTGAATGAAAAATGCATTAGAAAGAGCACCCTTATACAAAAAAGCTACATAGAGAATGAATATACAGTGGATAGGCTTAAATCTCATACCACCATTATTGCTAGGGTTGCATGAAGGGAGAGATCAGACATAAGAACAAAAGGAGTGGGCTGAGGTAGAAAGGAATGTAAGATTCCACCCACCAAAAGGCACTCCCTATTTGCTTCCTTGGGATGTTAGAAAGGGTGCCAAGGCTTTGAAAGAGATCAATAAGTAGGACTGAGTTTCTCAGAGGATGAGAAACCATTTCAGTAGGGGGTGATGATGAGGCCCATCATTAGGTATATTTAAGGGGTTAAAATTCCATACTTTAGCTATTAAGTTACCTCTCTCACACATTTATTTAAATTTTTCTCATGTTATTCTTAATGAGAAGTGTGTATGATGTTTGTCATGTCTTGTTTCCTAATATGAATTAATTTCAGGAAATGAAGCCATTTTTTAGATATTTTCCACCTAAGGGCTCAGAGTAGAGAGAAAGGAGATATTGTAGCAGTTTCTTCCACCTCCTTAACTCTCTCATTCAACCAATATCACACTGATATTTATCCCAACAAATAGAAGGCAAAGGTAGCCAAGAAAAGTGACAGTTATGAGGAGCCAAGATCAACTCTTCTCGAGATCAATGAGGACTTATTCCTACTTATTATGGAGTTTCTGGTAGGTACCCATTTGTATAAATAAGCATATGCAAGAGCTCATTAGTATTCAAATTATGTATTTAGCTAGGTAGCTCTTGAGCTCTGATTTATTGTTATTTTTTTGTAATGTTCCTTTTTCAGGAATGTCAACAATCAACAATCTATTCCAGAGATTGACTGAAGGGGCATTTACCAGATATGTCACCTTCTCAAGGAAGTGCAAAATCTGGAGGCTATCTAGCCCTTTTCAGACTCTGTCGATAGAGCTTCTTGAAGAATCCCACTCAAAAGTGAGCTACAACAATATCCAAACATATACATGAAGAGAAACTTTCTCCAATCTCAGAAAATGATATAAGAACTCATAGCCATGATATTAGCTCAAGCAGCAACATAAGTGTACAATGATCTCAAGAAATAAGTACATGGAAGCATAAAATACACTGCTGCATAAAATTCCCTAGATATGACTGTGCAGCCTTATGGGAGACACTGCAACATATAACATGAAAATATAATGATATGTCAATGATAGCTCAAGAAATAAAGGGGAGCAAGCTCTCAACCACTGAAAACACTAGTACAACAATCCTTAGAAGGATTGACTACAATACATGTACAAAATGGGAAAATACAATAATGACGAAGTTGCTGGGTAGCAGCAAATCATGAAAAAAATAGGAGGAAATGGCTGAATGAGATCCTCAATATGAAATGGCCTCCTCCAATGGAAAATCTGAAGTGAAATACTTATTCTTTCACCTAAGATCTCACCGTTCAAATTTCTGCTAATCCCTCATAGCAAATGCTCTCCAAGAATAACGTTGTCTAAAAAAGGGACCTGCATTGCATATGATGGAAAGTGGTTGGACTTATGCCAAATATGGTGGAATAAGCTCATGAACCTCCTTTGCTAATCTCCCAAAGAGATGGAAGCTCCCTCCTCTGAAAAACTAGCCAAGGATGGTGTTGTGGAAAGCCTCCCCAGCAACACCTAGCAACACTACAAAACCTCGACCTGGAACTACGTTGATGAATATGGATGATACTTGACCTCAATGTCTGAATATGGGGAATAGATTGCAATCCTCCAAGATCTACTCAAGAAGGAGACAAAATCCTAAACAAGAATTCCCTCGGCAATTCTTGCTAACCAGCAAGATGTTGCTGCAAGTCCACCAGACCAAAGATGAATAATACTCAAGATGATTTTCAATGGTAGCCTTGCCCTCCTTTTAAAAAATGTGAGCTCCCTCTCAATGTACCCCACTCATTATGGTTTCCTTCCTCTAGAATCTTCCATCCTTATCCCACTGCACTAGCCCACAATGTGCTCTCCACCTCATGCTACTACGCAGTTTGACTTGGTCAACTTGACTTAGCCTTCTAGAAAAATCCCCCTTTCACACATGGAGGTGTGAAATAAAGCTCCAAAAGTGATCCTCCCTCATGCCAAGAGGATTTTTATTTTCTATCCAAGAAATAAATGGGTCTCCTACCCATTTTATTCATTTCCTATGTGAAAATGGAAAAATTAATGTTCCAATTTTCTCCATGAAAAATTGGGAACATTACAGTCCTCCCTTCTCAAATATTTCTTGTCCTCAAGAAAGTGCAAGGATAGACTGATTTCTTCTCTTCTCCTCTCCCTATAGCATCCCTGTATGATGATCTCCTCCAAGGAAAGTGATGCCATCTCATCAATCAAATCTCCACAATGCTCCTCCTCAGCATGTAAGTCAGTTATCAATCCATAATCATGTAAAGGTGAAATACTCAAGAGGATATCAAAGTGATGTCTAGAGTTCCCCTTGAATAATGGGATCTGTAACAAAATGGGAACTATCTTTCCCACATGGATCCCCCATCTCCAAGCTATGAGCCATGCAAAATGAGTCACCTTCCAGCTAGGCAACTCCTGAAAGTTGTCATCCACCTTTGGCTCTGGCAAAGTAGGTGGGATGAAAATCTGCATATGGTAAGCAATGTAGCCTACCCCACGTTGTCCATCTCTCCACCTATGATAAGTTTAGAGTGTTGGATGTCCATGGGCTGCAATAATTTTTCCCTCAAGTGGCAAGATTAGGACTAGACCCCCAAAGATCTCTCCCCCAATGCTATAAATCAAGTTGGACCAAGTATCTCCATATATGATGAGTTGGAAGACATCAAAATATGGTATGCCATCCATCATATGGCTCACCTCATATGGAAACAAGTGATTTTCTCTAGTGGCCATATCATCTCCCATGTTCCCCTTAGAAAATGTAGTGCAAAAATGGTGAGGAATTTCATTCTCAAGGGACACATCCACACAATGTGTCTCTCTCCCAAGCATGCCCCTCATAAATATAGCAATAATGGAACCATATGGAGCAAAAATTAGAATCATACTTGCTACCATGTGCAACAAATGTGAAGGACAATGGTCCCTCAAGTGCAACCAGTGCAGCTTGACCCTCAACTGCAATGGAGACTGATAAAATAAGTGGCTTCTCAACCACTTGCCTTCTGCTCTAATCTCCTCATAATTATGGAGGAAGTGAATAATGTAAGATGTACAAGGAGTATGCCCTCCATAATATGCCTCTTCCCCAAGTCCTCCTAGGGAATGGCCATCAGCTAAACCATGAAGCTCAAAATAATGGTTGCTCCTCATCGGATAAATATCCTGTACATGTATGGTTAAGGGACATGTACATACATCATATGAATGATCTTGTAAACAAAAATGAATACCCTTACCATACTTTCTTCTCATATAAATGGAGTGGCTCATAAAGGAGTCTCCTCTCATCCTAAAAGTGAAAAGAGGTGGTTGTGCTAACTCTCTCAAAGAGTCATGTATCTCCTCCATCTCCATCTGGTCCATGCATATACTCATATTTTGATGTATCTCCTCCTCAAAGCCCATCCAAAAATACCCCTCCATGATGGTGTGGTATGCTTTCATAGAACAAGTGGGGCTGAAAAGGAAATCCTCTCGAGCTACATGTAGCAACTTCTCCTGGAGCTTGGAAGCTCTAGGAAAGAAGGTCCTACCATGATAAAATATGACCCCATCTCTGATTGAATATGCCTCTTCATGCAACTGGCCATCCAAGATCATGCAAGTAAAAAGATTCTTGGAATACTCCACTAACAACTGGGAGTTCCAATATGGATCCATCCTCCATAGTGACAACATTGATGATTTCTCATGAAGAGTAGTTGTCACATGGTCATCCTCTTCTTTTACATCTCATATGCCAAAGATTCAAGCTAGAAGGTTGTTGTGCTTCCCCATCTGCTTCTGCCACAGAGCAGAATCTGAAATGGAAGTGGGTACTTATGATGTTGAGAGAATGCTCTCCCCCTCCTTGAGTCTACCCCAAACTCCCAGCGTTGTATCAAGCTCTCTCTAGGTTTCCATCCTCTTGAAATCAATGATTGATGCCTCAATATGTGAAGCGCCCATCCTCCTCTGTTGATCTAGTGGTCTTCCCTAAAAAATGTCTCCATTAAATGAGACATCATAATCAAAAGATGACTGAATATATGAATGGAGATAACCCTCCATGCTTCCGGTGCACAGTCCAATCACCTCCTTAGGTGCATCAACCTCCATAGATGAATAGGGGTGTGTACTCATCATCTCATGATGATGGGTCTTCTCCCTACTTCCTCCTTGTGTCTCCATGGTTTCACACCACCTTAACAATGGCATAGGTAAAACATGAGTTGTGCCTTGACCTATACACATGAGATCCTGGGAACCTTCTTGCAAAGATGCAAGCATCCCTCTATTTGGAGCAAGAGCTCCTCTTTCCTCTGCATGAGGTGCTAGATCAACCCCAAATCTAACAGCGTTGTTTCCCTCAATCTCTACAACATGAATCGGCAACTCTCCAATGAATGGATCCCCTTTTGAAAAAGAGATCTCCATGCTCCTTTGCTCAAAGGTGTGAGATGAAAGTTTCTCCTCCGGCAAAGTATGGTGCAAGTTTTCAGCCTTCCCCATTGTTTTCTGAAATGGAATTGTGTTTTTGTTCCAGGGTTTTGTCTGAGTTTTCTAATTCATCTCCTCCATGTGTGTCTCATGAATCCATCTATCAAATATTTTTATTAATTCCTTAGTGAAATTTTCATAAGATGAACTATTTACATTTCTCAAAGAAAAGGATTCAAAAATCCACCAGGAAAAATCCTTACCTCTCAAATGTAGCGCTACAACTTTGATGGCCTCCTCTTCAAGGATTTGGTGCTGCTGCAAGAAGGTCTCTAATTCCTCCACCCAAGCTTTGGTTGAATATGTAGGTAAACCCTCAAAGGTAGATAGATGAAATCTATCCTGTTGCTCTTTCCCATTCACTTTCATCTTGCAAAACTCTGAAAAATTGAGATGATCCTGGTATTTCTGAGTTTGAGACTCATACTCCTCCAAGAAATCACTAAGGGTTTCCCTCCTAGAAACCTCTTCTTCTCTTCCCATATCTCTTCTGGAAATCCTAGGCATGTGACTATGCTGTACAAGATGGTGTGTAGCTGCATGATCACACTCCTCCAATCTAGAGTTTTCTTTTGAATCAAACCCTTTAGGATATTCTCTATAATTCTTCCAGATCTCCTCAAATTCTTCATGGATTATATGTACAGATTTAGGAAGAAGCTTGGTAATCTTATCCCCTTTTTCTTTTTATTCTCCAAAAGATGGATTCTTTCTCCTGCTTATTTCTCTTTCTTCTTGATGAGAATAGGAAGTGCAGGGCTCTTCCTCTTCTTTCTGCATATTCTTCTTGGGGAGGCTCTTCTCTACTCTGAAAATAGATGAGATGAAGCTCATCTTCTTCATCATATTCTGCTTCTTATTTCTTGGGCTTGAAGGCCATAGGCTAAGCCAAGAAAGGTGCTCTGATACCACTGTAATGTTCCTTTTTCAAAAATTTCAACAATCAGCAATCTATTCCAGAGATTGACAGAAGGGGCATTTACCGGATATGTCACCTTCTCAAGTGTGAAATCCGGAGGCTATCTGGCCCTTTTCAGACTCTGTGTATTGAGCTTCTTGAATAATCCCACTCAAAAGTGAGCTACAACAATATGCAAACATATACATGAAGAGAAACTTGCTCCAATCTCAGAAAATGATAGAAGAATTCATAGCCATCATATTAGCTCAAGCAACAACATAAGTGTACAATGACCTCAAGAAATAAGTACATGGAAGCATAAAACACACTGCTGCATAAACTTCCCTAGCTATGACTGTGTAGTATTATGGGAAAAACTGCAACATATAACATGAAAATATAATGATATATCAATGATAGCTCAAGAAATAAGGGGGAGCAAGCTCTCAACCCCTGAAAACACTAGTACAACAATCCTTAGAAGGATTGACTACAATACATATACAAAATGGGAAAATACAATAATGTCAGAGTTGCTGGGCATCAGAAACTCATGAACAAAATAGGAGGAAATGGCTGAATGAGATCCTCAATCTTAAATGGCCTCCTCTAATGGGAAATCTTAAGTGAAAGACTGATTCTTTCACCTAAGATCTCACCCTCCAAATGTCTGCTAATCCCTCACAACAAATGCTCTCCAAGAATAACGTTGTCTAAGAGAGGGAATTCATTGCATATAATGGAAAGTGGTTGGACTGATGCCAAATATGGTGGAATAATCTCATGAAGCTCCTTTTCTGATCTCCCAAAGAGATGGAAGCTCCCTCTTCTGAAAAACTAGCCAAGGATGGTGTTGTGGAAAACCTCCCCAACAACACCCAACAACACTGCACAACCTCCACCTGGAACTACGCTGATGAAGGTAGATGATACTTGACCTCAATGTATGAATATGAGGAATAGAGTGCAATCCTCCAAGATCTACTCAAGAAGGAGAGGAGATCCTAAACAGGAATTCCCTCAGCAATTCTTTCTAACCAGCAAGATGTTGCTGCAAGTCCACTGGACCAAAGATGAATAATACTCAAGATGATTTTCAATGGTATCCTTGCCCTCCTTTTAAAAAATGTGAGCTCCCTCTCAATGGACCCCACTAACTATGGTTTCCTTCCTCTAGAAGCTTCCCTCCTTATCCCACTGCGCTGGCCCACAATGTGCTCTCCACCTCATGCTACTGTGTAGTTTGACTTTGTGAACTTGACCTAGCCTTCTAGCAAAAGCCCCCTTTCACACATGGAGGTGTGAAATAAATCTCCAAAAGTGATCCTCCCTCATTCCAAAAGGATTTTAATTCTCTATCCAAGAAATAAATGTATCTCCTACCCGTTTTATTCATCTCCTATGTGAAAATGGAAAAATTAATGTTCCAATTTTCTCCATGAAAAATTGGGAACATTACATTTTACTGTCATATGATGTACTATACATTTTTATGAAATGATAATGAGAAGTTTCTTGTTCCATCAATAATTTAGTATCAAAGGGCTGATTCTTTTGGGTTAGGGTTAAATCCATTGGCAAAGTCTCTCTTTTGTATTTATATTCTCTTTTTATGTTTGGTATTGTTTTGAGTCTCTTTTCATTCTAGTAGCAGCAAAATTCAATCAAAAATTTACTTGTAGCCTCTCTTTCTCACCTCTCTCATGGGAGCTTGAGGAGGAGGATATCCAATCACATATCAAAATTAGTTTTTTTATGATTTATTGGAAATTTATATAGTGTGATTATCATTTTCATAATATGATTAATGAAATTTAGAAGTTTGATTGGTACTTAGATCATATTTTAGCATAGGTTAAGTAGGGTTTTTTATAGGTTAGATCATATTTTCCACTTGTTAACATGTTATTTTGTCAATAATCAATGCATACATGTTTGTAGTGATTGCAGGGTTTTTTATAGTTACAGGGAAAGGATCATTTTCATCTCATTTATCCTTCTTCTCTCCAACCTCCAAATCTGCCACTAAAACCATGTTTTGTGAAACTACATTCACCACCAGTGTGAGAAGCCTTACAAGTGAAAAACATGCCTCAAGTGGGTTAAGAGTTTGGATGGAGGTGTTTGCCACCTATCCCTCACCTCATTCCACCTTCTCTCACCTTTCCACACCTTCCTTTTACCTATTTCACCCTTAAAACCCTCTTGGCTTGCTTCTTGTAGCACTTGAGGATATCCTGTAGAAATTACAAGACATCTTGTAGAAAATTCATGTAGCAACATTTCAGGTAACCTCTTCACTCCATTTTAGCTCCTTTTTTTCTTTTGAACTAGGAGTAGGATGATTTTGACCCCCATATCTAAATTCATGGTCAGAAGAAGCCCTTAGGCCACTCCAAAGCTCCTTCCTTCCTTGCTACAAAAACATAGTAGGCATTAGTGTTTTGTTTTAGAATTATATTGAATTTTACATGCAAGTAAAGGTTGAGCGAAATAGTACATAAAAGTTGGTTTATGATTTTATGAAGTGTGTGATGAAAAAATATTCACTAGTACATTTGGCAGAAATTTCGACACTTTTGTCGTATTGTTGGAAATTTCGCCAATTTCTATCAATTTTTCAAATCTCGCCAAAAAACCGTCACTATACCGATGTTTAGGGACATTGTCACTTTTGCGACATTTATGTTTATCCTCGAAAATGCAACGTTTTAAACTCTTCATTGGTCTTATGATGTTTATGGGATGAAGCGTCGGAATTGCGATGTCTCTAACATAGGTGTCGGTATTCCGACGCTTTGGACCAAACGTCAGAAAAGTGACGTTTCTCAAATAAACGTTGGTCTTGCAAAGTTTTGAAGCTACACTTGCAAGACCGATGTTTATTTGAGAAACATCGCTTTTCCGAAGTTTTCTCCAAAGTGTCGCAATACCGACGCCTGTGTTAGAGACATTGCAATTCCGACGAATATCTTAGAGTGATAAAGTATAACTTTTGGGAAAAAATATTACTGATCATTATTACAAGGTAAATTCAAATTTCAATTTATAACCTTTTGTTGCATAATAATTTTTTATGCTACTTCTATAACATTAATTATGATAAATATAGTACACCATTAGTTTATATAGATATTGTGATGCTACTATTTACATTTACTTATAGCTACATAATGTTATAATCAATATATTACGCCATTGGCTTATATAGATATTGTGATACTACTATGTACATTTACTAGCTACAAGTGATTTGTCGGGCGCACCGTGTCGCACTGTGTGAGGTCTCCTGACTGGGTGTGTTCGGTTCGAGCCATTTCGTTCGAGGGCGCCCGTATCAGTTTTGCTAAGTTGTGACCACCAGAGTTCCTTGTGCATATTCGGGTGGCCCATTTTCTGTTTTATCCCTTGTGGCATCATTCGGTCGGGCGTGTCGTGTCACACCGTATGAGCTCGCCCGACCGAGTGCGTTTGGTTCGAGCATTTTGTTCAAGGGTGCCCGTATCATTTTTGCTAATTTGTAACTGCCCAAGTGTCGTGTGCATATTCGGGTGGCCCGTGTCCCATTTTCTCTCTTGTGGCATCATTCGGTCAGGTGCACCATGTCACACCATGTGAGGTCGCCCCACTGGGCACGTTCGGTTCGGGCCATTTCATTCGAGGGCATCCGTATCAGTTTTGATAAGTTGTAACTACCCAAGTGCCATGTGCACGTTTGAGTGGCCCGTTTGTCATTTGCTCCCTTGTGGCATCGTTCGTTCGGGCGTGTCGTGTCGCGTCATGTGAGGTCGCCCGACCGGGTGCGTTCGGTTTGGGTCGTTTCGTTCAAGGGCACCCGTATCAGTTTTGCTAAGTTGTGACCACCTGAGTGCCATGTGCACATTCAGGTGGCCCATTTTCCATTTTCTCCCTTATGGCATCATTCAGTCGGGCGCGCCATGTTGCGCCGTGTGAAGTCGCCCGACTGGGCCCATTCGGTTTGGGGCATTTTGTTCGAGGAAGATCGTATCAGTTTTGCTAAGTTGTGACTACCCAAGTGCCATGTGCACGTTCCGAAAACCCGTTTTCCATTTGCTCCCTTATGGAATCATTTGGTCGGGCGCGCCATGTCGCACCGTGTGAGGTCGCTTGACAGGGCGCGTTCGGTTCGGATCATTTAATTCGAGGGCGCCCGTATCAATTTTGCTAATTTGTGACTGCCCAAGTGCTGTGTGCACGTTTGGGTGGCCCTTTTTCCATTTTCTCCCTTGTGGCATCATTCGGTCGAGCGTGCCAAGTCGCGCCATGTGAGGTCGCTCGATCGGGCGCGTTCGGTTCAGGTCATTTCGTTCGAGGGCCCCCGTATCAGTTTTGCTAAGTTATGACTGCCCGAGTGCCATGTGCACATTTAGGTGGCCCATTTTCTGTTTTCTCCCTTATGGCATCATTCGGTCGGGCGTGCCATGTGAGGTCGCCTGACTGGGCGCGTTCGGTTTGAGCCATTTCATTTAAGGATGCCTGTATTAGTTTTGCTAAGTTGTGATCGCCCGAGTGCCATGTGCACATTTAGGCAGCCCATTTTCCATTTTCTCCCTTGTGGCATTGTTCAGTCGAGCACGTCGTGTCATGCCATGTGAGGTCGCCCAACCGGGTGCATTCGGTTCAGGCATTTTCGTTCAAGCACGCTTGTATCATTTTTGCTAAGTTGTGAAAGCCTGAGTGCCATATGCACGTTTGGGCAGCTTGTTTTCCATTTTCTCCTTTGTGGCATCGTTCGATCGGGCATGCCGTGTCACGCCATGTAAGGTTGCCCAACCGAGCATGTTCGGGTTGGGTCATTTCGTTCGAGGGCGCCCGTATCAATTTTGAAAATTTGTGACCACCCGAGTGCCTTCTGCACATTCGGGTGGCCCGATTTCCATTTGCTCCCTTATGGAATTGTTCGGTCAGGTGCGCTGTGTCGCACCATGTGAGGTCGCCCAACCACGTGCGTTCGGGTTGGGTCATTTCGTTCGAGGGTGTTCGTATCAGTTTTGCTGAGTTGTGATCGACCATGTGCCTTGTGTACGTTCGGGTGGCCCGTATGCTATTTTATCCCTTGTGGCATATTCGTTTGGTCAGGCGCGTCATGTAGCGCCATGTTAGGTCTCCTGACCGAGCGTGTTCGGGTTGGGCTATTTCGTTCGAGGGCACCTATATCATTTTTTCTAAGTTGTGACCACCTGGGTGCCTTGTGCACATTTGGGCAGCCCATTTTCCATTTGCTCCCTTGTGGCATCATTTGGTCGGGAGCACTGTGTCGCATTGTGCGAACAGGTCGCCCGACTAGGCGCGTTTGGGTCAGGTCATTTCATTCGAGGACACTTGTATCAGTTTTTCTAAGTTGTGACCGCACAGGTGCATTGTGCACATTGGGTCAGCCCGTTTGTCCTTTGCTCCCTTGTGGCATCATTCGGTTAGGCACACCATGTCACGCCATGTGAGCTGGTCACCCGACCGAGCGCATTCAGGTTGGGTTGTTTCGTTCGAGGGTGCCTATATCAATTTTGCTAATTTGTGACCACCCGGGTGCCTTATGCACGTAATTCAGGCGACCTGTTTGTCGTTTTCTCCCTTCTGGTATCGTTCGGTCGGGCGCGCCGTGTTGTGCCATGCGAGGTAGCCCGACCAGGCACGTTCGAGTCGGGCCATTTCATTCGAGAGCACCTATATCCGTTTTGCTAAGTTGTGATCGCCCGGGTGCCTTGTGCACATTCGGGCACCCAATTTGCTGTTTGCTCCCTTGTGGCATCATTCGGTCATTCTGTTATCACCAAAATAGGACATTGATAGGCTGTTGATTAGACTACTTCAGTGTAAATATTTCAAACCAATATTTTACCTAAGGCTTAGCCTCCTTAGCCTGAGAGGGCTCTCTCAAGGTTTTATGATATTGATTAATGATAATATAGATGGCTAACTCTATCTCGGTTTTTTGTGTTTGTAGGTTGAAAGATGAAGGCTTGCTACCATTGGGCTATGGAGTCAACAAGTCAGTGGATTCAATGGCAAGGTTTTTGGACATGGAAGCTGAGGCAAATGGGATTTTTAAACAAAGATAATTCACTCAATAATATAGCTCAACACAGTAATTCCATTACTAAAGGAAGTCAGAGCATAGGGTTATGAATTCTGAGTAATAGCAATGGAATTTACTGCTAATGTTTCAAAAGTAATTTACTCACAAAATGCAGAAAAACACAGTCATCTCATTACTAAAGGAAGTCAGAGCACATGGTTGTGAATTATGAATAAAAGCAAATTATATCTACTTCTAAACAAAATAATTCCATTACTGAAGAAAATCAGAGCACATGATTGTGAATTCTGAGTAATAGCAATGAAATTTACTGCTAGGGTTTCAAAGGTAGTTTACTCACAAGATATAGGAAAAACACAGTCATCCCATTACTAAAGGAAGTCAGAGCACATGGTTGTGAATTCTAAGTAATAGTAATAAGATTTAATGCAAGTAATTAAAAGTAACATATAGATCAAGAAAACATTAAACCCTATGAAAAAATCAGATCTGTTCAGAAAAAACCTCTCTGTATTACTGGTTATATTCCATAACATCAAACAGTAGCTAGGCCAAAAAGTCTCCAACCCTTTGCTAATTCGACCTCTTGCTTCATATATAGCTTTTACAATATGGATTCTATGATCCATCATCAAGATAATTCTAATTTCTATTATTGACACCTATTCTAACCATAAAACAAGCTTATTAATTACAAAATGACAGCTTGACTGTCTTTTAAGAGTCCTAATTCAAATAGGACTAAAAATCCTAAATATACTTATAACAACCTTATCTAGTCTTCAATTCATCCTTTTCCACCGACAACATCATGAGGTCAAATTTGGTGATGCCTCCAGCCTTGTTATGAACCTTGCTGTTCCATGACCAAAATACCCTAAAAACTAAGAAACTTGTTTTCTACAATTATGCCTTTACCTTCATTGATGATCTTCAAACCCTTTTGCTGGAAATTTTGAATTCTTGAGACAAAAGGCGTGTGTTATCAATTCCATAGAACCATGCCCCTCCACCTGTACAAAAATTAAGTCCTTGAAAGAGTGTAAAGAGAGCTGATGTGTCAGCGCTACGAAAATATCAGCTATTTTTGTAGTGCAGTAACTATGTCTTTGTAAACATCTCTTAACATCCACTTTATTCTGCTTTAACATTTGGAACTTCATTTGTGAACCCTTTCCATCCTCTATCAGCATCAACACTTCAAAAACCAGATGTTTTACCTCTTGAAACCTCAACAAAATGCTCAAAACTGCACCTACAGAAGTTTCATAGCATGCTACGAAACTGTTGTGTATGTCATCTACACAAACTTTTTCAAAAATCTTAGTTTTTAAAAATTCTTGCACTTTTTCACTACGAAACTACTGTGTATGTCATCTACACAAAAATTTTCAAAAATATTATTTTTTAAAAATTCTTTCACTTTTTCCATGATATCTACAAGCTTTAATAATCAGCATATGTCATCCTTGAAGTGTTTTAAAAAAGTGAAATCCTTCTCCACAACAAAACTGCATTAAAAAATTATAACTTACTGTTCTGATTTATCTGAAAAATAGGTGTTGAGACAGATCTTTTTTCTTCTCACCCATAATTTATTTTGCAAACCTAAAGGAGGATTTAAGATACCATGATGTATTGAACAAAAAAATATCTTTGTTTTTTGAAATATCTCTCCTACTGCCGAGAAACTGTCTTTGAACAACCTTTATAAAACTGGAAAATCCTGATTTCTGAAAATATGGCTTCAAAAAAAATCTTGTATCTCCCAAATGGTAACACTTGGGAGAAAAGTGAGATAGGTTATTGTATCTGGAAAGATTATAAAGATAAACCTCCTTCATAATTCCAAAATTTAAATTTCTTGTGGCCAGAAAAGGATCATGAATTTGACTACTAAAAACAGAAAACAAAGTTTTTCTCTCAATGACTTTTAGTTGTTTTCGTAGCGCAAGTTGAGTCATCAATTTCTCCCACCTCATAATGAATTTGAATAAAATGAAAGATTTTTTTGTATTTCAGTATGTTAGGAAGAAAAATCGGTTTCATTTTTTTAAAATGAGTTTTCAGTTGCTCAAGAACCCCTCTGGAAAAAGACTACTAAAAGAAGAAAAACAAGGTTTTTTGTTGAAAAAGGTTGTTTCACCCATTTCCTAGCATGCTATGAAAACAAAATTTTCGTAGCACAAATCACCCTTTCTGAACTAGCTACACTACGAAAACGTGGATTCGTAGCATGATTGCAAATTTTTACCTTAAACCTAATGTAATGAATTCTAAATGGATGATGGGACCTTTACACAATGGAATAAGGTTGTTAAACTTTGTTTGGAAATGAAAATGAGACTTTTGAGACTCTAACCCTATTAGCTACCCTTTAAAGAATGAAATGACCTAACACCTATCTAAGACCATGACTAAAAAAAGGTAAACTTTCAGATTTTATTGATCCTGGAGTGGACCTAGAAGACTTCATTTGAACTTGTAATATGAGCTATCCTTTACCAATGAATTAAAATGACTTCTAAACCTCCTTGAAATCATGACCAAAAGTAGAGATGACACAATGATGTTTTGAGAATTTTTCGGTGATAACAGTGGCTCCACTTGGGATAGTGTGCCCCTGTGGTACACTAAGAACCAGTAGCTCCAGTGCTGCTATCCATCCTTTAGAATAAAACTATGAAATTTTTCCAAGATTTTCCTCAAGCTTTAATGGCCTTCACCTCAGGCTCAAGCTTGATGATCACTGCATAAGAAACAAATCTGTACCTACTGAAAATATGCTCTGTCAACTTTGAGCTTATTCACACACTCCTACCTACCCTATCAGCTGCAATCTCCATTTGTAGCTCAAGGAATATGAAATGTCCAATGAAGCCATTCATTGGTCTGATCTGACACTTGAATCTCTTGACTATGCTTGAAGCAAAAATAAACATGATACTGAAATAACCGAGGCAGCATGAGATATATCTGATCTTCATAATGGAAATATAGTTGGAAATCTGGACTATAGAACCTTTCCATGTAGTCAGCTATAGGATCAAAGAAGAAATGGTTATTTTTATGTTTCTTATGATATTCTGCAACTTTGGACAACTCACCAATACTTTGATCATATACATAAGGCTTCAGTTGTGTGCTCTCAAACTGCTCCTCAAATTTATTTTCAAAAACAATGTATTCTTCCTCAATCTCAAAAAAGAACGGAAGTAACACCCTCTCTTTGTATTATGCCATAGAAAGCTTTTGAAAAGTATGATCATGATCATGAAGACTATATGATTGAATTTGACCTTGTAAACCTTCAATGTCTTTTTCAATGTTCTTAACAACTTCATCAAAAAATTTAATCTTATCTTCTGTCTTGTACTCAAATGATTTTAGATAAAAAGACAAGGACAAAGAAAATTTTTCATCTATTTCTTCATTAATATGATCATCATTCCATTGTTTGAAACCTTGAATTGAAGGAGATTTTTCCACCAAATCTATTCTGTCTATCCATTCCTCCAAAAACATAAGCCAAAAATTTGCAAATGACTTAATATATCTGACAGGAAAACTTTCAATCCATAGTTTACATTTACCTTGAAATGAATCATAGAACAACATAATGCAAAAATCTTCATGTTTGACTCTAAGAAGCTCAGTAAAATCACATAAATCTGATATATACTTCAAAGTCAAACTCAAATCATCTCCATTGAATTTTGGACCATTCCTTAGAAAATATGCATCCTTGGGAAAATGATTTGGGAAACCATGAATTCCTGAAAAATTTATGCATGCATACCTTGAAATAAGAATGGCAGCATCTGAGTTCTTCAGAACTCTAGTGGAATAACCATGAACCTATGAATTTTGAATTCTTCAATAATGGAGTAGCCAAGGTAGTTCTGCAGCCTTTAATAGATTCTAAGCTCCTTCTACCTTCAGAAGTTCAGCTTCATGATTTTTAGGAGATGTATATATTCAAACTCCCGGCAGATGCACCAAAAATGTTATCACCAAAATAGGACCCTGATAGGCTGTTGATCAGACTACCTCAGTGTAAATATTTCAAACCAATATTTTAGCTAAGGCTTAGCCTCCTCAGCCTGAGAGGGCTATCTCAAGGATTTATGATATTGATTAATGATAATATAGATGGCTAACTCTATCTTAGTTTTGTGTGTTTGTAGGTTGAAAGATGAAGGCTTGCTACCATTGGGCTATGGAGTCAACAAGTCAATAGATTCAGTGGCAAGGTTTCTGGACATGGAAGATGAGGAAAATGGTGTTTTAAACAAAGATAATTCACTCAATAATAGGTAAACATAGTAATTCCATTACTAAAGGAATTCAGAGCATATGGTTATGAATTCTGAGTAATAGCAATGGAATTTACTGCTAATGTTTCAAAATTAATTTACTCACAAAATGCAGAAAAACACAATCATCTCATTTATAAAAGAAGGCAGAGCACATGGTTGTGAGTTCTGAATAATAGAAAATGAGATCTACTACTAAACACAATAATTCCATTACTAAAGGAAATCAAAGCACATGATTGTGAATTCTGAGTAATAGCAATGAAATTTACTGCTAGGGTTTCAAAGGTAGTTTACTCACAAGATACAGGAAAAAAACAATCATCCCATTACTAGAGGAAGTCAGAGCACATGGTTGTGAATTCTGAGTAATAGTAATAATATCTACTAAAAGCAATTAAAAGTAACATATAGATCAAGAAAACATTAAACCCTATGAGAAGCTCAGATCTGTTCAGAAAAAACCTCTCTGTATTACTGGTTATATTGGATAACATCAAACAGTAGCTGGGCGAAAAAGTCTCCAACCCTTTGCTAATTTGACCTCTTGCTTCATATGTAGCTTTTTCAATAAGGATTCTATGATCCATCATCAAGATAATTCGAATTTCTATTATTGACACCTATTCTAACCATAAAACAAGCTTATTAATTACAAAATGACAACTTGACTGTCTTTGAAGATTCCTAATTCAAATAGGACTAAAAATCCTAAATATACTTATAAAAACCTTATCTAGTCTTCAATTCATCATTTTCCACCTGCAACCTCATGAGGTCGAATTTGGTGATGCCTCCAGCCTTGTTATGAACCCTGCTATTCCATGACCTAACTGCCCTAAAAACTAGGAAACTTGTTTTCTGCAATTATGCCTTTACAGTCATTGATGATCTTCAAACCCTTTTGATGGAAGTTTCGAATTATTGAGACAAGAGACATGTGTTATCACTTCCATAGAACCATTCCCTTCCACCTTTACAAAAATTAAGTCCTTGAAAGAGTGTAAAGAGAGCTGATGTGTCTGTGCTATGAAAATATCAGTTGTTTTCGTAGCGCAGTAACTATGTCTTTGTAAACATCTCTTAACATCCACTTTCTTCTGCTTTAACATTTGGAACTTAATTTGTGAACCTTTTATATCCTCTATCGGCATCAACACTTCAAAACCATATTTTTTACCTCTTGAAACCTCAACAAAATGCTCAAACTGCACCTACAGCGGTTTCGTAGTCACGCGCTACGAAACCACTGTGTATGTCATCTACACAAACTTTTTCAAAAATATTAGTTTTTAAAACCTCTTGCACTTTTTCCATGATGTATAAAGGATTTAATAATCAACATATGTCATCCTTGAAGTGCTTTCAAAAAGTGAAATCCTTCTCCACAACAAAACTACATTAATAAATTATAACTTATTGTTTTGATTTATTTGAAAAATAGGTGTTGAGATAGAGCTTTTGTTTTTTCACCCATAATTTGTTTTGAAAAAATGAAGGATTATTTTGGATACCGTGATGTATTAAACAAAAACCTATCTTTTTTTCTGAAATATTTCTCCTACTGCCCAGAAACTGTCTTTGAACAACCTGTATAAAACTAGAAAATCTTGATTTCTGAAAATATGGCTTCAAATAAAACCTTTTATCTCCCAACTGGTAAAATTTGTGAGAAACGTGAGATAGGTTATTTTAGCTGGAAATTTTATGAAGAAACACCTCCTTCATAATTCCAAAATACTTTTTCTTGTGGCCAAAAACTGATCATGAAGTTGATTACTAAAAACATAAAACATAATTTTTCTCTCAATGACTTTTAGCTGTTTTTGTAGTGCAAGTTGAGTCATCAATTTCTCCCACCTCATAATGAATTTGAAAAAACTGAATGATTTTTTTGTATTTCAATATGTGAGGAAGAAAAACCTCTTTCAGTTTTCAAAAATGAATTTTAAGTTGCTCACGAACCCCTCTAGAAAAAGACTACTAAAAGCAAAAAAAAAAGGTTTTTTTCTTAAAAAGGTTGTTTTAGCCATTTCGTAGCACGCTATGAAAATAGCTTTTTCGTAGTGAAAATCACCCTTTTTGAACTAGCTGCACTACGAAAACATGGATTCCTAGCATGATTGCAAAATTTGACCTTAAACCTAATGAAATTAATTCTAAATGGATGATGGGACCTTTACACCATGGAATAAGGTTGTTAAACTTTGTTTGGAAATGAAAATGAGACTTTCGAGATCTAACCCTATCAGCTACCCTTTAAAGCATGAAATGACCTAACACCTATCTAAGACCATGACTAAAACAAGGTAAAATTTCAGAGTTTATTGATTATGGAGTGAACCTAAAAGACTTCATTTGAACTTGTAATATGACCTATCCTTTACCAATGAATTAAAATGACTTCTAAACCTCCTTGAAATCATGACCAAAAGTAGAGATGACACAATGATGTTTTGAGAATTTTTGGGTGATAACACGTTCAACTATCCCTTTCTGGTCGGGGGTAGGGGTTGGATTTTTGTGTAAAATGTGGGTTGGTAATTGATTTGTTTTGTTCGGGTGTGCCTGAAGAATGGCCTTGGGTCATTTTTAGGGTCATTGAATTTCTTCTCTCCATCTCCACTCAGTGGCATATGAGCGATAATGTTGGCCATGCTCGTCCTAGGAGGCATGTTTGAACAATCTCCCCTGTCTACTTTGTTTTCTCAAGTCGGGTTGTTTCGTTCGAACGCATTTCCTTGAGCGCCATCAGTACACGGATATGGTTTCTGGACTAGTCATGAGGTGCAGTCTGGTTATTAAGACTTCATTAGATGGCCATTCTCCGGACTTGAATTGTGTGACAACACTATGGCTGAGTTTGAAACTGGAGATTGAACATACATTTGGTTTGATTTCAATAGACATTTTCATCAATAAATGTAAATAAATGGCTAACAAATACTATAAATTAATAAATAAAGAAGACATGGCAACAAGCGACAATACTTACAAAATTGTTACATTGAGATGCAAAGAATAAGCAACTAATTTAACCCCTAACCCATTTAACCCCTAAACCATAAACCTCTAAACCCTTAACCCTTAACCCATTTAACCCCCTAAACCCCTCGTAAACCCCTAACCAATTTAACCCCCTAAACCCTAAACCTATAAACCCTTAACACCTAACCCCTTAAACCATAAACCATTAAACCCTTAACAGTAACTCCTTAAACCCTAATTCCCGACCACTAACCCATATAACCCCCTAAAACCTAACCCCATTAGCCCCTGAATTCTAACCCCTAAAATCCTTAACTGCTAAATCCCCTAACCCCCTAAACTCCTTGCCCATTTAACCCCCTAAACCCTAAACCTATAACCCGTTAAACCCTAATTCCCAACCCCTAACCCATTTAACCCCCTAAACCATAAACCTATAAACCCCTAACCCATTTAACCCCTAAACCCTAAACCTCTAAACCCTTAACCACTAACCCTTAAACCCTTAACCCCTAACCCATTTAACCCTCTAAACCCCTAAACCCCTAACCCATTTAACCCTATAAACCCTAAACCTCTAAACTCTTAACCCCTCACTCCTTAAACCCTATTTCCCAACCCTAACCCATTTAACCCCTATTTGTTTATTTCTCCCTTATGCCTTCGTTCGGTCGTGCATGCCGTGTCGTGCCGTGTGAGGGTGCTCGACCAAATTTGTCACACACCTTAAGTACCTCTTGTGACCTCATGGGTTCCTTGTGCATGTTCATACGACCCATTTTCTTTTTTCTCCCTTGTGCCTTTGATCAGTTGGGCGCGCCATATTGTGAGGGCACCCGCCCAAATGCGTTCGGGTCGGGTTGGGTCGCTTTGTTTGAGGGTGGAGGTATCAAATTTGCTAAGTTGTGATCGCACGGGTGCCTTTTGCATGTTTGTGTGGCATTTTTTCCATTTTCTCCCTTGTGCCTTCATTCGGTCATGTGTGCCATGTCGCGACGTGTGAGGGTGCCCACCCAAATGCGTTCAGGTTGGGTCGTTTCGTTTGAGGGAAACCATATCAAATTTGCTAAGTTGTGACTGCACGGGTGCCTTGTGCACGTCTGTGTAGCCAATTTATTATTTTCTCCATTGTGCCTTCGTTCGGTCGGGCGCGCCGTGTCATTTCGTTTGAGGCCGCTCACCCAAAGCCCTTTTGGGTTGGGTCATTTCGGTTGAGTGTGCTCGCCCAAACGCATTGGAGTCAGGCCCCCTAAGCCCCCAATCCCTAATCCCTTAAGTACTAACTCATTATTTGACCCCTAACCCCTAAATTCACCTAAATCCCCTAACCCTTAACCCCCAATCCCCTAAGCCCTCCAAATTTGATGAATTAGCTTTGAAGAAGTAATTGTTTTCTGCAATATGGTTTGTAATTTATTTAAATATAGGTATCTTCTCTAGAGTTATTTTTTATATCCATAGTTTCATTTACTAATTTTTGAACAAGGTGTATGACACTCTTCATTTCTATAGGATTTTTATCTTGAAGCTCATTATCTATACGAGTATTTGCTGCTTCAAGGATTTCCTGACGGAGAAAATTGCAATACAGGGTTTAGGGCACGTTATTACGTTATTACTGCTTCAAGTGTTTGCTGAACAGACCCCAAACCGTTCATTTCCTTGCTACTTATCAGGTTCTTACTTCTGTCTAATTCACTATATACTCATATCATGAATGTACTGAGAAGGTTGTTTGTGGATTATATTATTATTGTATCAATTACAGTGTAATTATTTATGTGTTGTTGTATCTTTCTAGTCAAAAACCTCATCTTCAGAAATATTTTCTTGTCATTTTCAAAATTGACTGCTTCATTGAACACAACATGCAGCTTATCTAATACTTTATTGAAGCTAAGAGCTCCATATTTGGGGTAAGCTTCTTTTCAGCTAACTCTACTGCTTTTGATCTCAATTTTTCCAATTGCTTCCTTCTCCCATATGATACCTGAGCCTTTTCCTTTCTCTTCACTTCTAATTCTGTAATAGTGTCATAGTGATGCCAACCAACTTCTTTGGAAAGCCTTCCTATCAGACAATACTTGTGACCTGGCTGAAGCCTCAACACTTTCAGAGCATCTGGAATGACCATTCTCTTCTTCCAGTTATATGGTGGGGGAACCCCTTCAGAATTCCTTAGCATAGAAAGTGTTGCAGCACCACGCTTGGTTTTGTGTGGAATATTCATTCCTCTGATTTTCCAATAGTCAAATCCTTCTCTTACTTTATTGTCATTCTCCCATACCTAACCAATGAGAGCACAATAACACCTATTTCTATAAAATCACCTATAACTTCTCTTACTTTATTGTCATTTGCCCATAACGAACCAATGAGAACACAAGAACACCTATTTATATAAAATCACCTATAATACTTTTGTGGGTTTGACTAATATCCCTTTATTTACTATGTGCACAGTAGCCTAGATCCTAAAGTGATTCTCGTACAATGATAATCCACTAGGTGTATTTGTTCTTAAAAAAGTATGCATGGATATATGTCCCATTTATGGCCAAGTTCCACCAAAATGGTTCCCCCTACCTACCTAGTAACTACATTACATTTATTTCATGACAAGACTACCCTACAACCCACCAAATTTCTATCATATCCTTGACGTCAACAACAATTTGTTGTTCAAGATATAGCTAAGTTGGAACAAACGTAGCTCTAGAGCTTAGGATATTTTTCCACCTCTAATGTTTAAACCAATAGATATAAATTTTCTAAAGCATGTGGGAGCCCTTTAAGTATCACCTTTCCTATATTGACTTCATCTTAAAAATCATGGAAAATTTCCATAGATGAGTTATCCTTAACCAAAAATTTCATTGAAAATAATCATTCATACCATAACATTAATACTTCCCCTTTAACCACATAAAAATTATTTTCAAGTTACCATAATTCATCTTTAATATCACATAATTAGATTAAAAAATCAACCAAAATCCCTAGTTAATGAAATAAAAATTCAACAACTTTATATTTAATAATTTAAACAAATGTCTTAGATCTAAGCTCATTAATAATTATTTATAATAAAAAATACCACTTATTTACCCAAACCCCTTATTAACCCCAAGAAAAGTCTCACACATTTTATTTAATGGAATTTGAGTGGCCTTTAAAAACACACGTATTTCATTTCAAAATGTCAAAAATTTTCAAATATCAAAAGTTTTAATTTCCCTCGCTCATTTCCCTCTTCAAAATGTCTAAAATTTTCAAATATTTTAATTTCCCTCGTTCATTTCCCTCTGGTTGCATGGTTTGTCCAGGGAAAGAGGAAGGATGCGGCCATATTGTCATTGGTTTTGAGGAAGGATGCAACCATACTATTGCAGGTTTGGAGGAAGGATTCGGCCTTATTGTCGCAGGTTTGGTGGAAGGATGCAGTAAGTTAAGTTTTTGTGTTTATCCAATGATAATGCAATGCCCTTTAGGTTTCTAATAAGTTCTTTTTTGCATTCGCGGCAATATTTTTTTGGTTTCTCTTTTTTTTAGTTTGCCGATAGGCCCATTTCCGAACCCTGAACTCATCAACCCTCTCTATCAAACTGATAACCCTACATAAAAAAAATGATAACCCTTTATGCCCATTCTGGTCTTCAATAAGAGGTATCAAGCTATGCACACCATCCTTATACCTGAGAGAAAAAAACCCACGACCCATCACGCAAAACCATGTCTATCATATGCACAGCCTTGGCACCATCTTTTGCAACCCATGAACAAGATTCTCAGATCTAGTGCAGGATGAAGGTCGTGTGTTCAATTTCACTGTAGGGCCAGTGACTCTACCCGAAAATGCATGTTACTTTGATGCCCAGTAGTCTTTCTGATGGAAATATTTACATAGGAGTTCAATTTATAAGCAGAAGGGAACTAGCCATAACGCTTAGCATTTTTGAAATTTCACGTCTCCAAAAACAAGGCCTGGGATTCTATCTTGTCACTCGAGAATCTAAATTCTCCACTTTCAAAGGCCTTATAGCCATGTAATTCATAATTTCTAGCTTTGCAGACTTAGAGCCTATCGCTCCAACATTCACATTTTCCAGTGACAAGGAATCAAGCCCTTGCTTTATTGCTCCATAAAGATCATTTTCCAGCAATACATAGGATTTTTACTCTCTCCTTTATCGCTCCAAGAAGATCATTTTCAGTGATACGTGAAATCATCTCCTTCCTTTATTGATACAAAAATATTATTTACTAGTTATATATCGCCGGCAAAATTGGATTATCTAGCAATATGAGTCAGGCCTTATTGAACAAAGATGTGGATTCTTCAGTGAAACAGAGGAGTTGGAATTCTTCCTTTATTACTTGAAGATGTCAATTTCTCAGGGATACAGGGTTTATAATGATCAAAAACTTGAAGGTCGCTTAAGGAAACTCATGTTAATGTACAACAAGGGTTATACCAGTGCTGAAGCTGTCACTTGACTGGTTTGAACTTTGTACCTTCTAAACTCAGACTATGAGCGAGCCCTAGACTTCAGTTTGTTGAGTCATGGCTCTATCATGCAGGACTTTTCTGCCACATCAAACTTGAGCTGGAAAACCTTTTAAATGAATATTGAATGCCTATGAATTTTCCATGGCCACGTATACCCCCATATTCACATAGTTGGTAAGGTATACCTCTCTGCAAAAGGGGGAGGGGGGTTCATACTAGCTTCAATTTCCCAAATTGACTCATGCCAAGTCTTTTAAAGATTGAATGATTACAAAAGCTTTCCTATTAGACATTTAGTTTGGTCTGTCACCTATAGGAGGATAATTTAAATTTTAAACCACATTTTGATATCTAGATTCCAAAGCTCAAGTATAAGCCTGAACTGTAGCAAGGGTTAATGCCAATGTTCATGGGGTACATATCCTGTGACATACAAGTTTCCATAATTTCCATTCTGTGAACTATAAAACAAGCCAATTTTGGAATCATATCAGTCTTTAAATCCCAAGAATTTTAGTGTAACTACCAAACAAGCTTGTAGCTCTGTTACCAATAGGGATGCCCCTCTTTTGGAGTGTATGGAGCAGAATCAATTTGAATTTTGTCCTTGAATTTTAAGGAGCCTAACTTGGCTCTTCATAGCACAAAATAAAAGGAATTGGAATTACTAAGGACTGTGCGCAGAATCCATATAATGGCCATATTAAGTGTTATGTTTTATAATTTTTTTTTCATATTTCCTAATTTCCTAAATTTTTGTTGATGATATCAAAGGCTGAGAAGCTTTAGAGTTATAAGGGTAAGGTCAAAAATCTCATGAATGAAATATTATTGAGGGATTACCCTAGTGGGTTATAGCTAAGTCATGAATAGTCTAGTGCCCTAACAAACATGTTTCTCCCTCTACAAAATCTCTCTCTTACTAGTCTGAAAAGAATCTATGAACGTCTAGAATACAAATAGTAGTGTTACCTTTGGATACCCTAAAATATTCCACATATTTGAAATCCAATCAAAATATATTTGGTAGGAAGGAAATAATTCCATTGATTTGCAAAAAATATCTTGTGAAATTTCCCATATGCAATCATCTCCTTATACCTTGGATCTGGTTCAACAATAGTTAGTTGCAAGAGAGATTGTAGTGTAGTTGACCTACGATTGGGTGGATATTGGAATGCCCTCCTTCAGTTACCAGTTGTTCTCATACACTCAAATAAGTATAATGAATTATGCATATTTTAATTATGGATGATGACTATGCTTGTTATGTTAGTGGATGATTTATGATTTAACACTCATGAAAGGTTTCTTGAATTCACTACATATTCATGATTTACAAGTTATCGTATATATATTCATGGCAATATTGAACTGCTGGAAATGTGTGATTTTTAGCATATTCATGAATTGCAGGATCACTTAATGATTATAACTAATTGTCTGAAGTTCATTCAGTTGACCAGGTATCTTATAAGCTCTCATTTATCTTATATGTTTATGAATTGGGAAGCACACTACTATAACCTTGAATGTAGTTTATCTTGCATGCTATGAAAGTTATTTATATGTCATGTGTTAAATGAGTATTTGTTTATAATTGATGGTCACATAATCTATGAATGATGCGATGACTCTATGAGTTATGCACATATATGTATTGTTGTAATCGATAAATGTAATAAAATATATCAACCTAAGATTCACTATTAGTACATGATTTGTAATCCTTATGAATGGTCATGCAAACCTTGCATTCCTATTTTCTAATGAAAAAATAAATCATAATTCATTGAAGAGGGAAATCGACCTAGAATATACCTCAAATTAGATTTCCTTGCATGTTTCATATTTTATAATGTTGAGGTTGATTGAATTGGATTTTGGAGCTCTAACTTACATTTACAGAAGATTTGGTGTATTTTGAGTATTATTGGTACCCATATTATTCATTTTAGATAAGGCACAATGTTGCTCAAATCCTATGTTCAAGCCTTGACCTTAATTCTCGTAGATTTTGTGTTTTGGGTAGATTCCCTGGTTTTAAGAAATCATTGTAATAAATCCCACATTTTATTTCATTTTCCATTTCCTTAAAGTTTCTGCAAGACATTTCGTGATTTGAGAATTTGGCAGTGCCAGAGAGCAACAATCATGTGAGGAGGTTATATCACCATAGGGTTAGGTCTCCCTTCTTTCATAGTAGAGTGGAATCCATGATTCGTGCATCAAATGGTGCCAAGGGCTGACACTCCACTATGGATCTCAGATCACAGCAAGGTACGATTTTCTATTCGGAGTTGAGGATATTCAATATCCTTACATTTGAGGTGTGTTGGGGTACTTAAATTTGCATCAAGTTTAATCAATGTTGGATTGAATACACCATCGAGGTAAGGTTACATCCAGGATATAGGGATCCATACTTGGATGGGGTTTGTTCCACCAATGCAGGCATATATGGGCATGGAGCCATATTTCCTTGAAGCTTCATTAGATATGGTGATATAATATCCAAGGTGGCAAGGGTGCACACCTGAATCAAGGCCTAGATGAGCATCGAGTCATATCTCCCACAATTAAACAAATGTATCCATAGATCCAAAGGCTCAGGGAGGTAAAATTCCAATGTAATGTTGATCATCGAGATGTGCCACAAAATAAATATAACATGGAAATGTTGCAAAACATGAAGGGGGAATTCCTAGTTGGACCCCATGCCCAAGTTAACATGGAAATGGCCACAAGGATCTAACAATTCCCACATGGATGCCACGTAGGAAACCATGATGTCATGGACCCACTTTTTTTGACGTGGTAGTGCCACATGGGTGATCCCTGTCTGTCATCGCAATTTCCTAACCTAATCTGGAGTCTTGAAACATGATAAAAAATTAAAATAGTATTCATAATTACAATGGAAGCTACAAAATCTGAATTAATATTTTCATTCAATTATAGGTAAAGATCCAAGGAAAAACCACTTATCCTAGATTTTGAACCTTAAATTTATGATATTATGGTATTTCGCTGGTTGCTCCCAAAGTTATTGTATTTACTTTGTCACCTGCAACAATGATCATGCAACTGGGTTTAAGCAATAGTAAAATTTAAGAAGCATATATTGCATTTGTCTGCAAAATACTAGGCACAGAGAAAACCAGAGATCACATTTCTGTTTACAGGCCAAGGCAATCCATAGGAAGTGATGAAGCTATGCACAGTTCATTGAAGGAGAGTTGTGTTGAGCTAGGACAACTTAGTTTATGGAAGCTACAGAATCTACACAAAGAAAATGAAACAGCAGCAAAGGATTCTGAAAAGTTGATAAGTAAACAATTTGTTTCACAGAATTTTTCATCACCTGCACTGGAACAGAGGATGGAATCCTTGGACACACCACTGAATACGCTTGTACATACTAAGGGACATGATATATCTCCTTGCTTGTACACATTATTTGGACCATATTTTCTTATTTTCTATGGGAAATGATTACCTCATTTATTTTTTCATAATTAAGTTCTAGTCACACCCAAGAATATATAGACTGCATCCATCCTAAGAAACTATAATGACCCCCTCACACAAACACAAATTTTGAGGTAGTTTGTAACAAGAATTTGACATATGCATGGAATTCAAAGAGATAATATAGAGAATGATGTAGGTTCAAATGTAACATACCCCCTGAGGCATAAATAAGACATGTATACAAACCTACACATGTTTATCCAGGATAAAATGAAAGGCGTATACACACATATGCATAGTTTCAGAGGTAAGAATAGAATGTGCCTAGAAATTGAAGCGCACAATAAGAATAGTTCTTTTTATTTCAAAAAATATCAAGAGTTGGAGTATTTTTCAATCCATAGTTTTGACATGATGAATCCAATGTGTTCAACATATACACTAGTCATACAATTTTTTTTTAATGGATTGAAGGTCTATGTAAATTACAATACAACAGTGGAAATTTTATTGTGCACTTGTTTTACTATATATAGTATACCCAACTATTATAGTTGTGATTGTGTGGCAGGTTTGTGAAGATTTTTCATTTTTAAAATTTGAATGGAATGGTTTGCATACGATTTTTACTAGGTTATATATCTACATTGTACAATGCACCAGACCTCCAAAGAACCAAAGGGAAACCAAGTGCAAAAAAACCAAGGACGTCAGGATCGTATCAGGGATAAGGTCTTGTTTTCAAAGTTAAGCAAGTCCAGTTATGTAATTCATAGAGGGAGGAAAAACCTTGAAAGAGGATTTCATTTAAATTAAATGATTCATTCTTCCTTCTTCTATTATCTACGCAATTATGTTTTGTGTCTTGATCATTTTATATTTTTAGGCTGATAAATATGGTGATTTGAAAGAGCTTAAATCACTCTTAAAAACATTATTAGGCCAAGACATCAGAGCTACTAACCAAAAAGAATTAGGTCCATCACCTTCAAATCCAAATGAAAACACAAATGTTATAACCATAGTTACATCATCCATAAAAAGAATCAACATCCAAAAATAGGAGGTCGAGGGTATATTTATTTATTTTTAAATATTTTTATCAAAGCATCGGAATACTGGCGTTATAGACGTCAGAAAAGCGACGTATTTTTTTTTTTAATTTTTACCATTGCATCAGAAAAGCAACATCTCGTAAACATCGGAAGTGCGACGCCTTACATTTTCATCGGTCTTGCAACGTTTGGCACGAAACGTCGGAAATGCGACGGAGCCAACATATTTTTCGGTCTTGCGATGTTTGGCACCAAACATTGCAAATGCGACGATGTTTACATTTGTGTCGATCTTGCGACATTTGGCACAAAATGCTGAAAATGCGATGGTGCTAACATTTTCGTCGTTCTTGCGACGTTTGGCACATAATGTCAGAATTGCAACGTTTGTTTGAAAACCTTATAAGCGTCAGAAATGCGACAATTTAGTATCAACGGAATACCGACAGTTGTGGCTCGTCAGAAGACCGACACTTGCAAAACATCAGAATTGTGACGATTTGGATAATGTTAGAATAAGTGTCACTCTTCTAATGCTTTATTGAAGTGTCAGAATTGCGACGTAATGGCTAACCATATTTTTCCCTGCCTCAAACTCTAACTCTTGCAACACCTATGTGTCGTAATAGCAATGAATTGGCCATCGCAAATTGGGCCAAATGTGCTAGTGAGTTTCCTTACTACAAATGAGTAGAAATATAAAGGAATTATTTCCCATAACATAGTTTCCTTTTTTTGCAACTAGGTTAATTTTTTATGCTTTACCTTCACTTTCAATTCAAAATATAAGATACTCTTTTTTTATTATATTAGAATAAATTCCTGCATTACATTAGATAGCTTCACTTTAATCAAGTAGAAGGAATGTCCTAGAAGTATTATTGACCAGAAGGCCTAGTTGAGGGTGGTGTTATCACAAGATTGCACCTGATTGGTTTCTAACTAGACAAATTTATTTAACTATTTCAAACCAACTTGTGACTGAAGCTTAGCCTCTTCAGTCTGAGAGGGCTCTCTCAAAAAGGGTTAATGATATTTTATAACGATAAACTAGATGGCTAACTCTACTTGAAAAATGACTTGTTTGTGGTAAGTGTAGGTTGAAAAGAACATTAGTCTGCAAACATTGGGCTTATGGAGCCAACAAGTTCAATAGTTCAATAGTAAATTCACTTGACATGGAAGCTGAGGAAGGTAAGAGTTTTTAGTAAAGGTAAGCACACATGAAATAGGAAATAACACAGTCAATTCATCTATAAAGGAAGTTAGAGCATTACATGAATGAATTCTGAGTATTAAAGATGAAAACCACTGCAAATGGTACACATAGAAAATATAGATTAGATAAAAACTAAAAAATCAGTCAGAATCTCAGGTTGGTCAAGAAACAAGTCTATGTATTACTGAAAACCGTCAATTACGTAAAGCTATAGTTTTTCCAAAAAGTCTCCAACCCCTTACAAATTCGAATATATACCCTTTAATAGACCTTTTACATGAGATATGATCTGCCTCTTGGCTAGATTCATTTAAATATTCCTAATGACACCTTTCATAACAAGAAAACATGTGCTTTAATGATAAAATGACAGCTACACTATGAAACATTCCTTTTCCTAATAGGACTCAAACAGTACATGATTACATCAACTACCTTATCTCCTAAAACAATTACATATTTGAAAAATATTGCTTCACATGTTAAAATAGGCTATGATGGAACACATCACTACTTGAAATCTTAATTAGCCTCCTCCAAATCTAGAAACAAACCCTATTTTTAAGGAAAACTTGTCCTTATCTTCAACGAATGGTTTGGCTAATGAGTTGTCTTCATCTCATGATCTTAAAGTCTTGGATGATTGCTGGAAATGTCCCCTAACTTGTTTAAAGTTTCCACCTATCCAAAATTTCTCATAAACCTGCTTATAAATCTTCAAAACAGTACGCTATGAAAGTATGACAGTTTCACAGCATACTTTCATAGCATTACAAAATTTCCCTTTTCCGTCAATATTCCTGTCTCTTTCCTTTGGTATTCTCTTCATCATCCTTAGACACCTCTACCATATCATTTTCACCCTTTAGAAACTTCTCAAAATGGTTCAAAAAGAAAAATGAAAGCTACAGTAGTTTCATAGAGTTTTCCTGTTCTTCAAGTCTAGGAATGCTACGAAACTGCTGAAAACAGTGAAATTTCCAGATTTTTGTCTAGCTTAAAAAATGTGTCTTCCAACTGTAAAAACCTTGTTTCCAACATGCCATTAACATTTAAATTCATAAACTAGCTCACACTATGATTATTGAGGCGTAATATTCCTACATTAGCATGCAGCTATTAGGAATATTAATTTTGCTCTAAACACATAGTTAAATGAATAAATGGGTAGGGAGATCCATAAATCTTTCTAGCAGCAACAAAAAATATCTTAATTGGGAAAGGATCATATTTGAATATGGATAAAAACACTTCATGTGTGAATAAGGCTTAATGCATGTAGACAAAGTCAAGTTTGACCAATTCAACAAAGCTAAGATGGAGGATGTGAAACATTAATGAAGATAACTCTGTGGGAATATAGATCTATTTAGATAGATAGAAAAAAGCCACATTGAGTGTGGAAGAATAATTTTCATGGAGATCTAGTCAAGGTTGATCCGGTCATGATTTATCCAGTCAAGACTGACTAAATCAAACAGTGTTGCAAAAAGATGAGTAAGACTAATGGAGACAACATAACTTTGGAGGGAGTTTCATTGCATGAAGATGGAAACCCTAATGAGTGGGACCCAAGGTGAGAATGCTCAAATTTTTTATAAGGGGGAGGATGGAAGCCATAAGGGTTTAGCTTATTATTATATTTTATGATTATATGGTATGTTTAGACATATTTTCTTTCTCTGGCTATTTAGCTGAGATAGAGTGTTGTTTAGCACAAGGTCTTCCTATTTAGGAATTCCTTCTCTTCCATTGAGTAGCTGTTGGAGGAGCCTTGAACCATATTTTACACTATCTGTCTTGAGGCTAAGCTTCATCTTCCTTTGACAGCATAGATCTTGTTTATGATTTGCATGTTTCAGTAAGTTGCAGCAAGTGGAGTCTAGATCTTTAAATCTAGGCCATTTCAGTGCTTCTTTTCAGTGGAGGAGTCTTCTAATCCATTGGGAGGACATTATTGAAGGTTTTGTGCTATATTTCCACATCTTGGCTAAAGGCCAACATTATTTTGTCCCCTACAGTGTAGAAGAAGTTCAGATCTATGTTATTTCTAAAGGAGCTGCTGCAGGGTTATTTAGTGCGCCATTTGGAGAGCTGATTTTCTGAGTGTTGGGGATATGCCCTTCACTTTGGATATCTGTTGGAGGATATAATTTTCTTGTTTATATCAGATCAGATCCACTTTCTAGATCTAAATATTTCCATATATTTTCATTCTTAAAACTCATATCTACATCTTGTACATGGTGTATTGCTGAAAACCCCAAGGAGGATTGATAAAAGAACTTGTATAGTGCATGGATCTGCTATAGATCTAATATTTTTTCCACATAATTGCTCTAGATCTGATGTGAAACCTAATTTTGTTGTAGAGGTAATAAAATAATGTTTTCATGGGATTCCAACTTTCATACATGGTTGCAGTCTATATTTATGCATGATTTTCAGCTATTTGTGGCATGGGAGGCTTGTTTAACTATGCAATAGTGATTTGTTTCTGAATTACTCTTAGATCTAGTTACTATAATATCATATATAATGGATACATGATATGCATTTAACGTTCATTGCATACATTTATGAAAAATGTGTTATTTTACCATGCATTGCTGAGCAGTCCCATTTTGGGATATTACAGTGGTATCAGAGCATGATCTTTGGCTTAGCCTATGAGTTTCAAGACAAAGATGAGAATGATGGAAAGAATGATTTTTCTCTCATTTCTTTTCAGATCTAAGAAGTACCTCACCAAGGAGGTCAAGAAAAGAAGACGTGAATCCAAGTTAGGGTTTCAAGATGAGGAAGGTCCATGTACTTCCTATCAACAAAAAGAAGATATGGTATTGCATAAAGCTCAAAAGAAACATACTATGGCCTTTCCTTTGAAAGATAAGAGGCATAGAAGTGAAGAATACTTAGATCATGAGATTGTAAGTGAATATATTGAACAATATAAGTCTAAACCTAGAGCTATCAAGAAGAATATGACTCTTCCAGAGTTCATTCAGCTTAAAGAAGAAAGGAGTCCTTGCAGCAATAGAAGAATGAAGGGCAATATATTTCTATTGTCTACCTTTGATGGGTCATCCTCATGCACAAAAAAGTATTGGTGAAGGAATTTGGATGCCTTTTTCCTACTACATCCAGTACTGGAGAAATAAGCTGTTGAGATTGCAGTGCTACACCTTCAAGGTGAAGCACACAATTGGTGGTTCAGCCATTTGAGTCATGCAAAAGTGACTACATATGCATATTTCACTCAAAGGTGGATCAAGAAGTTTGAAAATAAGAAATCTAAAGGGAAGAAGCCTTCACCACCTCTTACTGCAGGAGCATTTGTTTCAAGACGAAGGCCACTTTCACCTTTGCAAGATGATCTTGATCTCTTGATGTCTAGAGTCCCATGAACCATTTTGGAGATTCATGAAGAAGAGGAGACTTGCACCAACATTTATGAAGCTATAGAAGAGAAACCATCATCATTAGTAGTTGGGGAAGCCATCACACCAGAAGAAGGAACCCTTGTAGCAATACAAGATGTTCCCAAGTTGTACCAAGGTATGCACATGTTTCCATTTCCTATTATTTCAATGCATCAGGTGGAGGATGATGGGGATGTACCATTCCATGACCAAGGGTCAAAATATTCTGATTTGGAGCAGCCTTGATTCATTCAAGGAAGAGATATATAGTCATCCTAATGCATCATTTTTGAGCTCCACACAACCCTTGAGGTTGGAATGTAGTTTCTTGGAGGATGGGATGAGTATTGTATTGAACAATACATTGCAAAACTATGTGTTCAGCATTGGATATGATATTAAGGTAGCAGTTGCACCATCATGGAGATCAACAGTGCTTTCATTTAGCAGCAGTGATGAGTTGGGGGCCCAACCATTGTTGGAACATTCCAATGAACTTCTCATATGTATAACAAAGAGGTAAAATATAGATGATGGAGGACATATTAGGATGGATAACATCTCTCATGTTTGTGTTGGATACTTCTTGATGAGCCCTACACATCATGATGTGAGGTTTTTTCCTACCACCTATTTGGACCCTTATGGGATCAACTTGGTCATTGAGGAGATTGCATTTAAATATCCCATGAAGTGCAAAGATAGAAATCTGATTTGGGAGGATGGTATTCTCCATTGGAAGAATGCCACTTTTGGACATGATGATAGACACTCACCATGGGTTGGATGGGTGATGTTGATGAGAAAGAAGTTGAGAAACCACTTGCAGATCTATGACCCTGGACAACAGGATGCAAGACTGTGTTGGTTACTCTTGAAAGAGTTTGGTCATCCTATGACACATTCTATTTACAAGGGTATGTGGATGGATGGAATTTGACATGGCACTTACATCATATGGAAGCAAGGAGTTTGGGTGTATTGGAATGATGTGATACCTTTCATATCAACCATTATGATATTTCTCCATGATTTATGTGAAGACGGTATGGGGAGGAAACTAGAGTTGTTGTTTCTTTGGTTGTCATTAAGAGAGTATGGACTAATCTTATCCCATACTTTGCATGATGTTGCAAGAGTAGGAGATGGCACTATCATTATGGAAAGGGGCTACTCTTTAACCCTGGAAGATGAGGAGGTGCTTCCTCTTTGGGAGGGGTATCTCACATATAGTAGCATTATGTTTGATAATGACTTTGACATGTGGGATGTCAAAGGATGGAGCTATAAGATGACAGGAGCCTTATTACAAAGGCCAACAACGCTGTCACTTGGGAGCTTAGGTTGTTTGATGGAGTGTTCCTAGGATCACTTCATATATGATGTACTTGATGGGCATGTAGGAGATGAGAGTGATGGAGTAGTGGATGGAGACATCTATTACCATGATATGATCTTCTTTACTTGGATTTTCAAGCATAAGAAGTGAGATCTACATGCAGCACTTGTGGGTTGTATTTCCATGCACGTTGATGCATATCATTCCTTGATGGAGGATTTCACTTGGGAGGGTATCCAACAAGATGCATATCAGCATATGGAGAGAGAATAGCTCAGATTATGATGGAGAGTTTGGCACAACCACTTCCCTACTCATTTGGAGTGAGGGAGAACTTTCAATTGAGCCATTTCAACTCAATGACCAAAGTACATGATAGAGGATGTATATTTATGATTCATGACTTACTCCTTTATTATTTATGAGCTTAATATTGTACCAAGGAGGGTCTCTCCTTATTGTATTTTTTATTATGATGTACTTTAGGCCATTTGTGGCATTGATGTTGGCCATTCTATTTGTGGTTTATGGAGGATGCCACATGATTTTTGGTGTGCACCATTGGCATCAAGTTGTACTTTCATGATTCCATCTTGTAGGATGATTGTGGCAGAAAAAAAGTGGCTGAAAAGACACTTGTTACACTTTGTTTTGAGGCAGGCAAGGGATGCACTACGCTGGTTCCATGAAGGGAACTATGATCCACCTCCTGGTTTTCATATGGAAATTTTCTTTCATTTGTTTATGCTTCCATATATTGATGATGTTCTTATGTTTATGGGAAGCCTTGTTGGGAGAGTGGCACAAGTGTTGGAAGTTCCCATTAGGATTATTATTCTCCATAATTCATATGTTACATGTTTCAGGAGAAACAATGGGCACACCATGATTGCCACACTACACCTCTTGTCTTCATGTGGGAGGAGCCATTTCGAGAACTTGAGTTATTGGGAGAGGCACTTCATGGATGTTTTGATTGATGGGGTGACTTGGATCATTCTTGGAGGACGTGATATTTCAGCCCAAGATCAGCAACAGCCCCATACATATCATAAGTGGAGAAAGAAGCAGTGTGGGATGGACATTCTAGTCCCACAAATTTAGCCATGCAGCCCACCTTCTTTGCAGGAGCTTAAGGTGGAGGTGATGTTTCATGAGTTACCATGTTGGAGGGTGACTCGCTTTTTGTGGATGATAGATTGGGGATGGAGGCTTCACATGGGGATGATGATTCCTAATATATTTCTGATTCCATGCCTCAAGAAGGCCTCTAGACCACATATTTTTGTTTCCATGTATGTCCCACTTTTTCATGTTTAGAGCCAATTGGAATTTTCACCAAAGGCATACTTTTACACATGGGAGGACCAACTTGAGGATATATTATTGAGAAAGCATCTTGTTCTTGGGAGGAACTTATCACTCGAGGATGCTACAAGGGGAAGGGGGGAGGCTCTTCAGTTATATCCTTGCATTTTATTGAGGACAAGAAACATTTGGGAGGGGAGGACTTTAATATTACTACATTAGCATGCAGCAATTAGGAATATTAATTTTTCTCCAAACACATAGTTAGATGAATAAATGGGTAGTGAGACCCATAAATATTTCTAGCAGCAATAAAAACCCTCTTAATGGGGAAAGGATCATATTCACGGCTGGATAAAAACACCTTCATGTGTGAACAAGGCTTAATGCATGTAGACAAAGTCAAGGTTGACCAAGTCAACTAAGCTAAGATGGAGGATGTGGAACATTAATGAAGATAACTTAGTGGGAATATAGATTTGTTTAGATAGATAGAATAAATCCACATTGAGTGTGGAAGAATAATTTGCATGGAGATCCAATCAAGGTTGATCCGGTCAATATTGATCCAGTCAATATTGACTAAATCAAACAGTGTTGTAAAAAGATGAATAAGACTAATGGAGACAGTGTAATTTTGGAGGGAGATTCATTGCATGAAGATGGAAACCCTAAAGAGTGGGACCCAAAGTGAGAAGTCTCACATTGTATATAAGGAGGAGGATGGAATCCATATGGGGTTAGATTATGATTATGATTTTATGATTATATGGTATATTTAGACATATTTTATTTCTCTGGTTGTTTAGCTGAGATAGAGTGTTTTCTAGCACAAGGTCTTCCTGTTTAGGAATTCCTTCTCTTCCATTGAATAGCTCTTGGAGGAGCCTTGCACCATATTTTCCACTATATGGCTTGAGGCCAATCTTCATCTTCCTTTGACAATCCATATCCTATTTAGGATTTGCATGCTTCAGTAAGATGCAACAAGTGGAGGCTAGATCTTCAGATCTAGGCCATTTCAGTGCTTATTTTCAGTGGAGGAGTCTACTAATCCATTGTGAGGATAGTATTGAAGTTTTTGAGCAATATTTCCACATCTTGGTTGAAGGCCAACATTATTTTTTCCCCTACAGCGCAGAATAAGTCTAGATCTATGTTATTTCTGAAGGAGTTGCTGCAGGGTGATTCAGTGCACCATTTGGAGAGATAATTTTCTGGGCGTTGGGGATTTGCCCTTCACTTTGGAGATCTGTTGGAGGAGATCATTTTCTTGTTTATATCATATTAGATCCACTTTCTATATCTAAATATTTCCATAGATCTACAGTCTTAAAACTCAGATCTACATCTTGTACATGGTGTATTGCTGAAAACCCCAAGGGGGATTGATAAAAGAGCTTGTATAGTGGATGGATCTGTTATAGGTGTAATATTTTGTCCACATACTTTCTCTAGATATGATGTACAAACTAATGCTATTGTAGAGGTAATAAAATAACGTTGCCATGGTATTCGATATTTCATACATTGTAGTAGTCTTATTTATGCATGATTTTAAGCTATTTATGGCATGGGAGGCATGTTTAACTATGAAATAGTGATTTGTTTCTGAATTCCTCTCATATCTAGTTACTATAATATCAGATCTAAGGGATCCATGAGCTGCATTTAACTTTCATTGCATACATTTATGAAAAATGTGTTATTTTAGCATGCATTGCTGAGCAATCCCATTTTAGGATATTGCATGAGATGTTTCTTCCTCATTGATGATAAGTTGAGCAATTGGCTCCTGTCATTTTAAGGCCCTTTTTCTCCAACCCCTAATCGATTAGTTCAAGTTGCTCCTAGAGGTCTTTAACCTTATCCTTCAACTTTCTATTTGTAGATTTCAAATGCAAGTTCATTTTCCTGACATGTTTTACCTCTTTCTTCAATGGCATGGTCCATTCCATAATCTATTGTGTATTATCTAGGGTCTTGGGAACACTGTCAACCTCCTCTTCCCAAATCTCTTTCATCTTTTCAAACTGAACCTTCTGGACATTGTGTTTTCTTGCTTCTTTTTTCATAATAGAGATTTCATGGTTGGCCAACTTTAACTATTCTTCAAGGAGTTCAAACTCTGTTTTTTTCATTACTTTCTCCGTTCCTTTCCTAGACTTGCTAACTGAATCTTTCTTTGCATGTGATGAAAGATCAATGATTTCTTGTGGTGGCTTGATAGTATCAGTAGTTGGATGAAGTCCTTTGTTGTTCTCCAAAATTTTTCTAGCATGCCTTGTCATGGGCTTTCTTGCTCAGAACATAAAACATGCATCTTCTCCTTCAAATTATAGTTTCTTTGCATATTTGGCTTTCTCTAGTTTCTTTCCATATTCCTCTATATCGTTTGTCGAGACTACAAGATTCTATTCTATGTTAATGGCATGTAGTATGCATTCTATATTTCCTTTAGCTACTTCTCTGTCTTCTAAAGTCATTGTTTTTTCTTCTAAAGCCACTATTTGACTACTTGTCATCCTTTTTCTTCCTTGTTTACTCAGAGCTTGTTTTTTTTTTTTTTCAAGTTTGACCACTTTTGTTTTTTGTTTTGTAGGTGGGACATTAGGTGTGTCAAAACTCTGCAATTTCTTTGTTTCCATCATGACTGATTCAATTGGTTCTACTCTTGCTGGTTCACTTGGTTCTGCCACTAAGGGTGATGGGATACTCCTAATTTTAGGAGCTCTTGTAGGAGTAAGAGTATCCAACTCAAAACCACTAAAAAAAAAAATGAAGACTAGTCTTTGCCTAGCCTTTGGAGTTCATATAAAACCAGTAGTTTAATCAAACCATGATGAAACAATGAAGTCTCACTTCCTTCAGATTTTTCTTGGACCTTATCTGCCATTTTTTTATAAACTTCTATGTAAATAGAAAGGTAGATCAGGAGATATCTTACCAGTAAAGTGTCGAAGAATCTTGAAATGGTAAGAGTAGACTTTATGGTATCTCCCTTCACAAGTAAAATATTTATGGATGATGAGCAACAACTTTGAGTAGTTATCCTTCATGCAGCTCATTGGAATAGCATTAGTAAGGTCCATTTCACTGTTTTCTGGCTTGATAAACTCTTTTCACTGCTCCATGTTGAATTTGAACCCTTTGAACCACTTATCTTGTCCCCTTGGAATCCCTGTTGCTACTGCAATGACCTCTGGTGTAATGGAAAGATTAAGCATCCCCACTTTGGTAGTTGTTCCTTTGAATTTTAAAGAAAATTCTTTGGAAAACTATACATGGCAGCATTGTAATATTTCATAAAACTGTAAACATCTTGTCCTTATGAATACTTCTACAGCTGTTGGTTCTTCATTGATCAGATTCATATCTTAGACATTGGCCACCCTTATTTGTCTTCATTTTTGGATCCATAGCTTCTTGAGTGTCTCTCTGCCTCGATTCATAGTTCTCTGCCTCGCTTGATCAGTGATCTTTATAAACCTTTGAAAACACCAGCCAGTGCTTTCGCTCAATGCAATAGCTTTCCAGAGCTCAATATCACACGAAAAAGGAATGAAGAATGAGAAATGAATGAATTAGGAAAGATTTTGAAGTTTTATATTAAATCATATGACAATGAATCATACATGCCTAAAATGGTGATGATTACTTCAGAACTGACTATGTACCTTGATCTTAACCCTCAATGACTTGAATGGTAACTAACTTACCCTTTCCCAATGATTTTCTAACACCTAACAAATAATTTTACATGACAGACAGGAAACCACACTTCCGTAGCGTGTTTAGTGTAAATTTGAGTGTTTTCGCTACGAAAGTATGAGTGGTTTTGTAGCGAAAAGTGGAATTTCTCAGTTTATTTCGCTACAAAACTGTGGTTTCTTGGCTAAAACGACCATTTCGATGCTAAAATATTGGGAATTGAAAATTTTCAGAAAATTATGAGTGATGTGATATGAAGGGATTTGAAAGTGAGTGGGTTTAGACCTTAGGGTAAGATTAAATAAGAAAAATTTAAAATTTTCCTTGACGAAGTAAATAAAAATGAAAATTACAACTCTACCTTTGACACATGAACCTATATGACTTTCTCAAATGATGCTTCATTTTTTTAGTGATAACAGTGGCTCCACTTGGGATGGTGTGCCCCTGTGGTACACCACCTGTAGTTCCAGTGCCATCCATCTTCTTAGAAATAAAAACTCTGAAATTTTCCAAGCTACCTTCAAACTCTAATGGCCTTCACCTCAGGCTCAAGCTTAATGATTACTATTGAAAAACCAAATTTGTACATACTGAAAAGATGCTCAGTCTACTTGAGCATATTCACATACACTCCTACCTACCCTAACAACTGAAATCTTCATGTCTGATTCAAGCAACATGAAACTTCCAATGAAGCCAGTAATTGATCTGATCTGACACTTGAACCTCTTGACTACGCTTGAACCAAAAGTAAATAGGATAGTGAAATGACCAAGGAAACATAAAATGTATCTGATCCTCATAATGAAAATATAACTGGAAATCTGAACTGTAGACTCTTCCATGTTGTCAGTTATAGGATCATAGAAGACATAATATGTTTGATGATTATCAAGACATTCTATAGCTTTGGACAAATCATATATTCTTTTCTCAGTCGCACAAGATTTCAGTTGTATGATATAAAATTTATTTTCAAACTGATTTTCAAAAACAGGGTATTCTTCCTCAATCTTGAAAGAGAAAGGTAGAAACACCCTCTCTTTGTGTTCTCGCATTAATTTTTTTTGAAAATACTGATCTTGATCATGAAGACTATAATATTGAATTTGATCTTCTAAAACTTCAATGTCTTTTTCAATGTTCTTAGCAGCTTCATCCAAAAATTGAATCTTATATTCTGACTTGCACTCAAATGACTTTAAGTAAGAAGAAAAATACAAAGAAAATTTTTCATCCACATCCTCATTAGTATGATCATCATTCCATTGTTTAAAACCTTGAATTGAAGGATATTCTGCCACCAACTCTGTTCTGTCTATCCATTCTTCCAAAAACATCAGCCAAAAATCCGCAAATGACTTAATAGGTTGTATAGGAAGACTTTCAATCCAATGTTTAAATTTCCCTTGAAATGAATCATAGAACAATATGATGAAAACATCTTCATGTTTGATTCTAAGAAGCTCCGTAAAGTCACGAAAATATGATATATGCTTCAAGGTCAAACTCAAATATTCCCCATTGAATTTTGGACCATTCCTTAAAAAATATGCATCTTTGGGAAAAGGATTTGGGAAGCCATAAATTTTTAAAAAATCTATACACGCATACCTTGAAATAAGAATATCAACATCTGAGTTCTTCATAAGTCCAATGGAATCACCATGAATCTATTAAATTTTAAATTCTTCAACAATGGAATCGCCGAGGTAGTTGCAGCCTCGAAAAGATTCTGAGCTCCTGCTACCTTCAAGAGTTCAGCTTCAAAATTTCAGGAGATTTATGTCTTCAGTCTCCTGGCAGACGCACCAAAATGTTATCACAAAATTGCACCTGATTGGCTGCTAACCAGATAACTTTATGTAGTCGTTTCATACCAACTTGTGACTAAAGCTTAGCCTCTTTAGTCTGAGAGGGTTCTCTCAAAAAGGGTTAATGATATTTGATAATGATAAACTAGATGGCTAACTCTACTTGAAAAATGACTTGTTTGTGATAAGTGTAGGTTGAAAATAATATCAGTTTGAAAACATTGGGCTTATGGAGTTACCAAGTTCAGTATTTCAGTAGTGAGTTCACATGACATGGAAGCTGAGGCAGGTAAGATTTTTTAGTAAAGGTAAGCACACATGAAAATGAAATAACATAGTCAATCCATCTATAAAGGAATTCAGAGCATTACATGAATGAATTCCGAGTATTAAAGATGAAAACCACTGCAAATGGTACACATAGATAATATAGATCAGATAAACACTAAAAACTCAATCAGAATCTTAGGTTGGTCAAGAAACATGTCTCTGTATTACTGAAAACATTCAATTACATAAAGCTTTATTTTTTCCAAAACATCTCCAACCCTTTACAAATTTGAATATATTCCCTCTAATAGACATGTTACATGAGATATGATCTGCCTCTTGGCTATATTCATCTAAATATTCCTAATGACACATTTCATAACAAGAAAACATGTGCTTTAATGACAAAATGACAGTTACACTATGAAACAATCCTTTTCCTAATAGGACTCAAAATGTTCACTATTACATCAACTACCTTATCTCCTAAAAGATTTAAATCTTTGAAAACTATTTCTTCACATGTTCGAATAGGATGTGATGGAACTCATCACTACATGACATCTTAATTAGCCTCCAAATCTGGAAGCAAACCCTATTTTTAAGGAAAACTGGTCCTTATCTTCAACAAATGGTTTGGTTGATGAGTAGGATTCATCTCATTATCTTCAAGTCTTGGATGATTGCTGGAAATGTCCCTTGAATTTTTTAAAGTGTCCACCTATCCAAAATTTCTCATAAACTTGCTTATAAAGCTTCAAAATAGTTCGCTACGAAAGTATGACAGTTTCGTAGCGTACTTTTGTAGCATTAAAAAATTTCCCTTTTCCATCAATATTTCTATCTCTTTCCTTTGGTATTGTCTTCATCATCCTTAGACACCTCTACTAGATCATTTCACCCTTTAGAAACTGAAAAAAGAAAGCTATAGTAGTTTCGTAGCATTTTCCTATTCTTCAAGCCTAGGAATGCTATGAAACTGTTGAAAACAGTGAAATTTCCAGATTTTTGTCTAGCTTAAAAAATGTGTCTTCCATCTGTAAAAACCTTATTTCCAACATGTCATTAACCTTAAAAATAATAAACTAGATCACACTATGATTCTTAAGGTGTTTCTTCCTCATTGATGATAATTTGAGCAATTGGCTCCTCAATTACTGTCATTTTAAGGCCTTTTTTTCCAACTCCTCATGGATTAGTTCAAGAAATTCCTAGAGATATTTAACCTAATCCTTCAACTTTCTGTTGGTAGATTTAAAATGCAAGTTCATTTTCTTGACATGTTTTACCTCTTTCCTCAATGGCATGGTCCATTTGATAAACTGTTGTGTATTATCTAGGGTATTGGAAACATTGTCAACCTGCTCTTCCCAAATCTCTTTCATCTTGTCAAGTTGAACCTTCTGGACATTGTGTTTTCTTTCTATTTTCTTCATAACAACAATTTCATGGTTGGCCAAATTTAACCATTATTCAAGGAGTTCAAACTCTATTTTTTCCATTAATTTCTCCTTTCCTTTCTTAGACTTGCTAACTGAATCTTTATATACAGGTGATGAAAGATCAATAATATATTGTGGTGGCTTGCAGTATCAATATCTGGATGAAGTTCTTTGCTGCTCTCCAAAAATTTTCTAGCATGCCTTGTCATGGGATTTCTTTCCTGGAACATAAAACCTACATCTTCTCCTTCAAATTATAGTTCCTTTGCATATTTGGATTTCTTTAGTTTCTATCCACCTTCCTCTATATCCTCAACCTGGACTATATGAGTCTCTTCTATGTCAATGACATGTAGTATGTATTCTAGATTTCCTTTAGCTACTGCTTTGTCTTCTAAAGTCACTGTTTTTTCATCTAAAGCCAATTTTTGACTCCTTTTCTTCCTTTTGCTTCCTTTTTTACTCACAACTTCTTCTTTTTTTGCAGGTTTAACCACTTTTGAATTTTTTTTTGCAGGTGGGACATTAGGTGTATCAAAACTCTGCAATTGATCTGTTTCCATCATGACTGGTTCACTTGGTTCTACTGTTGTTGGTTCACTTGGTTTTGCCACTAAGGGTGATGAGATACACCTAGGTTTAGAAGTTCTTGTAGGATTAAGAGTATCCAACTCAAAATCACTAACAAAAAAAAATGAAGACCAGTCTCTACCTAGTCTTTGGTGTTCATTTAAAACCAGTAGTTTAATTAAACTGTTTGTATGAATCTTAATTGAAAGTGTATGAAAAAATACCACTTTAATTGTGCATAACAAAAATCCCTAACCACAAATATGGTTGTCAATATCTTCAGATCTGCAATTAGTTGATCAAGATAAATTCTCCAAAAATATAGATCTATGCATCAAAAGACATTAAGCAGTAAATAAAACGATATTTGCTCCATGCATCCAATAGAAAAGACAAGAATATGTTGAATGAATTTTATATTAAGGGCACCTGGGAGGAAAACATAGAAGGATGTTACCAGTTCTCCTCAATGGGATGGGTTCTTGTAAGTCCTCAGCACTTCAGATCTAAATTTTCTCTCTCTTGATGGTGTAGAAAACCTAGAAAAAAATGGAACTCAAAGGGAGCTCACAAGCAAAAGGATAGAAAAATATGACAATGATGATAGATCAAATTCAGACCAAAAGTATAGATCCAGAGTGATATTTAAGCAACAAAGGTGATGAATGAACAGAAAAAACCTTCTATTTATAACAAAATATTGAGTTATTCTAGATATTGGTGCATAGTTAAAATATTATTAACCAAATCAAGATCCAAATTTTATGGAATATTTTATTATTTTTGTTGGAGGGAAAAGGAATTTGACTTGGGTCATCCCTTTATTTGTAAATAATAAATAAATAAATGATGTTTTTATCATGTTAAGGATGTGGTTGAGTAATAATTAAATAAACGATGATTTATTTAACTATTTATGAGTGATTTAGTCAAATTTAACAAGGAATATTATTTAAATAAGGTTTAAATAATTATTCCTAGAAAATAATAAGATAAATAATATTTTATCTAATTAATTTTCCTGTTTTTGGTTAAATATGACTAGGAATATTAATTAAAGTTTTGTTTAACTAATTTTTCCATGAGTAAAATCAAACAAATGTGAATTTATTTAATATTTCCTGATGGGGTTTCCTGTTTAGACCATAAACAACTTAATAAAGGTGTTTACTAAGTTATTTTTCATAGTGAAAGCAGTTTTACTTAGGGTAAAATTGGTCTTACATGGTGTACTTAGGTCCATCTAATAGTAATAGGTTAGATGACCAAAAAATGGTGTAACATAAACCATGATGAACAATGAAGTATCACTTCCTTTAGATTTTTCTTGGATCTTATCTACCATTTTTTATAAACTTCTGTGTAAAGAGAAAGGCAGATCAAGAGATATCTTACCAGTAAAGTGTTGGAGAAGCTTGAAATGGTAACAGTAGAAATTATGGTATCTCCCTTCACAAGTAAAATATTTCTGGATGATGAGCAACAACTCTGAGTAGTAATCCTTCATCTAGCTCCTTGGAATAGAATTAGTAAGGTCCATTTCACTATTTTCTGGCTTGACATTCTCTTTGCACTGCTCCATGTTGAATTTGAAACCTTTGAACCACTTCTCTTGTCCCCTTGGAATCATTGTTACTATTGTAATGACCTCTGGTGTAATGGAATGATTAAGCATCCCCACTTTGGCAGTTGTTCCACTGAAGTTTAAAGAAAATTCTTTGGAAACACGTACATGGAAACCTTGTAATATTTCACAAAACTGTAAACATCCTGTCCTTCTGAAGACTTCTATAGCTATTGGGTCTTCATTGATCATATTCATATATGATGGTTCATCTCTTAGAAATTGGACACCCTTATTTGTCTTTCCTTTACGTTCTATAGCTTCTTTAGTGTCTTCTCTTCCTCGCTTGATAGTTCTCTGCCTTACTTGATAGTTTTCTACCTCGCTTGATCAGTGATCTTTGTAAACCTTTAAAAACACTAGCCATAGCTTTGGTTTAATGAAATAGCTTTCCAGAGCTCAATATCACGTGAAAAAGGATTGAAGAATGAGAAATGACTGAATTAGGAAAGATTTTGAAGTTTGATATTCACTCATAACACAATGATGACTCATACATGCCTAAAATGGTGATGATGATTTCAAACCTAACCATGTACCTTGATCTTAACCCTCAATGACTAAAATGGTATCTAACTTACCCTTTCCCAATGATTTTCTGACACCTAACATCTAATTTGACATGACAGATAGGAAGCCACACTTTCGTAGCATGTTTAATGTAAATTTGGGTGTTTTCGCTATGAAATTATGAGCGGTTTCGTTGTGAAAAGTGGAATTTTTTAGTGTATTTCGCTATGAAAATTTGGTTTATTGGCTAAAACGACCATTTTGGTACTAAAATCTTGGGAATTGAAAACTTTCAGAAAATTATGAGTGATGTGACATGAAGGGATTTGAAAGTGAGTGGGTTTAGACATTAAGCTAATCTTAAATAAGAAAAAATTAAAATTTTCCTTGACCAAGTAAATAAAAATGAATCCTACAACCCTACCTTTGACACATGAACCTATATGACTTTTTCAAATGATGCTTCATTTTTTTAGTGATAACAGGTGGCATGACTAGAATCCAGCTGTTATGCATATAGCATTATCACCTCTAAGTTTTTATGAACCCCGGGTTGATAAATGCTAGCTTGATGGGGCCTAGATCTGGGTTAAGAATTACTGCACGATCCAACAAAACCCATTATTAGCGGCCCTTTCTGCAACAATCTACTTGCGCAGACCAAAGTCTCACCCGAGGAAATACTAGGGGGATGCTAGGACTAGGTTTATGCATCTAGAGGGATAGAGGATTGCGTATTTAGGTAATTTCCTTCTTATCATATCTTCGTATATGAGATCTATAAATACTATAGGCATTTTTTAACACATATATTGAACTTAATATAGACTGTGTGATCTTACTTAGTCATGCATTTAACAAAGTAAATAACCATAAACAAGATTGTGATATTCAATTACAGATCAAAGCCCTTATTCACAAAGACATTCATAAACAATAAGTAAAAACAAAACACATCAATGTAACGTAGATCTTCTAAAAATTTATGTCATTAATAGCTAGATCTTTCTCATACATTCGATTTCACCTTGCACACACAGATGCAGGGGTCTATGCACATAGCTGCAAAATTCCTAAGGTTTCCGCACACACAGCTGCAGGAGCCTTTTCTCTAACCCAAAACATGGACTCAAAACAATATTACATCCAAATTCATCTCACAAGATCTATCATTTAATCTTACTTGACTTTTTTTCACATCTCTTTTCTATCTATGACTTCTATCAATACTCCTTATATAGATTTGGCATCTACCATACCATCGTCCAAAACAATGGTCGAAATCCAACGTTCACAAAATATCCCATCACATTACATAATAAGGGGCTTTGACCCACCCTAAAGCCCCTATGAATCAAAATAGACTCTGCGCTGTGCTCCTTGATCTATGGAGTCATTCCTTACTACTTTCTTCAAGGGGATCCCATCTCCATCAAGCCCCCAACAAAAAAATGTGACTCATCCCAAGTCACAAAGCAGGTGTGCCATCTATATTTTCTTTGATGCCACTCAAGGCATCCTTCAAATGGGGAACTGCTTCGGCACACTTATTTTCTTCCACATACTGGAAGCCTCCTCACTTGTGCCACGCTCTCTTGAAGCTCACTCACTTGATGCATGCTTGTGTTTGTTTGAAACCTTGTTAAAGTCTCATGCCCCTCTCTAGCTAAGAAGCATCCAACCTCTATGTCGGCCATATAGTCATTATGAACTGCTAGGGATAGATTCGTCTTTGTATAACTTTAATTTTCTACCATTAATACAACTAGGGAAAAATTCTCCATTCACCTTGGTGATCTGGATTGCAACTCCTTCTGTCACCTCTCATACAATATATAGGCCTAGCTATTTGTTAGGTCCCTATATCACTAGTATATTCCCTTATTATTGTTAGTGTAAACCCCTTATTGTTAGTATTGTACCCTTGTAACCCCCATTTTGTTATTATTGTGCCCTTAAATTATTATTGTTAGGTCGGCTAGGATTACATTGTGGCCCACTAGGATTACATTATGGCCCCTTGGACTCCTATATATAGAAAGGAGGTTTTGTGAATTGTATCATCCAAGAATTGTTCATTCATGTAATGTATTGGAGGTTTCCCCCTCGAAGTGGCTTATTTATAAGGCGTTGATATCTCTTTTCTTCTCTTTTTGGAGCTAGTTTCTCAACATTTGGTATCAGAGCTTTGGATTCTAGGGTTTCGCTGCTCCAAACAGGTCATCGTGGAATTTTCGCCATAAATTTGTTTCTACGAATTTTCAGAAGCCGAAATTTTTAGGGTGCGAAGCCAAAATTTGGAGGAAGATTGTCTAAAAATTTTAGAGCTTGGTTCGCAACATTTTCGGAGATATGATCTGTGGAAGTTAGGTATTATTTCAGGCTCCTAAACATGTCATCGTGGAATTTGTACTATAAATTTTTTTATGCTGAGGTTCAGAATCTAAAAGTTTTATGGTGCGAAGCTGAAATCCTGAGGAAACTCTTCAAAAAAATTTAGAGCTTGGTTCGCAACATTTTTGGAGATATGATCTATGGAAGTTAGTGCTTTTTCAGGCTCCCGAATTTCATCTCAAAAAGGAGATCGTGGGAAAATTTCAATAACTCTCTCTCTGAGCATCAGATTGGAGTGCCGTAAAAATTGGTCGCAATTTCATAGAATTTAGTTTCTTGGCTATCAATTTCAGAGGCTAAAGACAAAACAGTGACACGTGGCAAGTCGTACAAGTTTGCTATACTGAACCAGTCCATAATTAGGTCATTGTGGGAGATTGGACATAAATTTGTCTTCAAGAATCCAAATCAAGTCAGACTTGTGGCATTCAAAAGAGAATTCAGAGGGCTACTTCAGTGCTAAATTTCAGATAATGAAGAGCCGCAATCATAGAGATAATACAATTTAAATATCGAGCTCCTCAAAAGCAAGTAAAAGGTGTGTATTTTTTTTTCCAAATTGCATAAGTCCTGTTTGAAGAATAAAGTTGAACTGGTTGCAAGGGCATATTGTAGAATAGATATCAGTATTGGATTATAAAATGGCCCCTAAAAATAATTCAACACCCATTAATCCTTTTGAAATCTCTACTATGACTCATGAAGGCGAAGAATGGCAACATGACATATCAAAATTACAAGAGCAAGTGCAACAAATTTCGCTCTCGCAAAGAGCAACAAAAAATGACATGGAAGTTTTAAAGAAAGGCGTGGAATATAAGATATATGGCATGGAATCTAAGATTGATGGCATGGAGGATGGCATGGAATCTAAGATGGATGACATGGAAGCTAAGATCGATGAGAAAATGGAAAACATGAAGAATTTTCTAAAAGCAGACATGGAAGGTTTGACAAAATTGATAGAAGAAAGGTTTCCTAATTGTGAAAAGATAGTAGAAGAACCTCATGATGAGAAAAAAATAAATGTTAATCGTGATTTCATAAAATCTAATGTTGGCGGGAAGAACCACCATATTCCAAAGATGGATATGAGGAAGTTTGATGGAAAGGATCATGTAATATGGATACTACAGATGGAGCAATATTTTGATCTCCATAATGTGAAAAACACACAAAAGGTACGCATTGCAACTTTACATTTAGAACAAAATACATTTGTCTGGTATCAATGGCTTTGCTCCCGTAAAAAAATTGTCACTTGGTCAATTTTTATGGAGGTAATGATAGCACATTATGAGGATACAAAGAGCAACACCTTCTTTATCCAATTGATAAATCTCAAACAAAAGGGTTTAGTGGGGCAGCACATTGAGGACTTCCAAAAATTGAATATAAGGGTAACTGATATTCCAGAGGAACACAGGATTGATCTCTTCATAGGCACTCTAAAGGATAACATCCAACATGAAGTTCGTTTTTTGGAACCTGATTCATTGTAGAAGGCATTCAGGTTGGCAAGAAAAGTTGAATGTAAAATTATGGCGACAAGGAAGCCTACCACTCAATTCTATAAAGAAGGAAGTGTTGCTACGCCTAGATTTCCACAATCTACAAGGTTGACACCACAACAATTGGAAGAAAAAAGAGCAAAAGGGATTTGCTACAGTTGTGATAGCAAATACACTAAAGGTCATAAGTGTGCTAAAAAGAAATTATTTTACATAGATTGTGAAGAAGAAGAAGAAAATGAACAAGAAGAGGATATACACCAGGAACCGGCCCTAGAAGAGGAAGAAATGAATCCGACCATATCATGTAATGCACTGGCGGGAATTACCACTCCTCAAACTCTCAAGATAGCAGGACAGATCAAGAAGAAAAAGGTAATAGTGTTGATTGATTCAGGTAGCACCCATAATTTTATTCATTGTAAGGTAGCCAAGGAATTAAATTGTTTCCTATACCCAGCACCAGAATGCCAAGCGATGGTTGCAAATGGAGGAACTATAAATTGCTCTGGGAAATGACATAATATCAAGCTAACCATGGGGGAATATGTATTGACTAGTCCAATGCTTTCCATTCCTATGTGAGGTGTTGATGTTGTACTAGGAGTACAATGGTACAATCTTTGGGGACGGTAGCTTTTAATTTTCAAGAACTTTTCTTGAAATTTTTTTCAGAAGGAAAGGAAGTTGAATTATGAGGTATTGCAGGGAAGCCAGGAAGGATAATAAGCTCTAATGTCATGACAAAGCTTCTAAAGAAAGAACAATGAGGCGTAATTGCACAATTATGCTCACTAGAAGTTCCAACATCAAAATCATCTATTCCTACAGATCTCCAACAAGTATTGGACAATCATTCCAAGGTGTTTGAAACTCCAAAAGGATTCCCACCTATTCATGATCATGATCATGATATTCATTTGATTCCAGGAAGCGTTCCTCCAAACATCGGGCCTTATAGATATCCTTACGTCCAAAAGAACGAAATTGAACGTATGATTGCAGAAATGTTGAAGGCGGGTATAATTCAACCTAGTCAAAGTTCTTTCTGTGCTCCTGTAGTATTAGTACACAAGAAGGATGGATCATGGCGAATGTGTCTGGATTATAGGGAGCTCAATAAGCTCACCATTAAAGATAAATTTCCCATTCCTGTGATTGATGAATTATTGAATGAATTACATGGAGAAATTTATTTTACCAAGTTGGATCTTCATTCAGGATATCATCAAATTAGAATGAAGACTGAAGATATTCCAAAAACAGCATTTCGAACTCATGAGGGTCATTGTGAATTTTTGGTCATGCCTTTTGGCCTTACCAATGCACCTTCTACATTTCAAGGGTTGATGAATTCCATTTTCAAACCCTTCCTTAGAAAATTTGTGCTAGTATTTTTTGATGATGTACTAATCTACAGTAGGTCTTGGAAGGATCATGTTGAACATGTTGACAGGGTGCTCAAACTATTGCAGGAGAAACAATTATATGCAAAAACATCAAAATGTTTCTTTGGAGTACAAGAGGTGGAATATCTGGGTCATATTGTATCTCACGAGGGTGTTAAAGTAGACCCTAACAAAATTAAAGCCATTAAGGAATGGAAAGTCCCCACAACCATAAAGCAGTTGCGAGGATTTCTCAGGTTAACGGGGTATTATCGCAAGTTTGTTAAGAATTATGGGAGAATAGCAGCACCTCTAACAACATTATTGAATAAAGATGCATTTTCATGGACTCCTAAAGCAACTAAGGCTTTTGAACATATTAAAGAGGCAATGTGCCTAGCGCCTGTCTTAGCTATGCCAGACTTCACAAAAACATTTATTGTGGAATTTGATGAATTTGATGCCTCAGGAAATGGAATTGGTGCTATTTTAATGCAAGAAGGAAGACCCATTGCTTTTGAAAGTCGTCCAATCAAAGGAAAGTATTTACAGAAACCTATTTATGAGAAGGAAATGTTAGCAATACTGCATGCACTAAAGAAATGGCGAACTTACCTAATGGGAAGACACTTCAAGGGAAAAACTGATCATGATAGTCTTAAACACTTTTTGGAACAAAGACTATCTTCAGAAGAGCAGCAAAAATGGGTCACAAAGATGTTGGGTTATGACTTTGAAATAATCTACAAAAAAGGAAAGCTTAATGTTGTTGGAGATGCACTCTCAAGAAAGAATGAAGAGGTGGAAGCATTGCTTTGTGCCATTTCTATTATCCAACCAGATTGGATAACCGAAGCAAGAGATGAATGGAAGAAGGACAAAGATGTATGGACACTCATTCAAAAGTTGCGGCAAGATCCTAGTACATCTGATACATTTAGTTGGAAAAATGATTCCTTATGGTACAAAGATCGCTTATATCTTTGTAAGAATTCCCAACTAAAACAAAAGATTCTTTTGGAATTGCACACTTCTCCTTTAGGAGGACACTCAGGATTTTTAAAAACTTACCACGGGGTGAAGAAAGAATTCTTTTGGGATGGCCTTAAATCTGATATTCAAAAGTTTGTGAATGTTTGGTTTGCCAGCAGAATAAAGTTGAGACAATTAAGACCCCGGGACTTCTACAACCTTTATCCATTCCAAGTCAACGTTGGGAGGAGAGTTCAATGGATTTTATCACAGGTTTACCTAAGTCCGAAGGAAAGAGTGTCATCATGGTGGTAGTTGATAGACTTACCAAGTATGCACACTTTTGTGCATTATCTCATCCATTTAAAGCAAGTACGGTTGCTACTACATTTATGGACAGAATTCAAAAGCTACATGGAAGCCCAAGGGTTATTGTGAGCGACAGAGATCCCATTTTTACTGGAAATTTTTGGATGGAGTTATTTTCTTGTTTGGGTACTCAATTAGCTCATAGCTCATCTTATCATCCTCAATGTGATGGTCAAACTGAGATAGTAAATAAATGTTTGGAAGGATATCTTCGTTGTTTTGTATCTGATAAACAAACACAATGGGTCAAGTGGTTACCTCTTGCTGAATGGTGGTATAACACTACCTTCCATACTGCAGCAAAAATGACCCCATTTATGGCACTTTATGGATATCATCCACCATCCATCACATCATATTTAAGAGAAAATTCGAAGGTTCAAGCAGTGGAAGATCACATCGAGCGTCAGCAAGAAGTTCTCCAACTCTTAAAGGATAACTTGACTTTGGCACAAAATCGAATGAAACAACAGGCAGATCAACATCGTAGCGAGAGAAGTTTTGATGTAGGAGATTGGGTATTTTTACGGCTACAACCATAAAAAAAAATGTCCCTCAAGCAAGCAAAGAAGGATAATAAATTATCGCCAAAGTACTATGGTCCTTACAAGGTGTTGCAAAATATTGGTACTATGGCATACAAATTGGAGCTTCCTGCTTCTTCGCGAGTACATCGAGTTTTCCATGTTTCATGCTTAAAGAAGGTTATAGGTGAAAATCTTCCAGTTCAAACAGTATTGCCAGAACTTGATGGGGAAGGGAAGATCATATTGGAACCTGAAGCAGTCATAGAAAAAAGAACTCGACAACTACGGAATCGATCAATTTGAGAGTATCTCATCAAGTGGAAGAACTTACCCACTGAAGATTCTACATGGGAGGATGAGAATTTTATACAGAAGCACCCGGAGCTACTCAAGTGTTGAGGACAACACTTTTTTTTTGAAGGAGAGGGGCATGTTAGGTCCCTATATCACTAGTATAGCCCCTTATTATTGTTAGTGTAAACCCCTTATTGTTATTATTGTACCCTTGTAACCCCCATTTTGTTATTATTGTGCCCTTAAATTATTATTTTTAGGTTGGCTAGGATTACATTGTGGCCCACTAGGATTACATTATGGCCCCATGGACTCCAATATATAGAAATGAGGTTTTGTGAATTGTATCATCCAAGAATTGTTCATTCATGTAATGTATTGGAGGTTTCCCCCTCGAAGTGGCTTATTTCTAAGGCGTTGATATCACTTTTCTTCTCTTTTTGGAGCTGGTTTCTCAACACTAGTTTATGTGTAGCTTTCCCAGGAACCTTACAAACTTGTTTTCATACAAAAAAATAGATCCTCGTCTTTGAAATTATTTTTCTTAATATATTGATCATACCAGGCCTTCTCTCTTTCCTTCTGAACCTGCTGATGAAATCCAACGATGAAAAAATCCTCTTCCATCTCAAGCAGTTGCTCCAATCTCTACTCCATAATGTCGTTATATGCCATATTCATCACTACTAAGATGCAAATACTAAGTATGATATAATCCATAGGCATCAATTATTCATGGCCATACACTATTCAGAAGGGGGTCTGACCTATCATCTTCATACAATTATTTTTGTAGGCCCATAACACAGCACGAATGTGCAGATCCCAGTTATTTCTATTAGCATTTCATACTTTTGTTAGTGCGTTCTCCAATATTTTTTTGAAATCTTATATTGTACCATTCCCATGGGAGTGGTATGGCATAATATTGTGGTGACCAATTTGGAATTATTCAGTCAAGGCCTTGATAGTGCTATTCAGGAAATGTGTACCCCGATCACTCATCAAAAATTTTGGACAACCAAATCATGACAAAATATGCTCAAAAATGAATTTCGCTACCATGTCCATGGTACAATTTTTTACTTTTTGTGCCTCAGCCCACCGAGTGAGGTAATCAGTCACAGTAATAATTTACTATGCATCAATTTTCTTTCCCAGAGGATCGATTGATCCTAGAAAGTCAATCACCCATTTATCAAAATCTTGCAACGTGACTTGGGGGTGCAACATCATTTCATCTCTTTGCAACAATATTATAGTCCTATGACAAACATTGCATGTGCTACAATACTCCTTTGAATCATTATTTACCATAGGCCACCATAATATGGCATGTAGAATCTTTTTTGCAGTAGCTTTTCCTACGTAGAGACCTCCAGCTACTCTTCAATGTGCTTCAATCAGTATGTTATGTCGTTCATGCTCAAGAACATATCTTCGTAGAATCTCATCAACCTCCATTTTATACAGGTGCCCTACAGTTAAAGTAAAATCTTCTTCCCTTATGACCAACTCTTTCTTCTAGTGCGTAGTGTATTCCGCATGTGTGATTCCCATTGAGAGAAATTGAATGATATCCAGTAAATGCTTATCTGCAACCCTGATAGTGAACAATTGTGCATCAGGTAATCCTTCAAGATTTTTTGGTTACTCCCCTGCCTCAATTATGGAAAAATGGTCTGGTCTAGAATTAAAATGGTCTTGTCTAGAATTCAAACGGATTGGCTTGACAATTACCTCGAAATCATATTCTTGGAATAATAGCAAAAATCAAAAAATCTTCCCCTCCAACAGAGACTTGTTGACCAGGTACTTCAAATCAAAATGATTCGTGAACATTTTAAAGTGCACCCCTAATAGATAGTGCATGATTTTTGTAGTGCATATACCATTTCCAACCCTTCACGTTTGCTGGTGGAGTAGTTCCTCTCTGATTTAGACAACTTCCTGCTTGCAAAGGCTACAAGGTGATCAATATCTCCTTCTTTGGGTTGCACTAACACAACCCCTAAAGCTATGCAGAACACATCGACATGGAGATGAAATACCTTCTTCCAATCGGGGAAGACAAGAATAGGTGCAGTCACCATTTTTTCTTTTATTATATCGAGAATTTTCTGAAAATCGTCATCCCAACAAAACTTGACATCCTTATTTAATAACTTCTCCATGCATGCAGTAATCTGCGCATACACCTTAATGAACTTCCTGTAATCGCCTGTATGTTCAAGCATCATGTGTAGTTGTTTTACACTTTTTGGGGTTTCCAAATTTATAATCACGACAATATTCATAGGTTCTACCATCAATCCTTTTTTTCACACAATGTGTCCCAATAAAATAACATATTGTACACATAAAATGCACTTCTTTAGGTTTAAGGAGATCGGATACTTCCTACAAGTATCCACCATCAAGCGTAGACTAGAGACATGCTTCTTTAAAAGGCCAAGGATAGTCTAGTCGGTTATCACTCTCCCCAACTTCCTAGGCTGAAATTAGAAGTGAAGAAAGGTAACGAAAAACCAACTTTTAGCTAGGAAGCTAGCCCTACCTAACCTGAGAGGGCTCTCTCTATGTCACTTTTTAAATATTCAATTTTAGGCTGAGTACCAGATTTTAGGCTATATATAAATTAATTTGTTTTATAATTTGTTTGATGGATAAAAATTATAATTAGTGAAGCTAAAATTAATTTCAAAGATTGAATTGCAAAAAACTGAGCAAGGAAAGATATGAAAACTATTTGAGCACAATTAAGTTGTCATTTGTGTATAGTGGTAGAAAAGACAGGGGTCTGAATGAGCATTTTATTGAATTCATTCATTAGAAGAAAAGACACATTGTAAAAATATTAATAAACAGAACATATGACTGATCTCTACTTATAAAATAATAATATTTTACACAGGAAATGGAATGGAAATGTAATAACAGAGAAAGCATTGTCCTCAAAAGATAAAACAAATGAATATCACAAAATTTCTGCAAATCCTTTGATTTTCATTAATAGTAGGTCCACAGTGATACACAGAGTCTTAAAATTCGATTATCCAATAGTAATACTTTTCACAACGAAGTCCTTATAGAAAAACAAAATTACAACAATTACATTAAAGGCTATCATAATTGATAATGCTTTATTTTCTAACTAGATTCTAACTACATAATAGAAACAAATTTAATCTGTTGTGATGGTGTTGCTCAAATTGAAAACTATTGCTAAAGGAGATGTTTTTGGGTTGCTCTAGCTGTCAGTTCACTGTTGATCTTGCAAATATTTGACTTTTCTTATTTCACTAATTACTCCTGAAATTCACACAACTTTTCCCAATGCTCTTCATCAGGGATAACTAATTTTATTACCCTACGGTAAATTTCATCTGCTTCAATCTATTTCGAAAAAGTGGGCCTCACCACAAAGACATGTTTGATCTCATATTGAATGTAAATGTCATTACTCATGGTTCCCAACGGTGCCCTTCCTGTTAATGTGCCTTTAATATTTGAAAATTTGGTAGTATCCTTGCCAATTTCTTAGAATCTTCTTCCATAGTCTTCTCTGTCATCAATTTATCATTAATTACAAAAAGAGAAGGCAATCATTTTTGTGTCAGAGACTCTATTTTGCTGAAAAATATCTGAACTGTAAGCTCTATACTGTGAAATTTTTCTTCAAGTTGAAGAATCAACTTATTCTTTGTTAGCACTTTCTTCACTTCTAGGATTGTTTCTATTTTTTCATCAATGCATAATTCATCCAGTTCATACATGTTATTTGAATTTATAAATCTAATAAAAAAAATTATTGTGGTAGGCTTGTGTACCAATGTGCTTTGATTGTTGTAATGGCCTCATTTTCCTTCTGTATCAGCTCCTTTTGCTCAAATATGATATGTACACTTTGCCAAATTTCACTGATATACTCTTTGATGTATTCCCATATTATTTATTTTACCTGGCCCAAAGTATTACCAATGGATGATTATTTTTTCTCTTTCTACAACCTCTCAATCAAATTTTTCGTTCTATGTGCTTCAGCTGCATGTGAACTATCAGCATTAGATTTCTGAAATTGCAATAATTTTACCTGATCGTGTAATTTCTTGATCTCTTCTTCTTGAATGGACATATTCTGAACTTCTTTGGTGAGTTGCTCAGCTCCATATGCAATACTTGTTGTAGCAGTTTGAGCTATAGGGATGGATTCTAGAGGCACTTCTTCTAAAGGAACCTTTGATGTTTTCACTTTTTCTTCCTTTTCCTTTATCATTTTCTCTAATTATGACTCCATCCACTTTATTTGATAATTCTACTCCATAATCAATTTCATCATATTTGTCTTCTAAGATTCATTCTCTTCAATATCCTTGGCCAAATGATCTTATGTAGATGGGAACATCAATTGCTTCCTCAATGTTGTTATGTCAACATTTTTCTTGTTAATGATTTCTTCAATTGCATTGACATTGGATGGATCATATCCATTTTTAACCACTGTATCTTCTAGAGTTTTAATTCTTGTATCCTTTTGCAAATGAATACACCTTCTCCATTTTGATTTGTGACTATACATTTTCCAATGAAACCTATAGTTTTAATAGACTCAAAGCAGTGTTAGTGAGGGTTGATCAAATCATCTCACCAGTTTTCTTGTGTAGCTCCATTTGATCTATTGGATGAATTTATTTTGTATCAAACTCAAATGTAGCCCTTTTATAATCTTCTTCAGACTTTGGCTATGGAATCTGTGCTTGAAGAAAATAAAAGTGCAATATCTTTCCCTTTTCTAAGTCAAAGGCTAAAAGCAACCTAGTTTGTGATTTGGGAGTTTGTTTCCAAAATTGGTTATATGTACTTGTCTTTACCATTTCATTCTTCAGTTTCATATCTTTGAAAATGTCAAATATAGTCTTATCTTTTCCCCTTTATAATTTGTGCTAGTCTGAATGGATTTTTTCTGACCTTGAGAAGTTGTTGTTTGTTGATATTTAGAAACTGTGGAAATAGTAGGAGTAGTTGAAGTGCCTTTATCACTTGCCTGTGTGGAAGGAGGTGTCTCTTCAGTAATGATGATTACTTATTTCTCTGATTCCTTGTTGGGATTGACCTTAGGATTAAGCTTTGTCTTCTTCCTGTAATGAATCTTGAACTCTTTGTTAGATGAATCAGTCATTGGAGATGATTAATATTCTCTAACTCATTTCCCCGCTCTTTCCTGTGAAATAGGAGTCTGAAATTTTGATGTGGGAAGTGTTTTCTCTTCAGCCTCCTATAGTGTACCTTCAATCCATTCAAGCTGATTCATGTACTTTTTAATATTCGGCCTCAGTGTATGAAAATATGGTGTAGATTTATTCTCTACCCTTAGTTTTGAAATGACACCAAATGGATCATAAGACCATGTAAAATTTGGGCTAAACTACATTTCTTTCAACAACTTATCTTCTTCCTCCCCTACTCTCCTGCTATTATAGATAAAAGTCCCTATCTTTGTTTTAATTTTAAATTGATATTTATTTTTAGCAGAGAAAAAATGCACTTCATCTACATTAATCATTTTTCTAATATACTCCAACGCAAAAATCATCATGGGAGGAATTTTGGCAACTTATAAGGGAGGATCTCACAACCATAAACTCTGAGTTCTGCATAATTTTGATAAAGGTACAAATCCCTTGTTCTGGCTTGATTGGAAAACTGCAATATCTTTCTGATATCTTTACTAATCCTATGCTCTGGAGTGTTATTGAGTAAACTGAGTGCTGGCTAAAGAAACAATTCCACAAACTGTTTATATGAATATTATTTTTGTTCCTTCACGATTAGTGAAGTCTAGAAAATGATTGAATGTTGGTTGCATTACTCATCCAATTTTTCTAAGGAAAACTTAAATTTGTCTCCCTAAGAGTACAATAATAATTAAACTAACATAGAGACATAACCGAAAACCTCTTCAGTTGTGAATTTGACAAACTAATCATAGATAGAATATGCAATAAACTGACTAAAGTTGAAAATGATGGAAGGTTTGGAATTTTTGGAGAATATGGACATGAATCCTATGATGGTTTCATATAAACATTGGTCTGATTAATAACCAAGAAGTTAGGAAATGACTGTGATGATTTTTTGGACCTTTCAGGGGAAATGGATGATGGAAATGGAGGGTTTTGCTTGGGTAATGGATCTGAAATCTAAATTTTGATATATTTCAATCAAGGCTTCTTTGGAAAATGGTGTGGCATTATCTGTGGCTGGGGCTTGCATCATTTTTTCAATGGTTTGGGAATTGATAGTTACTAAAATCTCTCTCGTAGGAGCAATAATAGCTCTATAGCTTGGCATATAACAAGCTTGGCATATTCTAACAAATTATATATCACTATGGGTGTGAGGAAAGGTGAAATGTGGAATATTATAAGCCCATAATCCTATATCATCAGACTTATCTAAGTATTTATCTTCCAACTAGCAGTATAATTCAAAAAGCTCAAGATCAAACAAAGTTTCATGCATTTTGTGGTCTTTGTCTGCTAAAGGTATGTGATAAAAATAAAATGGAGGGTGTAACATCAAACTTACTGGTTCTTCTGAACCTTTATTCTTCAGAGGAATGGTTTTCTCTGTCGAAATGAAGGAAACAAGAATTTATAATGAAAAACATAGGCCGAGACTGAAGAAAAGAAGGCTTTAAACAATGGCAAGGTTGATCTCTGGAGTTCTGTTAATATCTGTATATTTGTAATCCTGTGCAGAGTAGATTCAAAAGGTAGAGTAAATGTTCAAAATAGGTGTGGAGTATTGAATTTATCGATAATTGAACTCGATTCCCATTTGAAAAGGGTGTAGGTACATTGCATAATGGTTAGCAATTAAATTAATTGGCTAACGGTTATGGAAAGGCGAGAATTAATTCGATTGAAAAAGCTACAATCCATGTTGGCATGACGTAATTTGTGAGAGGATTATTGGTTTAATATGGCGGATAAGAAGGATTTCAGAGGGGTATGAAGGTGGTAAATGGTTTCGTGCAGGGTGGGGGGTGAGAAAAATCACATAGTTCTAACATGTAGCAGTGGGGTTAGACTTCAATACCACTCTTTTAGGACCCCCCGCCACCCCAACCCCCCCCCCGTTAAGTCTCGAACGATGAGGGGGGGGCGAAGTCACATGTGAGCTATCGTGTTAGATGAGGATGTGATGGATGATCAACAATATGGGGGGTAGTTAATGTACGTCGTAGTTCAATGAAATGTGGGGTATGCATATAATAAAAGTGATGTGACATGGATGATTGGAGAATAAGGGAATGTAACGTGTCACAACGGTAGTGGTGAATAAGATAATGGAGAATGATATTGGTTAAGTATAACACATAGGATTTAAAACTTATGGTTTCAAGGATAACTTTTCGAAATATTTAAGATAAAAATTTAATAAAGATATAATTTCTAAAATGACTTTCTTCTGCAAAAATCTTCATCTCTTCTCAGATACAGTGACAAAATATGGAATTCTTATGAAACTGAGTTTCTTTCAGACTATGAAAATTGATTTAATCCTTCAACTAGACCTTTATGGATGAAATGGAATTTTAACTGCCCCTTTTTTAGTAATAAAAAAATGAAGATTTTTCATGGAAGTTTAGACCCTAGACTTGACCTATATGATATTGTTGGGCTAGAATTGTAATCTACAGATAAACTACGCTTCCCTAGACCGATGTCTAGTATATAACAATAGGTGAAAGACTACACTACCCTTTTTCCTAACTCATAACAGATACACAGAGAGGATTGGATGCTTACTTGTTTCAGTCGCTTCCAAATGAATCCTTTCTGTCGCTTCCACTACAGCTTCAGATTCAAGCAATTTCAAATAGATGAATGCTTCCTGCAAGAAAGAATACTGAAACAATAGAAGATGTAATAATATAGATATCTATTCAATTTAATTAGCCAAATCAGTTAAGCATAAACTACATTCATCAACCAAGATTTTAAAACATGGAAAATAAAAGTAAACATGGATGCATGTAGGGAAAAACAAGAAGTACTCTTTATTGATTATAGAAGGAAAGGTTACAACCTAGTGACTGATTCATCATGACCTTCCAACAAAGTTCCCAAGTCTCATCACAGCATAAGTCTCTCCAGCAGCAGCTCCACAAACAAAACTCTCTATTGAAAATTCTCCATCATTTCCCTACTTAAATTCTTCCTCCTAAACACTTAGATCTATGTTCAATTTATAGAGGAACTATAGGCAGTTTTTCAATCAATAACATTCCAAAAATAGGCAAGACATGTTTCCATTAATGTAGATGTCAAATGGACACTTGGATTCGAAGCTTGACACATGTGAACCCTTCTAGAAGACACTGGCCAAGTGGAGATTCTGGAACAATGAGAATTTTGCTCCCAATCTTACCAATGCACCTTTGAATGTCGGGAAGTGCTTTCAGAGCAGCCTGGAATGGGGATACTTGTATATGCAACGCACTTAGGCCCCTTAGAGCCTACATTGGTGAGCTCCCATATGTTTAATGATAAGCTTCAAACCATGGAAAAGCCTTGCTTTGATGAAAATCTTGTTTGATTCATGTTGTTTCATGTCTTAGGGCATATAGAAACTAAGATGATAGGGAATGATAGACCCTTTGATCATTGGCCTTGGAGATGATGCCCAATTAACTAGGTCATTGGGAATGGTGCCCAAATTTACCTATAACAATTGCCCCCTAAAGCATGAGATCCAAATAATAAGAACATTTGATTGAGATGCTTTAAACTATGATGAGCCTGGAAACAAAGAAGAATGGTCACCTGCATCAATATTACAATACATTATATCATGATAAATCCTTTATTGATCAAAATTGCTGAGGTTGGGAATTCCCATATTCAGTACATAAAACATTCTAATAACATGTACATAATTCATAAAGTCATCTGCATTGGAATGTTGCCCAGATGCAGACATCACTTACAGATATAGGCCCATGTTTGGATGAAAATCTGTATGTAAGGTCACCATATAGATGATGTGTACAAAAATCCTGAAATTGCAGCCCAGATGGCTGAAACTAGATCCGGGGTCTTCTTATCTCCTTCACTCGATCATTCGGGTACAAGTCTAGCCATGCGAATATATGATTTGTCGTCGAACATGGAAAGACATCGTTTGATTACCAGCCAATAATGTGAGTTGTTAACAAACGCGAGAGAACCACCATTAATGTCAATGGCCCTCAAGATACTGCAGTACATTTCGTAAGACGTGAATATATGATTTGATGTCGAACACCAAACAAAATCATTCAGTCAAAAGTCCAGAAGCAAGGATCTTGTCAATGTTGTAACAAGCCTCATGGTACTGGAATTTGATGTTTCTAAGTGAACTTCCTAGATATTTATTTGTAGTCGACAGGAAGTCACCTTATTACAAAACTGGAGTTACTGATTTCGGAGACAAGGGTATGACTTGATATAGCAATTTTCAGGGATGACGGTCATGAAAATGAAGGTTTATGAGTATTGAAGATGGATGAGTTCTTAATCACTGGATGAATTCTCTTGAACATATCGGTGACACTGTGATGATTTGGTGGCATTAACGTAAAACCAAAGTGAAGGAATGATGAAACATAGGTGTGAATGAACCATCAAGATGATTACCCAACCCAAATAGTCACGGAAATGGAGTGAAAGAAGTGTCATGTTCAAGAGTGACTTGCTACCAAAAAGAAATTTTCTTGCTTTTCCCAAATTTTCCCCGGTCATTTGTTGACTAGTACCTCTTTATTTTTTAACAAGATTGAGGAGGATAATATTTTATTGATCTATAATTCAACCCTTCGGGTGAAAAAAGAATAAAATATCACTATTTAATAATTTAACGGGTCTAGCAATGAATGAAACTCGATTCTTTCCATGATCGACATGCATGTCACTATTTTATGTTTTAACGAGCTTAACGACAGTGATATCTCGGTCCTTTTTCATGTTTAGAGAGTTTGAAAAAGAGGACGAAAGAGGATTCCAAAAGTACTTTTTTGTAAATTTGACTCTCATATCCAAAAAAGTGTAAAATTATATCTGAAAGAACCTCTTTGGTCATGTTCAACCAAGGTATTCCTTTTTCGTAAATAATCCATCTTAGCCCGGAAAAGGGTTAAACTCATACTAAGAAGATATAAATTCATTTACTTTAATGAGCTCTAAATGGTAAGTGCTCGGCAACATTTTCACATTATCGGAGTCTGAAAAGAGCTGAAAGAAGACTCCATGGGTTCCTTTTTCGTAGTTATAGAAGCTCGAAAAAAATATAAAAGTGTGCTTCAAACCCTTTTTCGTTTTTATCAAAGCTCGAAAAATAAGGAGAAAAAGTATGCTTTGTGGTCAAGTCCTTCTTGAAATAATCTGCATGACTGACCTATTCGTCAGTTGTATTTCTTGTTCAGAACAACATCAAATGGATTAAAAATACCTGTTTCATAATAAAAACATAATAAAACTATAGTCATAGTAATAAATTTAACTTGCAAGTAATTAAATGACTATATAAAGCAGTTTCACTATTAATTTTTACCATTCCATAGTTACCATTTTCATTTTGGAGCTCTGAACCCGATTTTTCCCCCAAAATTCAATCATTGATTGTGGTAGTTTCAGTGGACTAATTTCATCTCCGTTTGATCCAGGTCAATAGAAAAAACCTCCTCTTTCTTTCAGTATTAATTTCATTACCTTTCCTTGCAAATTTTTAGGGTTTTGAGGCCCCTAGGGTAAATTCTACCAAAATTAAGGGAAACGCACCTCTGAATGTCAAAACCTGCATTGCAGGTACAGTGAAGTGTACCTTCATTTGCAACGCACTGTCTCAGCCCAGAGAGTGTGTTGGGCGTAGTTGAAGTTTTTTTTTTCATGCTATGTCCAAAATTTGCCTAGTTTTTTGAAATGAATGGTATCTAATGGATCTTATGGTTGATTTTTAGGTTTCCATCGGATTATAATGACGATTACATGGAGATAAAGAGAACATGAAGAACAAGATATGATTTCCTTGAATGATCTGTGTACTGTAAGAGCTTTAAGAGATTGCGGGCTGCTTAAGTACTTTAAAATGTTGGGAATGAGGCAACAGATAGAACTCTTAGAGTTCCCTGTTCAAGCATGGGATCCAATGATAGAGGCACTTCACATAAAAAATAAAGTGTTGTCCATAACAGTTGAGGATGTGTATTTTCTCAAAGGTTTGTTGAGGAGAGGTTTGCCCATTTCACTCACAAGATCTACCGTTGGAGGAGAAACAGAGAGGGATTATGTGATGCAGTATTTCTATCTGAGGTCAGGACCTAGCAAAGAAGGAAAAATAAACATCCGTGATGTCAGGTATTTTCCTTTGAGAACCATCCTATTCACGATCGCTAAACTAGCCGGCACCGTTACACTCCATGTAGCAAACAAATCATATATGCAATATGCGCTGGAATGTTTAGAGCCAACAGTTTTCAACTGGTCTGAATAAGTTCTATCTCAGATAAAGGAACAACTGAATAAAGCAAAGGGAGGAAGGAATACATTTTTTAATTATGGTTCCATTCTTATTTCCTTTTCTTTGGAACGGATTCCACTAATGCAGCCACAACATGTAACATTGGATATATCTAGTCCTAGATATACTCGAATACAAAGATGGGTAGAAATCATGGGCAGGCATTTAGGCCAATCGACCATTGTGTTCTCTATTGCATTCTTCGCTTGATTTAGGCGACAGATCGTCGCCATCTATGAGTATGCATATGCAGGCGTGGACTTCCGAGGAGATCGCGATCTAGTTTTACCAGAAGGCGCTCAGTGGGGTGCAATAGGTAAGATTGATTTGACCATGTTTTTTATTTTTATAAGGTTTCTACAATTTTTTTTGTGTTTTTATTTCTTTCCAAGACCAAACTAAATTTTTAATGTAATGCAGATATCGGTGGCGCTCAACCAGTAGAGTAACTAGAGCGTAGAGAGGATGCGCCAGCAGAGAGGGTTGTCGGGAGAGCAGTCCTTCAGGACCTTGATATGGCTGAGACTCTTGCTAAGCTCCAACAACACATAGAGGGGTTGACCTTTTGGATTCCGTATTTCCAGATCGAAGAGCTTCCCATGCGACTGCAGCGACACACCATTGGGGTTCCTAACTGTTGGATGCGGTTGCTCTGTAGGATTGCTAGATATATAGTGTGTTGTCATGAGCACCACTAGTTTAATTATGAATTTTTGCATAATTTTTGAGGTTAGATGATCAATGTGTCTTGGGCATAAATTTTGTAAAAAACCTATAACTATCTATCTATATGTTTTCAGAGTTTTTCCTATGTTTAATGCCTAATCCTATTCGATGATGTGAATGTTTTCTTTACCTATATCGCAAATGTCTATCTAAAACTTGATTGGCTAATGAATCAGTTAAAGTGTTTAGATTTCTGGAAATGTGTTGATATTGAATGAAATCAAAATTTCTTTCCAAAGGTCAAACTCTAAGGAACAATCTAAGAAGTGTTGGATTTCTAACAATATAAATACTAGTAATTTGTACTACCACAAGTTGTGAGTCTAACCTGGTGATTATGTGGTTAATACAAAATGAAATGGAATCAGAGATAAGTTCAATCAACACGCTATACTTGGCAATATTATTCATCGATCTACCGATACAAATCCCTTGAAAAGTCACTAACTCGTCGTTCGGAGCGAAAATGGCCCATGCTGCAGACGATAGATTCTGCGTACTATGAATAGCACCATCAACATATCCAAAAAATGGTTCTAAAGATTCAGTCATCTGTGATGAAATGTAAAGAGGACTACTAACGTCAAGAAAACTCTAAAAATCAAATTAAGATAGTGAATGAAATTCAATAGCATATAAACAATATAATACAAAAAATTACCATGCTCATGATTAAGCATAGTAACATTTAAGATAAAACCCATTTCTAAGTTGTGCCAATGGAATCCCATCATAATCAACTAACTCGTAGGCACCCTTAGCAAGAACTCTTTTGACAATGTAGGGGCCATGCCATAATGGCTCGAATTTCCCTGCACCTATCTTATCAACTTCCTGGTCGTAAAGAAGGACCAAGTTGTCCTCTGAGTAGATGCGGGCTGGACATTTTTGTCATATTGCACCTTTATACATCTCTTATGTGATTCGTTGGCCAATTGGGCTTCACGATGCATTTCCTCTAGATGAATGAGTTTAAGGAGACATGCTTCTTCTTCAGAGGTGTCTGGTAACAAGTCTATCACAAGTTTTAATGATGATATTTCGCATTGGATTGGTAAGATAACTTCTAGACCATACACCAATTGAAAAGGAGTAAATCTAGACGCATTTCTCACCGAGGTTTGATACGCCCACAAGGCGGAGTACAGGATCAAGTGCCAGTTCCTTTTACGGACTCCTATCAATCGTTGAAGCATTCGTTTAAGAATTTTTTTAATAGCCTCAACTTGTCCATTTGATTGTGGATAATAAGGATTAGAATTATCATGTGACAATCCTAACTTGGCTATCAATTCAGACATCATTTGGTTGTGAAAATTCTTCCCATGATCCGTAACTATAGCCTGTGGGACCCCAAACCGTGCAATGACATGATTGAAGAAAAACAATGCAGTTGTTTGTCCTGTGTTGTTGAATGTAGGCATCGCTTCAGCCCATTTGGTAAAATATTCGACTGCAATAATAATATAACCATGCCCCCTAGATGAAGGAGGGTTATAGGTCATGAAATCGATACCCCATTTCATAAACGGTCCAACAAAGACAACAGGATGCATTGGCACTGGAAGCTTGCGGATTTTACAGTCATAAATCTAGCATGCATGAAAAATTCTGACTGTGAGGATACAATCTCGAAAAATGGTAGGCCAAAAGTAACCGATGTGAAGAATATTCTACATGGTAGAATAACTAGATAAATGTCTACCACAAGCCCCAGCATGGCAATCATTTAATACTTTTTCGGCCTCCTCATGAGTGAGGCACCTCCTTAAAATGGTATCGACACCACAACGATAAAGTGTATTGCTGAAGATTAGATAATATTTGGCTTGGTATAGAATACATCATTGATCAGAGCAAGAGGTATTAGGTTAAAAATTTTGGGTTTGGAGATAAATGATGAAATCTCCATACCAGGGATCAGATGATCCGATCAGAAATAGAGACTCGTCTGGAATAGATGGCTCTAACGTAGTTGTAGTACTATCACAAGGAAGGTCATAGATAAGCTCAGCCAAAACTAAAGAATTCTTTGACTTGGATTTGATGAATTCCAAATCAAATTCCTGCAAAATGATGATCCATTTTGAATATTTCCCCCCAACAATTGACGCGATAAGATGTAAGTCATGGGGTTGCAATCCGAAACTATTGTTGTTTTTCGGAGTAGGACATAATGGCGAAATCTTTGGACAGCTTGAATAGCTGCCAAGGCAAGATTTTCCACGTACGAGTACTTAACTTCCATATCATTGAGATTATGCCTCAAATAATAGATCGGATGTTCAATTCCATCTTCTACTTGGATGAAAACCATAGAGATGGTCATTTCAGCCGCGACGATATATAGTAAATAATCATTTGAATAATTTGGAGGATACATTAATGACGCTCGGACAAGATGGTCCTTTACAGCATCAAAAGAAGCTTGCGCAACTTGGTCCCAATGGAAGGGAACTCCCTTTTTCAATAATCGAGTAAATCCTTTAGCCATTTTGGCGTAGTTTAGAATGAACCTTCTCAGGAAGTTAGCCTTTCCTTGAAGTTTCTGTATCTGATCTAAGTTTGATGGTGCAGGAAAATCAAGAATGGCATGTACCTTCAATGGGTCTATTCAAATTCCTTATTTTGAGACTACAAATCCGAGCAATCGACCAGAACCAACACAAAACACACATTTGTGCGGATTGAGGCGTATCGTGTAGTGTCGGCATCATAAGAAAATGTATCGGGTGATCAGTTCATTTTCGTGAATGCGTTGGTAAATCATCTAGATACGGTTGAAAAATGTGCTTGATGTCATTGAAAGCATAATCCATTTCTCTCTGAAAATTTTCCCCAGCATTCTTTAAACCAAACGGGAGTTTCCGATATGCGAATGTGCCACAGGGACAAATGAATGTTGTCTTATGTTGGTCATCTGGGCGGCTATTGATTTTATTATAGCCGAAAAATCCATCCATGAAAGAAAATATTTCACATCCAACACAATCGTCAATAATCTGGTCGATAAAGGGTCTAGGATAGTTGTCTTTTGGACAAGCATGATTAACATCCCGATAATCAACACACACTCTAATGGTTCCTTGTTTTTTCATAACAGGAACGATATTGGAAACCCACTCAATTAGCGGAACAGGGTAAATGAAACCAGCATGCAAAATCTTTTCAACTTCTGCTTTGATGGTAGCGGCTTTCTTCGGATGAACAGGATGAAGCCGTTGATGCATCGATTTAACATCAAGATAAATATTAATATTAATTTCAACTATACTAGTATCTATGCCTGGCATTTCCTCGTAAGACCAAGCGAATACATCACGAAATTCACGAAAAAGAGAGCAATATGAATCAAGTTCTGATGGAGAAAAAGATACACCGACATGAATATTTTCTACAACACCAGGTTTAGTCAAAATATCGATAGAAATTGTTTCTTCAATATTTGATAAATTTTTCTTAGATTCAATTGCGTTAATCGGAAAAGAATTCAAAAAGAAATTTTGAATGGATGGGTGATATAGTTCACTAAGATTATTTTCTTCATAATTAGGAAGATGGGAATGATGATGATAATCTTCCCATGATTCTCCTTCTACCATCATAGCTTCCAAAATATTTTCATCTGTCAAAAATTTTGAGGAAAATGGATCAGATGGAGTACCAAAATCTAATGAACGATCAACCCAAATACTCGGCGACGCTGATTTCAGATTTTCCGCCCAAGCCGAATAGATTGATTACTATTGAAGCTCAATAGGGCTGAGCGGTAAAACATCATCCAACGTAGAAATATCAGAATCACACGTACTCTTCCTTAAGCCAGATAGAGTGGAAGAGTTCATGTAGCAGGTCTCTATGCTTGCAATTTCTGCCGACGTCGCAGGTGGCAGTAATGCAAAGGTTCTCATAAGAATGGAATCCTTTAAGAGTCCTATAGCAATGTTCTGTATTTCTAGTTGGGGTAAGTGAATATACAGAACACTTCCAGTTACCTGTGAAGTGGAGGAAAAAAGGATAATTGATTAATGGCTGTAATAGTACCTTTATGAGGAAAGGCAACCATTATAAAATATCTAGAAACAATTGCAGTCATCGCATATACCCATGGTCTTCAGAGTAAAATATTATAGTCAAGGGGTCCATCAACAACCTCAACATCAATACTTACTATTTCCCCCCCTAATTCAACTTACAAGTTATTGATAATACCACAAGGTTTATATGTTCTTCCATCAAAAGGCTTCAATGTCATTGATGATTGTGATAATCGCGGTGATCCAAGTGACTTACAACAGTTTAGAGACATAATACAGGTAGATGATCCCTCATCAATAATAGTGTGATGAACAAGGTGATTGAGAACATTTACTTGGATGGAGAATGCCAATTCTGTTGGTAGCTGTGGCACATAGCCCGTATGATTAAAGACGACAAGATTAGAATCAGTCAGATCAATTCCACCAATGGCCGAAAATAAAGCCTGCTTCTGGGAAGTAAAATTTTGTAATACCTCAAGAGCAGACATAGTTGAAGGGGATTGAGCCAAATATTCAACTATATTATAATTTTGTGCAGCTTTTTCTCAAGAATTATATGTTGATTTATGAATTACTCCCTTTGGTGGCTTAATCGTCAATTCAGGAATAACAGGAGGTGGTACTGATTCATTAGATGGATTCATTGTTGAGGTAGTAGTTTGATCAGTGGTCGGACTACCATAGTATTTATTCTGCATTGACGCCAAAATATCTTGTGAAGGTTTTGTAATAGATAACATTAACACTTGGGAACTAGGAGCTGGATCCATAGCAACCAAATTTATGTCTGGATTTGGAAATGGGTCTGTCAACATAGCTGATGCATTAGAAGTCTTGATGATTTTTGAGACTTCAGCATGGTGAGGAAAATCCTTAAAAAAATGTTCCTCATTATAGATTATGCATGGATAACGAGGTTTCTGTGGTCCTGAATGTTGATCAAATGATCATTCCTACGGGTTAGAAGTTTTTTTTTTCTTTGATTTCCCCTTTTTCTTAATTCTTGGTTGCTTATCACTTTTTCCTTTGTCAAATGAGACAGCGTTGATTTTGGAAGTAGGAGTAGGATCAGATGCAGTAGTGTTGTGTGTATTTACATTTCCTATCAAGCTGTCTCCAGCATGAGAGTACTTTATTTGAGGAGTAACATTGAAATTAAATCGCGGCGCATTTGGTATTTTCTCAAAGAGCATGTGAGACTGAGTATAAATCAAGTCTAAATAATGGGCATGAGCGATAAATTTCTCTTCTATGACAACGACACCTTTAGACACATCCTCTGTTATAGATGGTAACAAGGATTTGATGAACCATTCAGCAAGGAGTTGATCAGGAACAAATGTCATAACCATTCAGCGACGATGATGCCACTCATGAATATGATCTAAGATATGAGTAGCATTACTCTGTTTGAAATTGTTCAAGAGTTCCATTCTAGTCTTGTATCTAATCGGCAACTGGAAATGGGTCAAAAAGATAGTAGCCAAGGTAGTGAAATTGTCAAATGAAGCTCTAGGTAATTCAATGTACCATTTAGCTACCGGACCTGTCAGCGTTCTCTGGAAAAGACATAATCGAACAGAATCATAATTTAGGGAATTTGATGAACACAATAAATGATAAGTCATAACATGAGTTGTGGGTCTTCTCCAGGGTTTCCACTGAATTTAGGAATGTCGGAGGGTAATTTATGTGGTATCACTGGCCACCAAGGAGCATAATTGATAGGATCATTAGTTAACCAGTTTAAATCTGTTATTTCCAAGGTTGCAACAAAAATAAACTATCTATTAAGGTCAGGTTGAGCATAGCTAGGGTAATATGGAATTGCTTGGTTAGGTCTTTGAGAACCGGCATATGGGATTTGTTGCTAGTAACCCAGATAGGGGTTGTTTTACATGGCAAACTCTTGAGAGTTCTGTTGAACAAAACTTGGATATGGTACTTGTTGATATGAAGTTTGAGGAATTTGTGCCTGTGGCTGCCAAGGGGTTTTCCCACCAATATTATAACCCAAATTAGTATAAGTTGTATTTGGTTGATATGTATAACCAGATAGTGTTTGTGACATCCCATAAAATGGTGGACCAGCTTGTGAATAAATGATTCCTGATACAGGTTGATGTAAATTAACCAAAGGATTTTGAGTCTATGGACCCAATATTTGATGATATTGAGTTGAAGAACTCGCCTGATAAGTTTGATGTATAAGATTTTGATTCTTCAATATTGGTATAGATGTATTAACAAGTGGTATTGAAGTGGGTGTAACAGGTTGAATTGGTTGATACGATTGGACAACCGTTTATGGTTGGATAGGCAGAGTGGGCTGCCATTGACAAACATGCATGTCAACATTAGTTTGACCAAAATGTGACTGAGTACTGTCATATTGGGTGACCATAGGTTCCCCCCCAACATAAGGAGGATAATAAGACAAAAAATATTGTTCACGGAATGTTGGGAGTCCAGTTGATATAGAACTTAAAGTAATTGACCCATAAGGACTGACTTGATATTGCCTTGATGATGGATTTAATGAATCAAGTCATTCAATACTAACTATAGGACTACCAGTTAAAACACCAAATGATGACATTGGAAAAGACCATGAATGTGAAGGTGCACCAGAGAAAGTGCCAGATAGTGATTTGTAACCTGTTGGGACCGAAGGGCCACCATGTAAATATGACTCTAGTGATGTTGTGAACATCGACGGATTAGCGAGGGTAGAAGCCGACGTAATTGGAACAACAGACCCAACCGAAGATTTTGGTTCAGACATGATTGTTTCACCAAATGTATACTCTCTGAAATTGACGTGTGATTGAATGGCAATAGGATCAAAAAATGCAGATGGAAATGATTGAGGAAATGAGTGGTATAGGTAAAGGTCTCCCCAAAATTTGGTTTGACTTAAAGGTGTATCAAGTTGAGGGATTTCTTAAATTGTGATTAAAACAGGAGGAAGAACTTCACTATCAGGCCCAAAAAATATTTCAAACGGTTGACTGTGTGAAATAGGAGTTTTAGTGGCTACGGAACTTTGTGGGATGACCAATGTAGGAACAACTTGCGATTGTTCAGATTCAGGATTCAGAGATTTTGGAAAAGAAGAGACAAGATCTAGATCAATGTGAGTTTGAACAACTTCAGGTCTATGAGGAATGGTCTCAATGATTGAATGGATCGTAACCATGGGTAGCTGTGAAGACTCCATTTCGACAATAGTAGATGAACCAGGATGTGTGGAAGCAATTTGAGCTAGCTCCGGTTTAAATGATGATGTTTTGCTAGAGGTACGAATTGTACTTGATTCGGTAGATCTTGATCTCCTTCACCCACTAGAAATAACTTCCAGTGGTAAAGGTGGTTTTAAAGCTACTCTACGCAAACGACTAGGGGTAGGATTGTGTTCTTCCATGATTACTGATTTATTTTATCCAAAAAAAAAGAAAATAAAAAAGAGGGTAATGCTAGGCAAAAAGGTTTACTAGGAAACTGTGAACTGTATAATACCTCTCAGCGAACCAAGAAGTACGGGCAAGTAATCTCCTCGAATGTTGTGTTCGGTGTATCACAATTTCAAGGTGGCCGACTTGGTTCACTATGGATGGATAGCACCTAATATTTTTCCTCTCAAATATACCCAAAGGTACGTGGAGGCCCAAGTCTGTATTAGTGTTGTCTGATGTGAAACTGCATAGTGAGAGCACCCCTTTATACTTATCGTACTGTAACACCACTCAATATACCCGAGAGTACGTGGAAGAGCTACGATATACTTACGTACATGGAGTGAGGTATCACACTCAGAATGTATCGCAGACAAGTTAACGAAAAATGCTATGTTTTATGACGTCGGAACACGTCTCTAGCCTAGAACTCTAAATCTTATCGTTAATGTTTCAAAGTGTTGTTAAGTAAATTGAGATTTATTTTATGTTGATCTTTCTTAACAATTTTCCTTTTAGGTTCACCATGATGATGTATATGAAATTCCTAAAATGTAAGCTAAGAATGATAAATGAACTTTCACTTTCATCTTTTTCAATGAAAGACCTAGCTACTAAGGGAAGAGAGCAAATAATTTGAGAGAAAACAAATCAATGAACAAAAAAAATCAATGAATCTCAAACTAAATGTAGATTTCCTAATGTTCCTTCTGAAAAAAACACACAATCCTACATGAAAATGCAAGTTTTTATTTTCAGTTTCCTTAATGTTATGAATGCAGAAAAGAAACTAGGTGCACTAGATCAATAATAAAAATTCTGTTTACTTTCGAGAAGCGAATATTACAAACAAAAATTTCTCTTTTTAAGGAAAAAAGAGGACTTCAACAACAATTTCTCCTATCAAGGAAATGAAGATTTTACGACAATTTCCTATTTCGAAAGGAAACGATTCTTAATGTGACCATAAAAAATAATTTGAAATCAACTTGTCAATGATAATGAAAAACTATTTAAAACAACATTGAAAAAATTTTCAGTCAAAGGAGAAGAAATATATAGAGTTAATGGTCAATAGAGCATTAAATTTTTTAGAACAAATTAGCAAACAAAATTGAAGCAAAGAACAAAGTCATATTCAAGGGGATTTGTTCCTTTCAGGAGCCAACGCAGTCTCCAAAGGGAGATAGTGCTCTGCAACGCAGGCTAACAAGGGAGACAGTGCTCTCCAAAGCACTGTGCCCTGACCAAGGGTGCGTTCAGCGTAGTAAACAGAGAAAAAGCTACTGTTTGACTCACTAACTTTGTAAATTAAGCTCTGAAAAAGTATAATATTTATGAGAAATAGCTACTAGGTGTATTTAGAAAGAAAATCAGAGACTAAAACACCAAGAAACAAGAGAAGTTCTCCCCGTTGGAGTTGCCAGTTTGTTGGGATAGAATTGTAATCTATGGATAAACTATGCTTCCCTAGACCAGTGTCTAGTCTAGAAAAACAGGTGAAAAACTACACTACCTTTTTTCCTAACTCAAAACAGATACACAGAGAATATTGGATGCTTACTTGTTTCAGTCACTTCCAAATGACTCCTTTTTTTTGCTTCCACTACAACTTCAAATTCAAGCAGTTTAAAATAGTTGAATGCTTCCTGCAAGAAAGAACAGTGAAACAACAAAAGATGCAATAATATAGATATCTATTCAATTTAATTATCCAAATCAGTTAAGCATAAACTACGTTCATCAACCAATATTTTACAACATGGAAAATCAAAGTAAACATGGATGCATCTAGGAAAAAACAAGAAGTACTCTTTATTGATGATAGAAGGAGAGGTTACAACCTAGTGATTGATTCATCGCGACCTTCCAACAAAGTTCCCAAGTCTCATCCCAACATAAGTCTCTCCAGTAGCAGCTCCAAAAACCAAACTCCCTATTGAAAATTCTCCAGCATTTCCCTACTCAAATTCTTCCTTCTAAACACTTAGATCTGTGTTCAATTTATAGAGGAACTGTAGGCAGTTTTGTAATCAATAACATTCCAAAAATAGGCAATACATGTTTCTATTCTTTTAGATGTCAAATGGACACTTGGATCTGAAGATTGACACATTTGAACCCTTCTAGAAGACACTGGCCAAGTGGAGATTTCAGAACAATGAGAATTTCACTCCCAATCTGTCCAACGCACCTTTGAATGTCGGAAGTGATTTGTAGAGTAGCCTGGAATGGGGCTACCTAAATATGCAACGCACTTATGCCCCTTAGATCCTGCGTTGGTGATCTCCCACATGTTTAATAATAAGCTTCAAACCATGGAAAAGTCTTTCTTTGATGAAAATCTTGTTTGATTCATGTTGTTTCCTATCTTAGGGCATATAGCAATTGAGATGATAGGGAATGATAGACCCTTTGATCATCGGTCCTGGTGATGATGCCCAGTTAACCAGGTCATTGGGAATGGTGCCCAAATTGACCTATAATAGATATGAAATGACATGAATTTAGACCTCTAAATAAAGATGAAATAATGTGAAGGAGAAACATATCATGACAGGACTCATTTAGTGAAAATAATTATTGTTGAAGATTAACTTAAAAAGCAAAAAAATTTGACTAAATACCTAATGGAAAACTCTTAAAAGATATATCTTTGATCACTAAATAACTGACTCTAACATTGGCTCCAGCTGGGGATGGTATCTCCTTCATGAGGTGTCAAGAACACCGTAGATTAGGTAGCCTTATCCATTGGGCTATGGAGTCAACTAGACTTTGGAAAAATGAAACAAACTGAAATTTTTTGACTAAAACAACTAACTTGAAAAAAGACTAAAACTTAAGAACTTTTTAAAATAAAACATGACCTCTTTGCAGAAGCCTCATGGCCTTCTCTTTGGGCTTCAAATTTTTTCAGAAAATCTCTCATTTGCTAAGAATAAAATGTAAACTGGTATATACAATGACAATGAACTTTTTTCTCCGGATTTAAAGAAACATAATTCTTTAGAAACCTACCATTGATAGGTCCTCCCAGCACTTCATGTCCTTGAAGATCTTCTATATAAAATGCTTTGTTTCCTCTTAATGCTACAATATTGTAAGGTCCTTTCCATAGATTTTCAAATTCCCATGCTTTACCTTATCTTCATTTCTGGCATCCCATCTTAGAACAATGTCTCCAATCTTAAAGCCATCTATCAAAAATATTTTTAATTCTGTCATACAAATTTGAAGTATTGTTGAAAACTTCATCTCTTAATTATTTCAAATGTATCTATTATAGGTTGATTTGGGCACCATTCCCAATGACCTAGTTAACTGGGCATCATCTCCAAGACTGATGATCAAGGGTCTATCATTCCCTATTGTTTCAATTGCTATATGCTCTAAGACAAGAAACATTACAGATCAAGCAAGACTTTCATCAAGCAAGAATTTCCATGGTTTGAAGCTTATTTTATAGCATATGAGAGCTCACCAACGTAGGATCTAAGGGGCATAAGTGTGTTTCATATGCAAGTAGCCCCATGCAAGGCTTCTCTGCAAAGCACTTCCAGACATTCGCAAGTGCGTTGGTCACAGTGGGAGTGAAATTCTCATTGTTTTGGAATCTCCACTTGGCTAGTGCCATCTAGAAGAGTTCACATGTGTCAATCTTTAGATCCAAGTTTCCATTTGACATCTACATGAATGGAAACATGTCTTGCCTATTTCTGGAAAGTTATTGATTACAAAAAAACGTACAGTTCATCTATAAATTGAACACAGATCTAAGTGTTTGAGAAGGAAGAATTTGAGTAGAGAAATGCTGGAGGATTTTCAGTTAAGAGTTTGATTTTTGGAGCTACTGCTAAAGAGATTTATGCTGTGATGAGACTTGGAAACTCTGTTGGAAGGTCACTCCAAATCATTCACTAGGTTGTAACCTCTCCTTCTATCATCAATAAAGAGTACTTCTTGTTTTTCCCTACATGCATCTATGTTAACTTTGATTTTCCATATTGTAAGATCTTGGTTGATGAATGTAGTTTATGCTTAACTAATTTAGCTAAATAGCTTGAATAGATATCTATATTATTGTATTTTCTGTTTTTTCAGTGTTCTTTCTTGTAGGAAGCATTCAGCCAACAAAACCGCTTGAATTTGAAGTTGTGGCAGAAGCAACAGAAAGGAGCCATTTGGAAGAAACTGAAACAAGTAAGAATCCAATCCTCTCTGTGTGTCTTTTCTGAGTTAGGAGAAATAGTAGTATATTCTTTCACCTATTGTTCTAGACTAACACTTGTCTAGGGAAGCATAATTTATCTGTAGATTACAATTCTAGCCCAACAAACTAGCGACTCCACTGGGGAGAATTTCTCTTAGTTTTAGGTGTTTTAGTCTCTGATTTGCTTTATAAATCCACCCAGTTGTTGTTACACATAAATATGATACTTTTTCAAAGCTTAATTTTCAAAGACAGTGAGCCAAACAGTAGTATTTTCCCTTGCCTACTGCACCCAACGCACCCTTAGTCAGGGCACAATGCTTTGCAGAGCACTATCACCCTTCCAAGCCTGCGTTGCAGAGCACTGTCTCCCTTTGGAGACTGCGTTGGCTCCTGAAAGGGACCAAATTCCTTTAAAATTTACTTTGCAACTTGCTTCAGTTATGTTTGCTACTATGTTCTAAAAAGTTTGATGCTCAATTGACCAGTGTCTCTATATAATTCTTCCTCCTTCAGCTGAAAATTTATTCAATGTTTGTTTAGAAAAGTTTTTCTTTATCATTGACAAGTTGATTTCAAAGTATTTTTACGATTGCATTAAGAATAGTTTGCTTTCAAAATAGGAAATTGTCGTAAAATCTTCATTTCCTTGATAGGAGAAATTGTTGTTTAAATCCTCATTTTTCCTTCAAAAAAGAAATCGTTGTTTGTATTCTTCGTTTCTCGAAAGTAAAAAACATTTTGATTATTGATCTAGTGTACCTAGTTTCTTTTCTACATTCATAACATTAAGGAAAATGAAAACAAAAACTTGCATTTGCATGTATGATTGTGTGTTTTTTGCAAAAGGAACATTAGGAAATCTGAATTTAGTTTGTGATTCATTGATTTTGTTTTTTTTCTTTGATTTTTTTGCTCACAAATTATTTTCTTTTTGTAAAACAAACTAGCATTCTCTTCCCTTAGTAGCTAGGTTCTTCATTGAAAAAGATGAAAGTGAAAGGTTTTTTATCATTCTTAGCTTGCATTTTAGGAATTTCATATACATCATCATGCTGAACCTGAAAGGAAAATTGTTAAGCAAGATCAACATAAAATAAATCTCAATTTACTTAACAATGCATTGGAACCATAACGATAAGATTTAGAAGGTCTAGGCTAGATACATGTTCTAGCTTCATAAAACATAGCAGCTCTCATTAAATTGTCTGTGATACATTCCGAGTGTGATACCTCACTCCACATACGTAAGTATATCGTAGCTCATCCATGTAATTTTGGGTATATCGGGTGGTGTTACAGTATGATAAGTATAAACGGGTGTTGTCACTGTGCGGTTTTCCATCAGACAGTGCTAATATGGACTTGGGCCTCCATGTACCTTCAGGTATATTTGGGAGGACAATTTTTAGGTGTTATCCATCCATATTGAACTGAGTCAAATACCATAAAATTTTGATACACCGAACATAACATTCAGGAAGATTACATGTCCGTACTTCTTGGTTCGCCAGGAGGTATTGTACAGTTCATAGTTTCTTGGTAAACCCTTTTGCCTAGCATTAATCTCTTTTTCTTTATTTTCTTTTGGTTAAAATAAATCAATAATTGTGGAAGAACAAAATCCCACCCCCCTTCGTTCACGTAGATTAGCTTTGAAACCACCTTTACCACTAGAAGTTATTTCTAGTAGGCGAAGGCGATCATGATCTTCCGAATCAAGTACAATTCGTACCTCTGGTGAAACATCATCATTTAAACCAGAGCTAGCTCAAATTGTTTCCACACATTCTGGTTCGTTTACTGTTGTCTAAACGGAGTCTTCACAACTACTCATGGTCATGATCCATTCAATCACAGAGACCATACCTCTTGGACCCAATGTTGTTGAATCACAAATTGATCTAGATCCAGTCTCTTATTTTCCTGAAAATATGAATCCTAAACAACCAGAAGTTGCTCCTACCTTGGTCATTCCACAAAGTTTTGTAGCCATTCAAACTCCTATATCACACAATCAACCATCTGAAATATATTTTGGGTCTGAAAGTGAAGTTCTTCCTCCTAGTTTAATTGCGATTGAAGAAATCCCTCAACCTGATACACCTTTAAATCCAACCCATTTTGGGGGAGACCTTTACCTGTACCAGTATTTTCCTCAATCATTTCCATATGCTTTTGTTGATCCCATTTCCATTCAATCTCCTATTGATTTCGAAGAGTATACATTTGATCATACAACCATGCCTGAACCAACATCTCAGTTAGGTCTGTTGTTCCAATTATGTCAGCTCCTACCCTCGCTACTCCGTCGATATTCACAACCTCACTAGAGTCATAATTGCACGATGGCCCTTTGGTCCCAACAGGCTACAAATCATTGTTTGACACTTTCTCTGGTCAATATTCAAGGCCATGGTCTTTACCAATGTCATCATCTATTGTTTTAACTGGTATTCCTATAGTCAGTACTGAATGACTTGATACATTACACACATCATCAGGGAAATATCAAGTCAGTCCTTATGGGTCAATTCCTTTAAGTACCATATCAACTAGACTCCCAACATTTGGGGAACAATATTTTCCATCTTATTATCCTCCTTATGCTGGGGGGAAACCTTTGGTCACCCAATATGACAGTACTTAGTCACATTTTGGTCAAACTAATGTTGACATGAATGTTTGTCAATGGTAGCCCACTCTTCCTATCCAACCACAAACGGTTGTGCATTTGTATCAACTAGTTCAACCTGTTACACCCACTTCAATACCACTTTTTAATACATCTATACCCCAGTTACAGAATCAAAATATTGTACATCAACCTTATCAGGCAAGTTCTTCAACTCAATATCATCAAATGTTGGGTCAACAAACTCAAAATCCTTCGGTTAATTTACAACAACCTGCATCAGAGATCATTTATTCACAAGCTGGTGTACCATTTTATGGGATGTCAGAAACGCAACCTGGTTATACATATCAAGTGAATCCAACTTACACTTATTTGGGTTATAACATTGGTGGACAAACCCCTTGGCAGCCACAGGCGCGAATTCCTCAAACTTCATATCAACAAGTATCATATCCAGGTTTTGGTCAACAAAATTCTCAAGCATTTGCTATGCAAAACAACCGCTATCTAGGTTACCATCCTCAGATTCCATATGTTGGTGTTCAAAGACCTATTGCCCAAGCGATTCCATCTTGCCCTGGCTATGCTCAACCTAACCTTAATAGAAATTTTCCTTTTGTTGCAACCTTGGAATTACCAGATTTAACCCGGTTAACCAATGATCCTATCAACTATGCTCCTTGGTGGCTGGTGATACCTCATAAATTACCCTGTGATATTCCTAAATTCAATGGAAACCCTAGAGAAGATCCATCAACTCATGTTATGACTTATAATTTATGGTGTTCATCAAATTCCCTAAGTGATGATTCTGTTTGATTATGTATTTGTTCGAAATATTGTCATTGATGGCAAAGGAATTGGAAAAGAAGGAGCATATGAAATAATAACTAGGAAGTAGTAGAGAAGAATAGAGGAAGAGTGCATTTACAGAGAGAAATATCAGTCAAGGAGTAGGGACAAGCAGTGAATTGAATCAGAGTTGTCCGGAGACAGTGTAGGAAGAAAAAGGCCATCGAACAGAAAAAGGTTCTAAATTCTTTGTGAATTATATGTATATTCTTGATATAATTCAGTAGGAAGGATAGTTGAGTCCATGTGGAAAATTATGAATCATTGTGAAAGCATGGTCTGTAAACATCATAAGCTCTGTGGAAGGAGTAGATTCATGAATCTGTATAAGGTCACGACAGTGAGAAATAGGGAATGTATAACATGATGAAGCAGCGCGTTATAGTATGCGGAGGAGTATTACTATGAAACTTCCTACCACATGATTGGACCAAAATCTATTGAAATAAACCTGAGTTGTGAACCTGAGTTAAGGGACCAAAAGGAATAGTGTAACCCGACTTAACCGTGGGTTTTTCACTGTTCCAAAACCATGAGAGGATTTGTGAGGCCGGATTACCCATATCTCCGAGTTGGGGAGCGATTCCATAAAACGGGTGACACACGTCTCTGTATGACTCCACAAAACCTCTTGTCACTGCCCGCCATCGCGCGTTATTGTTCGACCCAGGATGCCCAGTGAAATTGTTGAGCGCCGTTGATCTGGGAAGGAGTCATCGGATGGTGATCACTTGATGAAGATGTGCGAAGATTAACCAAAGTACGGAGCGGGAATTTGATTGGGCCACTGATCATATATGTGGGGCCAGTTTAAATTATATTAATTTGGCCTTTTCAAATTAATATTTGCAGGTTTAACCAAGGTTGTTTAAATTAAATATAAATTATGACAAAAAGCGATTGGGCCATCATTTTTACTCCAAATTTGGTGGAACGTATAAACCTGGGGGTCGACATATGAAGGTATACGAAGTATGCTGAGGGTTTTTCATTACTAAAGGAGAAATTTGGATTAATATCTCAATCTCATATTGAGATATTAAAAAGCCTTAGATTAATTATCTAATTTCTGAAACCAAGGAAATAAAACAATGAGAAATTGTTTGGGGGCTTGGGTAGACCCCGCTGGATTATCTAATTGATCCCGTCTAGGAATACCATCAGCAGTGGGGTGGTATTGACTCATGGTATTAATAAAGGCAAAAAATATATAAGGAGAAGTGCATTATGGTTCATGGTGTGCGTGCAGAGGGGTTGATAATGAATAAATCTCTTTAAGAGATATCTGCATGATTGAACTCTGATAGATCTGAATCTACGATGCACCTATGGATATGAGGAAGGTTCAAGATCTCTAGATCTAGAAATGATGTATCTCTAGGAAGATCTGCAAAAGAAATGATGAATACCTGTTGCAAGTCTGATGTACAAATTGAAGAAATTTGGTGAATCTGAGGGTTGAAGCCTTCAGTATGAGAGTGGAAGTTTTCTGCCAGTAGAAGTTGGTGTTAAATCAGGGGGTTGGAGCTCCCTTCTAGTATTTACTGGAGAACGAGAGAAGGTTGTAGCCTTCTACAGGTTGGTGCCTACGTGCTAGTATAAGTCTGCGCCAGTACAAAATTGTAAGAAGTTTTCTTCATAATAAATATTGAAGACAGAGACAGCAGCGGTGGTTTTCTCCCGAATTGGGTTTCCACCTTAAATATTGGTGTTCATGTGTGTTTCTTGTGTGTGATGGTTGATTCTGTTATTACTTCTCATGCTTACTGCTTACTAAACATCTGATGAATGAATGATGCAATAATCTAAGTAAAGAATTAAATGCATAAAAAGTAAAATGTTTTCCAGTCAGCTCTAAATACTGATTCAACCCCCCCCTCTCAGTATTTTTCCAAACAATTGGTATCATAGCAAGTCCTTCTGAAGGAGCTTGATCACTTGAAGGAGATCCATCTCAATGGGAAGGAAGCAAAAGAAGAAGGCTACTCATATAAAGGATATATCTCATAAAACATGTGCAGCAGAAAATGAAGAAGATGAAACAGGTATTGATTGTTGTTCTTGTGATTCACTTTCTTGTGCATGCAATGGTGAATATAGTGAAAGTAATTTTATGGATCTAGAAGAATTTCTCAAGATTAAAGTTGAAGATCCACAAAGATTATTTAATGAGAGAGAATCTATCTACAAAGATATGATCTCTAGAATGAATGGACAGCTAAAAAAGTATCAAAGGTTATACGATGAAGTAACCAATTACAGTGAAGGACTAGAAGCAGAAATCATCTCTCTAAAACCAGATCTCGAAGCATCAAATAAGAAGAATGAAGAACTTCTACAATCATTTGAAGAAAAAGAAAATGGGTTGAAAAAAGATATTTTTAAATTGAATGATCAAGTAGAAGAAGGAAGAAGGGTCAAAGAAAGTATGAAGAAGCAATGCCAAAGATTGGAGGTTGAGGTAAACATTTTAAAAGGTAAATTAGAAGAAAAATATAAACTCTTGAGGTTTCAAGATAGTACTAAGATTCTGGAAAATATTCTTAGTAGTCAAAGGTCTCCTTCTATTAAATTTGGTCTTGGTTTTCATGAAACGGTTAAAGGAGAATCTAGTTCACAAGAAAGTGCTAAAGATTAAAAGGATATCAATGCAAAACCTGAAGTGTTGAAAGAAACAAAAGTTCAACCGACAATCATGAACTCTCAAAAGAAATCATTCCCTCCTAACTATAGAAGCATCAATCGATTCTCTCCTTTGATCAATAATTTTGAATGCTGTAGATTTCATGATTATGGGCATGCTGCAGCCAATTGCAGAAGTAGATTGAAAAATAGATTCTACACAGAAAGGTACTCAAGCTTCTTTAAGGGATATTGTTTTTCTTGCAGCAATTTTGGTCATAAAGCAGCTGATTGCAATAGAAGAAATAACAGAAAAACACATTATGATCCTTATGCTTATTTTTCTGGTCACTCAAGATGTTATGCTTGTAACAAGTATGGACATACATAAAAGGAATGCAGGATGAATAGATCTGAGAAATTGGATAATTTCCAACACACAATAAGAAATTTCAAGCAAAGCTGGAAAAAGAAGGAGGACTGGTCAAAAACGTAAGGGATAATAATCCTACTGCAGTCTTCCGCTTCTAAAGCTTACTTCTCATAATGACTGCAGGAGTGATGTGAGATACATTATAGGAATCAATAATTTATCATCACAAGGGGAGAAATATATGGTGATTCCCATGGTTGGTTGGTAATTCTAGTTGTGTTTATTTCTAGCATTGCATCTGATGTGACAAGAGAATACAGGTACAAGTGGTACAAATTCAGGGGGAGAAGAAGGAGTGTGAAATTTTCGGTATTTCACTTTCCATACGCAAGTTTCATGAACTAAAGCCGCATATACACGTGAGTTCCAATGGAGACAGAAGCGTATGTTTTTCTGTTAAGGAAAACAATGAGATGTCTCAAGAATAGGAGCACAGCTTCAGGGGGAGCATTAGCCTTGCTGAGAGTAACGCATTGTTGGAATTATGATGGTGACATATATCCTTCTACATCAAATAGAAATGATATAGACAGTGAACCCAATGAAGAACCCAAAGGTGATTTATCTGAAAAGCTCCATCCATATATGTTCAAAAGAATCATCCAAGAATCTCAAATTTTGGGAGAAAAGGGGTCTGCTGATAGCAAATTATACATAAAAACTGAGAATGATAAACTAATTATTGTGGTTGTATATGTTGATGATATCATTTTTGGAAGTAATGAAGAGTCTATGAGTCAGAAATTTTCTTCTGATATGCAGCAAGAATTTGAAATGTCTTTACTTGGGGAACTAACATTCTTTCTTGGCTTTCAAGTGCAACAAGCAACAAATGACATATTCTTATCACAAGAAAAATATCTTAAGCAAATTCTAAAGAAGTATGGCATGGAAGAGTGCAAACCTATAAGTACACCAATGATAACTTAATGTAATCTCAATTCTCATGATGATTCTCCCACAGTGAATCAACCAGAATATAGATCTATGATAGGAAGTCTAATTTATCTCACTGGGACTAGACCAGACATTATGCATGCAGTTTGGATTGTGGTACGATTCCAAGCTAATCCAAAAGAGTCTCATCTTCAGGTTGTCAAAAGAATATTCAAATATTTGCAAGGAACTCAAGACTTTGGACTATGGTATCCAAAGAATGTTGATCTCACTCTTCATGCTTATACTGATGCAGATTGGGCTGGAAATGTTGATGATCGGAAAAGAACTAGTGGTGGTGCATTCTATATGGGGCCCCGGTTAGTATCTTGGTTCAGCAAGAAGCAAAGCTCTATTGCCTTATCTATAGCAGAAGCAGAATATGTGGCTGCCGCATCATGTTGCACTCAACTTCTTTGGATGATGCAAACCTTACAAGACATTCAAATCAAATGTTCACCTCCTATCTCCATTATGTGTGATAATACAAGTGCCATCAGTATCTCAAAGAATCCTGTTATTCATTCCAAGACCAAGCACATTCCCATCAAGTATCACTTCTTACAAGTGCTTGAAAAAAAGGTGAATGTTCCCTCCAAAGAACAAGTTGTTGATATATTTACCAAACCTTTACCTAGGGAAGCGTTCGAATATCTCAAACAAAAGCTGGGAGTAGTCTCTACCATGCAAAAGATCAGATCTAATTAAATACAGAAGATTAAATTGGTTTTGAGGAGTTGTTGGGTATCTCTGGATGCACAAGCTAAGGGGGAGCATTGGTCATATGGAAAGGATGCATTGTTGGCATTCCAATTAATTGTTGTAGTATGATCTCATGCTTGAGAATTTATGATCTTGATTGTATAAGTCATTTATGTTATTTCATTAACTATTATGTTTAAAGATGCAGAATGATCTTAGGGGGATCATGGTATTTTCGGTACAAAGGATATTGATCAACCCTTTTCCATTCATGTCAAAGGGGGAGGAAAAACAAAGAGGGGTTTCTATAAGACAAACAAAGGAATAATATTGCCATCAATGCAAAAGGGGGAGATTGTTAGAAATATTTTCATTGATGGCAAACGAATTGGCAAAGAAGGAGCATCTGAAACAGTAACTAGGCAGTAGGAGAGAAGAACAGAAGAAGAGTGCATTTACAGAGAGAAGTATCAGTCAAGGAGTAGGGACAAGCAGTGAATTGAAGCAAATTTGTCCAGAGACAGTGTAGGAAGAAAAAGGCCATCAAACAGAAAAAATTTCTAAATTTTCTGTGAATTATATGTATATTCTTGATAGAATTCAGTAGGAAGGATAGTTGAGTCCCTATGGACAATTATGAATCATTGTGAAAGCATGGTCTGTAAACATCATAAGCTCTGTGGAAGGAGTAGATTCGTGAATCTTTAAAAGGTCATGATAGTGAGAAATGGGGAATGTATAACCTGATGAAGCAGTGTGTTATAGTGTGTGGAGAAGTATTACTATGAAACTCCCTACCACATGATTGGACCAAACTCTATTGAAATAAAACCAAGTTGTGAACCTGAGTTAAGGGACCAAAAGGAGTAGCGTAACTCGACTTAACCGTGGGTTGGTCACTGTTCCAAAACCATGAGCGAATTTGCGAGGCCAAATTTCCCATATCACACTGCCTTTCGGTGATAAGAGGTATCTCCAAGTTGGGGAGCGATTCCATAGAATGGGCGACATGTGTCCCTGTACGACTCCACAAAACCGCTTGTCACTGTGCACCATCGCGCGTTATTGTTCGACCCAGGATGCCCAGCGAAATTGTTGAGCACCGTTGATCTGGGAAGGAGTCATCGGACGGTGATCGCTTGATGAAGATGTGTGAAGATTAACCAAAGTACGGAGCGGGAATTTGATTGGTTCGCTGATCATATATGTGTGGCCAGTTTAAATTATATTAATTGTGCCTTTTCAAATTAATATTTGCAGGTTTAACCAAGGTTGTTTAAATTAAATATAAATTGTGACGAAAAGCGATTGGGCCATCATTTTTACTCCAAATTTGGTGGAACGTATAAACCTGGGGGTCGACATATGAAGGTCTACGAAGTATGCTGAGGGTTTTTCATTACTAAAGGAGAAATTTGGATTAATATCTCAATCTCAGATTGAGATATTAAAAAGCCTTAGATTAATTATCTAATTGCCAAAACCAAGGAAATAAAACAATGAGAATTTTTTTAGGGGCTTGGGTAGACCCCACTGGATTATCTAATTGATCCCGTCTAGGAATACCATTAGCAGTGGGGTGGTATTGACTCATGGTATTAATAAAGGAAAAAACTATATAAGGAGAAGTGCATTATGGTTCATGGTGTGCGTGTAGAGGGGTTGATAATGAATAAATCTCTTTAAGAGATATCTGCATGATTGAAATCTGATATATCTGAATCTACGATGCACCTGTGGATATGAGGAAGGTTCAAGATCTCTAGATCTAGAAATGATGTATCTCTAGGAAGATCTGCAAAAGAAATGATGAAGACCTGCTGCAAGTCTGATGTACAAATTGAAGAAATTTGGTGAATCTGAGGGTTGAAGCCTTCAGTATGAGAGTGGAAGTTTTCTGCCAGTAGAAGTTGGTGTTAAATCAGGGGATTAGAGCTCCCTTCCAGTATTGACTGGAGAACGAGAGAAGGTTGTAGCCTTCTACAGGTTGGTGCCTGCGTGCTAGTATAAGTCTGCGCTAGTACAAAATTGTAAGAAGTTTTATTTATAATAAATATTGAAGACAGAGAGGACAGAAGCAGTGGTTTTCTCCCAAATTGGGTTTCCACCTTAAATACATGTGTTCATGTGTGTTGCTTGTGTGTGATGGTTGATTTTGTTATTACTGCTCATGCTTACTGCTTACAGAACATCTGATGAATGAATGATGCAATAATCTAAGTAAATAATTAAATGGATAAAAGGTAAAACAATTTCTAGTCAGCTTTAAATACTGATTCACCCCCCCTCTCATTATTTTTCCCAACAGTATTTTCCAAAAAATGCTCACAGGTCAGGCTGTTAAATGGTACATTGAATTACCTAGACCTTCTTTCAACAATTTCACTACCTTAGCTACTATATTTTTGACCCATTTCCATTTACCGAGCGGATACGAAACTGGAATGGAACTCTTGACCAACTTCAAACAGAAAAATGCTACTCACATTTCAAATCATATTCATGAGTGGCATCGTTGTCAATGAATGGTTAAGACATTTGTTCCCGATCAGCTCCTTGTTGAATGGTTCATTAAGTCCCTGTTACCATCTATAACTGAGGATGTGGCTAAAGGTGGCGTCGTCACAGAAGAGAAAGTTATCTCTCATGCCAAATATTTAGACTTGATTTATACTCAGTCTGGCATGCTCTATGAAAAGATTCCAAATGCACCACGATCTAATTTCAATGTTCCTCCTCAAATAAAGGACTCTCATGCTGGAGACGGCTTGATAGGTACTGCAAACACATACAACCCTAATACATTTGATCTTGCTCCTACTTCTGAAATTAATTCCATGTCATTTGACAAAGGAAAAAGTGATAAGCAACCAGGAAGTAAGAAAAATGGGAAATCAAAGAACAAACAAACTTCTAACCCACAGGAACGATCATCTGATCAACCGTCTGAACCACGAAAACCTCGTTATCCACCCATAATCTATAATGAGGAACACTTTGTTGGGGATTTTCCTCATGGTGCTGAAGTCTCAAAAATCATTAAGACTTCTCATGCATCAGCTGTGTTGACAGACCCATTCCCAAATCCGGACACAAATTTGGTTGCTACGGATCCAGCTCCTAGTTCCCAAGTGCTAATTTTATCCACTACAAAACCTTCACAAGATATTTTGGTGTCGATGCGAAATAAAGAATATGGTATTCCAGCCACTGATCAACCTACTACCTCGACAACGAATCCATATAATTAATCGGTACCACCTCCTGTTATTCTTGAATTGAAAATTAAGCCACCGAAGGGAGTAATTCATAAATTGACATATAATCCTTGAGCAAGAGCTGCACAAAATTATAATATAGTTGAAGATTTGGCTCAATCCCCTTCAACTATGTCTGCTCTTAAGGTATTACAAAATTTTCCCTCCCAGAAGCAGGCTTTATTGTCGTCCATTGGTGGAATTGATCCGATCGATTCTAATCTTGTCGTCTTTAATCATATGGGCTATGTGCTGCAATTACCACCAGAATTGGCATTCTCCATCCAAGTAAATGTTCTCAATCACCTTTTTCATCACACTATTATTGATGAGGGAGCATCTACGTGCATTATTTCTCTAAATTGTTGGAAGTCACTTGGCTCGCCACGATTATCGCAATCATCAACGACGTTGAAGGCTTTTGATGGAAGAACATATAAACCTTGTGGTATTATAAATAACCTACAAGTTGAATTAAGAGGCAAAACAGTAAATATTGATGTTGAGGTTGTTGACGGACCCCTTGACTATAATATTTTACTCAAAAGACCATGGGTATATGCGATGACTGCCATTGTTTCTACATATTTTAGAATGGTTGCCTTTCCTCATAAAGGTACAATCAAAGTCATTAATCAATTATCCCTTTTTGCCTCCACTTCACAAGTAACTGGAAGCGTTTCGTATATTCAATTACCCCAACTAGAAATTCAGAACATTGGTGTAGGAATATTAAACGATTCCACTCTTATGGGAACCTTTGCATTACCACTGCCCACAACGTCGACAAAAATTGCAAGCATAGAGACCTACTACATGATCTCTTCCACTCTATCTGGTTTAAGGGAGAGTACGGGTGATTTTGATATTTCTACGTTGGATGATGTTTTACCACTTAGCCCTATTGAGCTACAATAGCAAACAATCTATTTGGCTTGGGCGGAAAATTAGAAATAAGTGTCGGTGAGTGTTTGGGTTGATCCTTCATTAGATTTTGGTACTCCATCTGATCCATTTTCCTCAAAATTTTTGACAGATGAAAATATTTTGGAAGTTATGATGGCAGAAGGAGAACCATGGGAATATTATCAGCATCATTTGCATCTTCCAGATTATGAAGAATATAATATTAGTGAACTATATCACCCATCCATTCAAAATTTCTTTTCGAATTCTTTTCCAATTAATGCAATTGAATCTGAGTGAAATTTATCTAATATCTAAGAAACGATTTCTATCAATATTTCGACTAAAATTGGCATTGTAGAAAATATTCATGTCGGTGTATCTTGTTCTCCATCAGAACTTGATTCATATCACTCTCTTTTTCGTTAATTTAGCGACATATTCGCTTGGTCTTACAAGGAAATTCCAGGCATAAATACTATTATAGTTGAACACACTATTAATATGTATCCTGATGTCAAACTGGTGCTTCAATGGCTTTGTCCTGTTCATCCGAAGAAATCCGCTGCCATCAAAGCAGAAGTTGAAAAATTTTTCATGCTAGTTTCATTTACCCCGTTCTGCTAACTGAGTGGGTTTCCAATATCGTTCCTGTTACGAAAATACAAGGAACCATTAGAGTGTGTGTCGATTATCAAGATGTCAATCAGGCTTGCCCAAAAGAAAACTATCCTACTCCCTTTATCGACCAGATTATTGACGATTGTGCTGGATGTGAAATATTTTCATTCATGGATGGATTTTCCGGCTACAATCAAATCAATATCCTCCCAGATGACCAACATAAGACAACTTTCATCTGTCCCTGGGACACATTCGCATATAGGAAGCTTTCATTTGGTTTAAATAATGCTGGGGAAACTTTTCAAAGAGCAATGGATTATGCTTTATATGACATTAAGCACATTGTTCAACCATATCTAGATGATTTACTAGTGCATTCACGAAATCGGACTAATCACCCGATGCATTTTAGAGCCATTTTCTTACGCTGCCGACACTACAAGATACGCCTCAATCCGCACAAATTTGTGTTTTGTGTTGGTTCTGGTTGATTTCTTGGATTCATAGTCTCAAAAGAAGGAATTAGAATAGACCCACTGAAGGTACATACCATTCTTGATTTGCCTGCACCATCAAACTTACTTCAGATATAGAAACTTCTAGGACAGGCTAACTTCCTGAGAAGGTTCATTCCAAACTACACTGAAATGGCTAAAGGATTTACTCGATTATTGAAAAAGGGGGTTCCCTTCCATTGGGACCAGGTTGTGCAAGCTTATTTTGATGTTGTCAAGGACCATCTTGTCCGAGCGTCATTAATGTATCCTCCTAATTATCAAAATGATTATTTCCTATATATTGCCACAGTTGAAATGACCATCGCTATGTTTTTGGTCCAAGTAGAAGATGGAATTGAACATCTAATCTATTACTTGAGTCATAATCTCAATGATATGGAAGTTAAGTACTCGTAAGTGGAAAAGCTTGCCTTGGCAGTTGTTAAAGTTGTCCAAATATTTCACCATTATAGCCTACTCTGAAAAAAAACAATAGTTTAGGATTGCAACCCCATGACTTATATCTTATCACGTCAATTGCTGGGGGGAGAATATTCAAAATGATTGTCATTTTGTAGGAATTTGATTTGGAATTCATCAAATCCAAGTCAAAGAAGTCTTTAGTTTTGGCTGAGCTTCTCTGTGACTTTCCCTCTGATAGTAATGTAACTACATCGGAACCATCTATTCCAGACGAGTATCTATTTATGATCGGATCATCTGATCCCTGGTATGGATATTTCATCATTTATCTCCAAACCCTAACTTTTTGACCTAATACCTCTCACTCTGATCAATGACATATTTGATACCAAGCCAAATATTATCTGATCATCGATGATACACTTTATCGTCATGGTGTCGATACCATTTTAAGGAGGTACCTCACTCATGATGAGGCCGAAAAAGTCTTAAATGACTGCCATGTTAGGGCTTGTGGTGGACATTTATCTGGATATTCTATCACGAAGAAGATACTCTGCGCTGGTTACTTTTGGCCTACTATTTTTCGATATTATATCCTCGCAGTCATAACTTTTCATGCATGCCAGATTTTTTACTGTAAAATCCGCAAACCACCAGCGCCAATGCATCCTGTTGTCTCTTCTAGACCATTTACAAAATGGGGTACTGACTTCATGACCTGTAACCCTCCTTCATCTAGGGGGCATGGTTATATTATTGTCACAGTCGACTATTTTACCAAATGGGCTGAAGCGATGCCTACATTCAACAACACAGGATAGACAACTGCATTGTTTTTCTTTAACCACATTATTGCACAGTTTGGGGTCCCACAGGCTATAGTTATGGATCATGGGAAGAATTTTCGCAACCATATGATGTCTGAATTGATAGCCAAGTTAGGATTTTCACATGATAATTCTACTCCTTATTATCCACAATCAAATGGACAAGTTGAAGCTATTAACAAAATTCTTAAATGAATGCTTCAACGAATGATAGGAGTCCATAAAAGGAACTGGCACTTGATCTTGTACTCCGCCTTGTGGGAATATCGAACCTCTATGAGAAACGTGACTGGATTTACTCCTTTTCAATTGGTGTATGATCTGGAATCTATCTTACCAATCCAATGTGAAATATCATCGTTAAAACTCGCAATAGACTTGTTACTTGATACCTCAAAAGAAGAAGCGTGTCTCCTTAACCTCATCCATCTAGATGAAACGTGTCATGAAGGAAAATTGGCCAATGAAGTGCATAAGAGACGTATAAAGGTGCAATACGACAAAAATGTCTAGCCTCGCATCTACTCAAAGGGCGACTTGGTCCTTATTTATGATCAAGAAGCTGATGTAATAGGTATAGGGAAATTTGAGCCATTGTGGCATGGCCCCTATATTTTCAAAAGAGTTCTTGCTAAAGGTGCCTACGATTTAGTTGATTACGGTGGAATTCCATTGGCATAGCCTAGAAATGGGTTGTATTTGAAACATTACTATGCTTAATCATGAGCGTAGTAATTTTTTGTATTATATTGCTTATATGCTGTTGATTTGCATTCACTATATTAATTTGTTTTCTTAGAGTTTTCTTGACGTTAGTAATCCTCTTTACATTTTATGGCAGATGTCTGAATCTTCAGAACCATTTTTTGGATATGCTGATGGTGCTAGTCATAGTACACAGAATCTATCCTGTACAGCGTGGGCCATTTTCCCTCTGAACGACGAGTTAGTGAGTTTTCAAGGGATTTGTATTGGTAGATCGACGAATAATATCGATGAGTATAGCGCGTTGATCGAACTTCTCTCTGATGCCATTTAATTTGGTATTAACCGCATAATCATAAGGTTAGACTCATAACTTGTGGTATTGCAACTTACTAGTATTTATTCTGTTAGAAATATAACACTTCTTACATTGTTCCTAAGAGTTCGAATTTTGGAGGGACATTTTTATTTCATTCAATATCAACACTTTTCCAGAAATCTGAACACTTTAACTGATTCATTAGCTAATCAAGTTTTAGATAGAAATTTGTGACATAGGTAAAGAAAACATTCACATCATTGAATAGGATTGCGTATTAAACATAAGAAAAACTCTGAAAACACATAGATAGATAGTTATAGGTTTTTACAAAAAAATTTCCCAAGACACGTTGGTCATTTGACCTCAAAATGTATGTAAAAATTCACAAGTAAACTAGTGGTGCTCATGATAGCACACTATAAATCTAGCAATCCTACAGAGCAACCACATCCAATGGTTAGGAACCCTAATAGTGTGTCACTGCAGTCGCATGGGTAACTCTTCGAGCCGGTAATCCGGAATCCCGAAGGTTAATCCCTCTATGTGCTGCTGAAGCTCAGCTAGAGTCTCAGCCATATCAAGGTCCTGAAGGACTACTCTCCTGACAGCCCTCTCTGCTGGCACATCTGCCTCGCGCTCTGGTTCCTCTACTGGTTGAATGCGAACAATATCTACATTAAATTAAACATTTATTTTAGTCTTGGAAAGAAATAAAAACACAAAAAAATTGTATAAACCTTAGAAAAATAAAAAAACATGGTCGAATCATTCTTACCTATTGCACCCCACTGACCGCCTTCTAGTAATACTAGATCTGGATCTCCTCGGAATTTGATGTCTGCATATGCATACTCATCGATGGCGACAATCTGTCGTCGTAACCAGGCAAAGAATGTAGTCGAGAACACAACAGTCGATTGGCCTGCATGCCGACCCATGAGTTCTACCCATCTCTGCATTCGAGGATCTCTAGGACTAGATATATCCAATGTTACATAGTATGGCTGCATCAATGGAATCCGTTCCAAAGCGAAGGAGATGAGGATGGAACCATAACTAAAAATTTTCTTCCTTCCTCCCTTTTCTTTATTCAATTTTTCCTTTATATGAGATAGAACAGCTTCAGAACAGTTGAAGACTATAGGCTCTAAACAGTCTAGCACGTACTGCATATACGATTGGTTCGCTACATGGAGTGTAATGGTGCCAGCGATCGTGAAGAGGATGGTTCTTAAAGGCAAATCCCTGACATCACAGATGTTTATTTTTCCATCTTGGCTAGGTTCTGACCCTGGATAGCAATACTGCATAACATAATCCCTCACTGTCTCTCCTCCAACGGTAGACCCTGTGAGATAAATGGGCAAACCTCTCCTTGACAAACCTGTGATAAAGTATACATCCTCAACTATTATGGAAAACACTTGATTTTTTATGTGAAATGCCTCTATCTCTGAATCCCATGCTCAAACAAGGAACTCTAGGAGTTCTATCTGTTGCCTCATTCCCGACAATTTAAAGTACTTAAGCAGCCCACAATCTCTTAAGGCTCTTACAGTACCTGGATCATTCAAGGAAATCATATCTTATTCTTCATGTTCTCTTTCTCTCCATGTAATCATCATTATAATCTGATGGAAACCTGAAAATCAACCATAAGATCCATTAGATACCATTCATTGCAAAAAACTAGGCAAATTTTGGACACAACATAAAAACCAAAAACTTTAACTATGCCCAACGCACTCCCTGGGCTGAGACAGTGCATTGCACATATAGGTACACTTCACTCTACCTACTATGCAACGCAGGTTTTGACATTGAGAGGTGCGTTTCCCTCATTTTCGGCAGAATTTACCCTAGGGGCCTCAAAACCCTAAAAAACTGCAAGGAATGGGAATGAAATGAATACTAAAATAAAGAGAAGGTTCATGGTACTAACCTAGATCAAACGGTGATGAAATCCATCCACAGAAATGAACACAATCGACGTCTGAAGTTTGGGGGAAAAATCAGATTCAGAGCTCCAAAATGCAAATGGTAACTATGGAATGGTAAAAATGAAGAGTGAAACTAATTTTATAGTCATGTAATTATTTGCAAGTTAAATTTATTGCTATGACTATAGTTTTATTATGTTTTTATCATGAAACAGGTATTTTTAATCCATTTTATGTTTTTCTGAACATGAAATGAAACTGATGAATAGATTAGTCGTGCAGACTTATTCAAAGAATGACTTGACCACAAAGCATACTTTTTCTCCTTATTTTTCGAGCTTATTTAGAAACGAAAAAAGATTATAAGTGCACTTTTATCTCCTTTTCGAGCTTTGATAACAGCAAAAAGGAACCCCTAGAGTCTTCTTTCAACTCTTTTCAAACTCTGATAATGTGAAAATATTGTCGAGCACTTGTCATTTCGAGCTCGTTAAAGTAAATTAATTGATATCTAATCAATATAAGTTTAACCCTTTTCCAGACTAAGATGGATTATTTACGAAAAAGGAATACCTTGGTTAAACATGACCAAAGAGGTTCTCTCAGATATCATTTTACATTTTTTCGGGTCTGAGAGACAAATTTATGAAAAAGTACTTTTGGAGTTCTCTTTCGTCCTCTTTTTCAGACATTCTAAATATGAAAAAGGACCGAGCTATCACTGTCATTAAGCTTGTTAAAACATAAAATAGTGACGGGCTTATTGATCACGGAAAGAATCGAATTTCATTAATCGCTAGACTCATTAAATTATTAAATAGCGATACTTTATTCGCCCGAAGGGTTGAATTATAGATGAAGAAAATGTTATCCTCCTCAAGATTGTTAAAAAACAAAGAGGTACCGATTGACAAATGACCGAGGAAAATTTGGGAAAAGCAAGTAAAGTTTATTTTTGGTAGCAAGTCACTCTTGAACATGACACTTCTTTCACTCCATGTCTGTGACTGTTTAGGTTGGGTAATCATCTTGACGGTTCATTCACACCTATGGTTCATCATACCTTCACTTTAGTTTTGGGTCAATTCTGTCAAATCATCACAGTGTCGACGATATGTTCAAGAGAAGTCATCCAGTGATTAAAAACTCATCCATCTGAAATACTTGTAAACCTTCATTTTCATTACTATCATCCCTGAAATTTGCTAGATCAAGTCATACCCTTGTCTCCGAAATCAGTAACTCCAGTTTTGCAATAAGGTGACTTCCTGTCAACTACAAATCAATATCTAGGAATTTCACTTAGGAACATCAGATTCCGGTACCATGAGGCTTGTTACAGCATCGACAAGATCCTCACTTTTGGACCTTTGACCGAAATATTTGTTTTGGCATTTGACATCAAATCATCTATTCACACCTTATGAAATGTACTGCAGTACCTTGAGGGCCATTTACATTAATGGTGGTTCTCTCGCGTTTGTTAATAGCTCACATTATTGGCTGGTAATCAAACGATGTCTTTCCATGTTCGACGACAAATCATATATTCACATGGCTAGACTTGTACCCGAATGATCGAGTGAATGAGATAAGAAGACCCTAGATCTAGTTTCAGCCATCCGGGCTGCGATTTCAGGATTGTTGCACACATCATCTATACGGTGACCTTACATACAAATTTTCATCCAAACATGGGCCTATATCTGTAGGCATGTCTGCATCTGGGAAAAATTCCAATGTAGACGACTGTCTGAATTACGTACATGTTATTAGATTGTTTTATGTGTTGACTATGGTAATGCCTACCCTTAGCAATTATGATCAATAGAGGATATATAATAATGAAATTTATTGTAATATTGATGCAGGTGACCATTCCGCTTCGTTTCCAGGCTCATCACAACATAAAGCATCTCAATCAAATGTTATTATTATTTGGATCTCATGCTTTAGGGGGGAATTGTTATAGGTCAATTTGGGAACCATTCCCAATGACCTGGTTAACTGTGCATCATCTCTAGGACCGATGATCAAGGTTCTATCATTCCCTATCATTTCAGTTGCTATATGCTCTAAGACAAGAAACATTACAGATCAAGCAAGACTTTCATCAAGCAAGAATTTCCATGGTTTGAAGCTTATTGTATATCATATGAGAGCTCACCAACGTAGGCTCTAAGGGGCCTAAGTGCGTTGCATATGTAGGTAGCCCCATGCAAGGCTACTCTGCAAAGCACTTCCCGACATTCACAGGTGCGTTGGTCACATTGGGAGCGAAATTCTCATTGTTCCGGAATCTCCACTTTGCCAGTGCCTTCTAGAAGAGTTCACATATGTCAAGCTTCGGATCCAAGTGTCCATTTGACATCTAAATGAATGGATAAATGTATTTCCTATTTTTTGAAATCTATTGATTTCAAAACAACCTACAGTTCATCTATAAATTGAACACAGATCGAAGTGTTTGAGAAGGAAGAATTTGAGTAGAGAAATGCTGGAGGATTTTCAGTTGAGATTTTGATTTGTGGAGCTACTGCTGGAGAGATTTATGTTGTGATGAGACTTGGAAACTATGCTGGAAGGTAACTCCAAATCATTCACTAGGTTATAACCTCTCCTTCTATCATCAATAAAGAGTACTTATTGTTTTTCCCTACATGCATCTATGTTAACTTTGATTTTCCATATTGTAAGATCTTGGTTGATGAATGTAGTTTATGCTTAACTGATTTAGCTAACTAGCTTGGATAGATATCTATATTATTTCATCTTCTATTGTTTCAATGTTCTTTCTTGCAGGAAGCATTCAGCCAACAAAACCGCTTGAATTTGAAGTTGTAGCAGAAGCGACAGAAAGGAACCATTTGGAAGCGACTGAAACAAGTAAGAATCCAATCCTCTCTATGTATCTGTTCTGAGTTAGGAGAAATGGTAGTAAATTCTTTCACCTGTTGTTCTAGACTAACACCTATCTAGGGAAGCGTAATTTATCCGTCGATTACAATTCTTCCCCAATAGTATCATCTGGTTGATCCTTCTCTAAATGTCATTAGGCTCACTGTCAACCTCCTACAAAATCTTCATTACTAGAACAACCAAAGTAAAAGGAAAACCAATGCCAATTCCATAAACAAGATGAAATGGATACATATTAATTGATCTTTTTGAGCTCACTCTATCAACCCACAGAGAATTTGTAAGTTTCTTGTGCCAATTCCTTTTGTTTTCCTGTAACATGTTTTTGATAATATTCACTGGAGACTTATTATATGATCCTGCAAGCACATTTCACTGAGGATAATATGCAGCGAAATGACCAAGTCTAATGTGATATTTATCACAAAATTGAATCATCTTCATGGATTTTAAAGCAGTTTCATTATCAGTGATAATCTTGTATGGACAACCAAATAGAGACAAAATATTATTTTCAAGAAACTGAATGATAACTGAATCATTTTCTTGCCTAGTAGGAATATCCTCAATCCATTTGGTAAAATAATCTGTAGCAGTGAGATCATTTTGTGCTGAGCTAAAGATGGAGGATGAATTTCACCAATAAAATAAAGTCTCCATTGCTGAATGGTGCTTGGACTTCAATTGGTTTAAGAGGCAAAGGTAAAAGTTTCCTTTTTTCTTGAAATATCTGATACTCATGAAAACTATTAACTATTTTGTAAACATCAGAGAACAAGGTAGGCCAGTAAAAACCCGCTCTCAAGATTTTATTTGTTGTGGTTTTCCAATAAATATGGCCTCCACAGTCACCCTTATGGAAATATATCATGACTTTCTCAACTTCAACTTCAACTAGAGAATTAAGCAATATCCCACCAGGATCTTTCCAATATAAGACACAATTTAGAATGCAGTATTTAAGTTTTTTTAATTTCAGTGATCTTTCTTTATTGCTTGGCATGCCAGAAGGAGGATTCAAGTGTTGCAAGATATATACAATATCAACATACCAGGGAGATAAAGAAAAGATATCAGCTATCTCAGGTAATGTTTCAGCAGTTTGTTCATCAAACAATGTTACAATGAAGTTTATATCTAAGGCATGAAGATTAGAATATGCCATCAACTTTGATAGGCCTTGTCCTTTGATCAATTTTTTGGGCTTAATATCCAAATCATACTCTAGCAAAGCAACAATCCATTTTCCTCTACGACCTTCTAGATCATTATGTGTGAGTAATTATTTAACAGGAACATTTGGCATATAAGCAATGACATGAGAATGTAAAATATACACTCTGAAATATTTTAATGCTTTGACTAATGATAAAGCTTGTTTCTAAATGATATTGTACTTTAAATTAGCATCTCTTATTGTTCTTCTAAAGAAAGAAATAGGTTTTTTTGTATTTTGATTTTTCTTCTCCATTAAAACAGCTGCAAGTGTATGCTCTGAAGCAAATGAAAAAATAATAAAATCAAGTGCATAGTCTGGACTAATAAGAATAGGAGCATGAGACAGGGCTAACTTGACTTGATTAAATGACTTATTTCCTTCTTCAAACCATTTTACTTCAGTATATTTCTTCAAAATATCAGTAATTTTCCTCAAATGTTCAGCAATATTGGGAACAAATCTTCTAGGAAAATTAATTTTACCATTAAAAGATTGGATCTCCTTTTTTCTCCTTGGATAATCTAAATTCTGAATTTCTTCAATCCTTGAAGGATATACTCTTATGCCATATTTAGATATAATATGCCCCAATAATTTTCCTTCTTCCACAAAAAATAGGCTCTTCTTTGGATTTAATGAAATACCAAAATTTCTGCACTTTTCAAAGACTGTCTTTAAATGCTGCAAATGTTGTTCATCTGTCTCTGAGAAAAAAATGATATCATCAAGTTAAATAACCAAAAATAGATATTTTTCATTGGCAAAATCAATATCCATTTCTCTTTGAAAAGTTTCCATGTATTATTCAAACCAAATGGAACTTTGGCATACATGAAAGTACCCTAAGGTGTGTTGAAATATGTATTTGCTTAATCATCTGGGTGGAAAAGAACTTGATTGTATCCTAAGTATCCATCTAACAAAGAAATTCTAGATGATCCAACTACCCTTTGAAAAATGTGATCCATTTTGGGTAGTAGATAATTTTGTTTTAAGGATACTTTGTTAAGATTTCTAAAATCAATGCAAAATCTAATTTATCCTGTCTTCTTTCTCACAAGAACTAGATTGGACATCCAGTTACAAAAATGAATAGGAACTATAATTCCAACAGTGAATAATCTATTTACTTCCTTCTAAATAGAAGGCAGAAATTTAGGATTCATCCTTCTCAACTTTTGGCGAAATGGTTTTTGATATGGCTTCAAAGGAATAGTGTGTTGAATAATTCTTTTATCATAGACCTTCAAATCTAAATATTCCCAAGAAAATAAATTATAAAATTGAGACATAAGTACTACATACTTAGCTTTCATTGCTGGACTCAAGGATTTAGAAATATGAACCATATTTGGATTTTCTGAAGTGCTAAGGTTTAGATCTTCCACTCCCACCTTTGTGGGTGACATAGTAGGCTTCCTTGCAACATAATCCTGGTCAAAAAGGTTCTTCCAAATATACCAAACCTCTTGGAATATAATTATCCTTAAGTTGTAGTACTTGCATCTATGTATCATGAATTCCTTGGTCATATATTTGGGCATTTATGAATTCTTCTTATGTCTGCAAGAAGCTATTGATTTGACCATCATTTTGAAACACTTTCCAATATTGAACATTTTCAGGGACAGCAAGGAAATTTTTTACATTTATTTCATATTTTTTTTTGGATATAATGAAATTTTGAACATACTAGCAGAAGTGGCCAAAGAATCAGGAATAACATTGTTGTTTCTAGGAATTAATGACAGAGTATATTCAAGAAATGTTTTGAGGATATCTAGGAATACATTTATGTAAGCTCTAATTCTTGGATGTTTGGCTTGGTACTCTCCTTTGACTTGAATGATAACTAATTAGGAGTCACCATATACAGAAAATTTCTTTGCACCAAAAATTTTCAAAATTTTTAGACCAAGAATTAAGGCTTCATATTCAGCTTCATTATTTGTGCAATCAAATGTTGGTTTGTAGGAATACATTCTAACATTCAGAAGGATATCCAATGATTGATTAATTGGGATGTGAATACATATTCCAATACTAGTACCTTCTTTTCCCATGGATCCATAAAAATCCATAATCCAAATCCTATTTTCTTCATATGGAAGATGTGAATCAGACTGCTGATTTTTGTTTTATGTTTGAGATACCCCTGTTGTATTCAAAATCTATGTTTTTTATATTTTTTTATTATTTTATTCCTGAGGATATGTCTTCAATTTCAAACTTTTTGGCACTAATTTACAAAATTCTGTCTCTGCCAATTCTAAAACAAAATCTGAATTTTTTGGATTTTCTGATTTTTCTTCAATCAAAATTTATGAATATGTTGAGAATTATTAATTGAATAAAATAAAAATACTCTAAATCTGTATGTATAGCATTAATGAGATGATTTTGAGGCCTTTCTCTTGTAATTATCATATAATTCATCTTGCTTTCTCTATAAAGTGTCCTGTATTTTCCAAAGATAGGAATTGTTGCATGTGAAAAGTCAAGCCACAAATTTCCGCTAAGCTTTTCTCCCCATGATGTAGAAAGTGTCATTCCATACCTAGGTGGAATATCAGCCACAACAACATCTGTAAGAACATTCTTGGATGGAATTTTTTCTAATGAGACCTCTAAATATTTGATAAGAACAAAACATTTAATCCTCCATGAATCAAATGAATAGAGGTCATGATAAGTCCTTATGATGTTTAGTCCTAATTTGTCCAGAATGGCTTTAGGAATGAGGTTGTGGGATGATCTAGAGTCAAGAATTGCAGTATGAAGAATGAAATCATGAATCTTGAGACTTAATTAAAAGGGAGGAACTTCACTATCTTATGATTTTCCATCAACAACAAGACCAAAAAAAAGCTCAGGATGATCATCACTCAAGTTAACCATATCAGATGTTTGATCAACTCTAAACAACTTAGTAACTTGAAACTTGTATTGATAATTCTTCATTATCCCAGTTAGAGGAATAGAAACCTTTAGTTTAGAAATTTCATTTTCAAGGTAAAAATGAGCAGGATGTTTTCTACCTCTTTCAGCAATGTTTCCTTCTTTTCAGGAAGTTCTTTGGATGAAGAATCTTTCTTTTTTCCTCCTTCTTGAACTTCTTGATATTTTCTTTGATTTCTGGTGGATGCTTTATTAGTTTTAGGAGAAGTAGAAGGAGCAGGTGATTTTTCTTTGCCTCTATTTGGTGCAACAACTTATTTTTGTTGAGTATTAGTTTGAGATGTTTGATACTTTTGATTGGAAACTATGCACACACTTATGCTCCTCAAACCATACTGTCTTTGAACATAGGTGAGGGAACTTTGATATCCTCTCTGATAGTCTTTAGTACATATTAATTCTTCATTTGACATGGCATGTTGTTGGTCTTCTGATGCACAAATTTCTGCAGAATATTGATCTTCTTCAGTGAGGAAAAAAGGTTGTTGATTTTCCTCAAACAAATGGTTTTCTCCAGAAATTTCTTCTTCATCATATTCATTAGGGCCTTCAGTATAATTTTGTTGGAAGGGTGTCCTAACTTGATTTTGACTTTGTGGATCTTGACTATTATACACATTGTGATCTATAGATAAACCAAATTCCCTAAGTGTGGCGTTTATCACTTAGAACAACAGAGGAAAGAATAACTATCAATTTCTCTAAAAAAAGAATATATACAGAATGGGAAAGGAGCCTACTTGTGATTCTTTTGCTTATCCTTCTCCTTCTGTCATTATTTTTGTCGCTCTCAATCCAACTCAATTCGCTAGATTGATTCCCACAAACATAAATAGAGAACACAAAACAACATAAAATATATATATCTAGTTATATTACTCAAATCAAATCGATTAGATATGAAATACATACATCATTCAAGAATACATTGCACAAGAAATAGAGACACATGTATGGGAAAATGAAAAACAATTTTTATTAAAGAGTATAAGTGGAATATTACAACCAATGGATCAATTTATTGCCAACCTACTTCATCTTCATTCCAACCTCATCACATCCAACATTATCCTAGCAACGTATCATTACTTTCACTCTCTTATCAAATGAGAATCCAACATCATAACTTTGCCAAAATTCTTCCTTTCCTAGCACTAGGATGAGTGCTCAATTTATAGGGAAACTGATGATATTACTCAATGAATGAATTTTTAATAATAGGAAATACATGTTTCCAAGTGCAGATGTGTTAGATGGATAATTGGATTCAAATTTTGACATATATGGACTCTTCTAGAAGGCACTAGCCATGTGGAGATTCCCAGAACAATGACAATTTTCCTCCCAGGTGACCAACACACCCTTGAGTGTTGGGAAGTACACTGTAGTGCACCCTTGCATGGAGGATTTGGCACTGCAATGTAGTTATTCCCTTGCAGATGAGCGTTGGTGAGTCAGTAGGCCATATAACATATACTTCAAACCTTGGAAATCTCAAAATAGAATCCATGAATGAAATGTCTTCCCTTAGGGCATATATAAACTGAAATATAAGGGGGTGATAGACCCTATTTCATTGATCCTAGGGATGATGTCCAGTTTGACCAGGTCTTGGGGGGTGATTCCCAAGTAGTAGAGATGTAGTGCTCCCAGTGGGTGTAGTGGCACATAAATGACCCCATGGGTCTCCAGATGAGTCGATGATGCTTGTAGATCCTTTGCAAGGGATCGAATGATGGAATGAAATCTTCCATGACAATGTCACATGCCAAGGGTGTGGGCTCTTGTGGGGCCTACTGGGCATAGTGTACCAAGCACATCATCATCATCCCAAAAGTGGATCGCTAGTAGTCTTTGAACATCGATGGGGATCCGTGGAGTGTTGTATGCTAATGTTGAGGCCCATGGCTCTCTACACACACCCTATATGTGCCAAAGTAGCCCTCTGGGGGTTAGGAACCCATATAAGGAGACCAAACCCAAATGGAAGCCACCTACAATGATGTATAATATCCAATGTGTCCCGTAGGATTCCAGTACAATCAGTCATTAGAGTAATCATGTAAAAGAGCTTCCAAATCATGGATAACAAAGTGGACACTTCACAATGGCATGCCCTTCCATAATGGGCTTTGGATTTTTAGCCCAAGTTAACCTATAACAATGACCCCTCTATTCCCTTTGTTTAATCAGGTATTGGGGTTTTTTATTTTGACCCATGAAATTGGGATCTCTTATAGAAGGTTCAGCTTGTCTATCATCACTTGACATCTTATCCATCATTTTCTCCATGGATTTAATCAAAGTATCAAATTTTCCTTCTGATGAAGTGGATGTTTCTTCTTTTATTGTGACTCTTTTCTCTGTTTTGACCTTAGACTTTTTAATAATCAAATTATCCTCTACATTCACTGCATTTCTTTGCATTTATTCCAAATTTGATGGTTTTCTCTCCCTCAGCTGATAGGTCATGTCAGGATCAAAACCATCAGGATAATGGAGTAAAGCAAGGCCTGGGGGAGGCTTGATATTATCAGGAATTGAATCATATTTCATATTAAATATAGTTGTGAATTCTTGGACAGACTCATTTGTATTCCTTTTTAGTGCATTATATTCAGCTAGGATTTGCAATGGATTTTTCTTCTCTTCCCATTTTTCCATGAATAAATCAATTTCTTGTTTTGAGGTACCAATTTTACCAACTCCAAGAGAACGAAACCATTTCTTTACTTCTCCAGAAAAGTTTTGACCAATAATACGCATCTTAGCATCATCATTGTCTACTTATTCAAGATCTATAAAATCAATTACTTTAGCCACATGATGATAGGCTATAATTTATGATTTTCCATCAAAGAGAGGCAGCCTCTGACCATAATTTTGAGTTAAAGCAGTAATATGACCAGGTAGAATCAGTGGAGAAAATTTGACCATGATTAATGGAGGAAGTGGTGGAGGTGTGAATTGTGATGTGGATTGAATAAAAGTTTGTAAAGGAAAGGATGGAATGAAAGGAGGAACTGAAGATGTAGATGTATGAGATGGTGAGGTAAAAGAAGTACCAAAAGCCTATTGCTGATATTGAAAATAGGCCCTTTTAGAGGTTTCTTGGAATTTTTCTACTAAGCCTTTAAGTTTATGTAAATTGGACCAAACTTCAGTATCAGTTTCAAACTCAAAGGTTTCAAAAAATAGTGTAAAAGACTCAAAATCAAAAGGATCAAAAGTATCTTCTGAGATAAAAGTTTCAGATTTGGTTCTAAATAAATATTTTTAAGATTTTGGAGAGAAAGTCAAATCTTCAAAGAAAAACCTCATAGGCAGGGAATTTGATTTAATTAGTGGAGGAAAAACTCTTCCTGACTATCGAGACTTAATCTTCTATTTTCTCAAAATACTTTCAGGATTGTATACCAAGTGTGATGGATTACAACTGGGGTTTGACCTTGTATATCTTTTAGGAGCCATCTTAAGCTCTGAATTATATGTTTTCACTCAGGTTTTGACTTCAGCCTTTTCAAGAAAACTTTCCCAGGGAATATTTAACAATCGTTCCCTGACAATGGCGCCAGAAATGTTATCACTCTCCCCAAATTCCTAGGCTGAAATTAGGAGTGAAGATTTGTAACCAAAAACTAACTTTTAGCTAGGCATCTAGCCCTACCTAACTAGACAGGGCTCTCTCTATCTCACTTTTTAAATATTCAATTTTAGGCTAAGTATCAAATTTTAGGCTAGGTATGAATTAATTTGTTTTAGAATTTGTTTAATAATTTGTTTGCTGGATACAAATTATAATCAATGAACCTAAAACTAATTTCAAAGACTAAATTGCATAAAATTGAGCAAGGCAAGATAGGAAAACTATTTGAGCACAATTAAGTTGGCATTTTTGTATAGTGGTAGAAACGAGAGGGGTCTGAATGACGAATTTACTGAATTCATTCGTTAGAAGAAAAGACACATTGTAAAAATATTAATAAAAAAACATATGATTGATATCTGCTTATAAACTAATAATATTTTACACAAAAATGTAATGGAAATGAAATAACAGAGAAATAACAGTGCTAAAAAAAAATACCACATAAATCTCACAAAATTGTTGCAACTCCTTTGGTTTTCATTAATAGTAGGTCCACAGTTATACACATAGTCATAAAACTCGACTATCCAATAGTAATGCTTCAGACAAGGAAGTATTTATAGAAAAAAATTTACAATAGTTATATTAAAGGCTATCATAACATATAATTCTTTATTTTCTAACTAAATTCTAACTGCATCATGGAAATAAATTTAATTTGATGTGCTGGCGTTGCTCGAATTGTAAACTATTGTTGAAGGAGATTTTTGCGGGCTATGGTGGTTGTCAGTTGACTACTGATCTGGAAAATATTTGACTTTTCTGCTTTTACTAAGTACTCCTCAATTTCACACAGCTTTTCCTAGCGCTCTTCATTAGGGATAACTAATTTTATTACTCTATATTAAATTTCATTTCCTTCGGTGTATTTACCAAAAGTGGGCTTCACCACAAAGACATGTTTGATCTCATACTAAATGTAAATGTCATTACTTAGGGTTCCCAACAGTGCCCTTCCTGTTACTGTGCCTTTAATATTTGAAAATTTGGCAGTATCCTTGGAAATTTCCTAAAGTCTTCTTCCATAGTCTTCTCTAGTCATCAATTTATCATTAATTACAAAAAGAGAAGGAAATCCTTTTTTTGTCAGAGACTCTATTCTGCTAAAAAATCTTTGAATTTTAACCTCCGTATTGTGACATTTTTCTTCAAGTTGAAGAATCAAATTCTTCTTTGTTAGCACTTTATTCACTTTCATGATTGCTTTTGTTCTGTCATCAATTCCCAATTCATCTAGGTCATAACTATTCTTTGAATTAAGAAATATAATAATATTGTTTGTTGTGGTAGGCTTGTCTCCAAATTGTGCTTTGATTGTTGTAATGGCCTCATTTTCCTTTTGTATCAGCTTCTTTGGCTCAAATATGATCTGTATACTTGGAAAAATTTCACTGATAGACTTTGTGATGTCTGCCCATATGATTTCTTTTACCTAGCCTAAATTATTACCAATGTTTGATTCTTTTTGCTCTTTCTACAACCTCTCAATCAATTTTTTGGCTCTCTATGCTTCAGTTTCATGTGAACTATCAGCATTAGATTTATGAAATTGCAATAATTTTACCTGGTCCTATAATTTCTTGATAAATTCTTCTTGAATAGACATATTCTAAACTTCTTTGGTGAGCTTCTCAACTCCATCTGCAGTACTTGTTGTAACAATGTGAGCTATAAGGATGGTTGCTAGAGGCACTGCTTCTAAAGGAACCTTTGATGTTTTCACTATTGCTTCCTTTTCCTTTATATTTTTTTTTATAATTCTAATTCCATATATTGTATTTGAGTTTTCTACTCCATAATCAATTTCATCATATATGTCTTTTGAGATTCAGTATTTTCAATATCCTTGGCCAAAGGATCTTCTGTAGCTGGTATCTTCAATTTATTCCTCAATGCTGCTATGTAAACATTTTTCTTCTTGATGATTTATTCAAATGCATTGAAATTGGATGGATCATATCTAATTTTTATCACTAGATATTATAGAGTTTTAATTCTTGTATCCTTTGGAAATGAAAACAACTTCTCCATTTTCAGCTGTGACTGTACATTTTCCAATGAAACCTCCAGTTTTGAAAGACTCAAATTAGTGTTAGTGAGGGTTGTTGAAATCATCTCACTAGTTTTCTTGTGTAGCTCCATTTGATCTATTAGATGAATTTATTTTGTATCAAACTCAAATGTAGAAATTTTATAATATGCCTCTAACTTTGGCTGTGGAATTTGTGCTTGAAGAAAAGCAAAGTGCATATTTCCATTTTCTGAGTCAAAGATTGAAAGCAACCTACTTTATGAGCTAGGATTCTGTTTCTAGAACTGGTTATATGCACTTGTCTTTAACATTTCATTCTTCAGCTTTATCTCTTTGAATGTGTCAAAGACATTCTTGTCCTTATCCCCTGTAGTATTTGTGCTAGTATTAATGGGTTTTTTTTATCTTGAGAAGTCACTATTTGTTGATATTTAGAAAATATGGAAGTATTATGAGTAGTAGAAGTGCCTTTATCACCTTCCTGTGTGTAAGGAGGAGTCTCTTCAGTAATGATGATTACTTCTTTCCCTGACTCCTAGCTGGGATTCACCTTAGGATTAAGCTTTGTATTCTTCCTGTAATTAACCTTGAACTCTTTTCTAGATGAATCAGTCATTGGAGATTATTGATCTTCTATAACTCTTTTCCCTGCTCTTTCATGTGAAATACGAGTCTACAATGTTGATGTCAACAGTGTTTTCTCTTCAGCCTCCTCTAGTGTACCTTCAATCCATTCAAGCTTATTCATGTAATTTTCAATATCCAGACTAGGTGTATGAAAATATGGTGTAGATTTATTCTCTACCCTAGTTTTGAAATGGCACCAATTGGATCATAAGGCCATGTAAAAATTGGGCTAAACTGCATTTATTTCAACAAATTATGTGTTTCCTCCCCTGTTTTCTTGCTATTATAGATAAACGACCCTATATATGTTTTAATTTTAAATTGAGATTTCTTTTTAGAAGAGAAAAAATGCACGTCATCTGCATTAATCGTTTGTCTAATATACTCCAATGAAAAAATCCTCATGGGGAGGAATTTTGGAAACTTGTAAGGGGGAATCTCACAGCCATAAACTCTGAGTTCTGTATAATTTTGATAAAGGTACCAATCCCATGTTTTGGCTTGATCTAACAGTTGCAATATATTTCTGGTCTCTTCACTAATCCTGGTCTCTGGAGTGCTATTGAGTAAACTAAGTGTTGGCTGAAGAAAAAATTCCACAAACTATTTATATGAATATTCTTTTTGTTCCTTCATGAATAATGAAGTCCAAAAAATGATTGATTTTTGGTTGCATTCCTCATCCAATTCTTGTAAGGAAAAATTAAATTTGTCTCCATGAGAATACAAGAACAAGTAACACAACATAGAGGCATAACTGAACACCTCTTCATTTCTGAATTTGACAAACTGATCATGGATGAATCTACAATAAACTGACTAAAGATGAAAATGAAGGAAGGTTTGGAATATGTGGAGAATATGAACATGAATCCTATGATGGCTTCATCTACCCATTAGTTTGAGTAATAACCAAGATGGTAGGAAATGACTGTGATGATTTGTTTGGACCTTTCAGGGAAAATGGATGATGGAAATGGAGGGTTTTTCATGGGTAATGGATCATTTTCAGTCATTAATAGCTCAAGAGTTTGTGCTCACTTAGAAAAATCTAACTTTTGGTATATTTCAATCAAGTCTTCTTGGGAATATGGTGTGGCATTCTCTGTGGTTGTGGCTTGCATCATTTTTTCAATGGTTTTGGCATTGATTGTTACTAAAATCTCTCCTATATGAGAGATAATAGCTCTCTGGTTTCACATATACCAAGCTTGGAATATTATAACAAATTTTGGAGCACTATGGGTGTGAGGAAATATGAAATGTGGAATATTAGAATCCCATAATCCTATATCATCATAATTATATAAGTATTTATCTTCCAACGAGTAGAATAATTCAAAAAGCTCAAGGTGAGACAGAGTTTCATGGATTTTTTGGTCTTTGTCTGCTAAAGGTATGCAATGAAAATTAACTAGAGGGTGTAACAAAAAACTTACTGGTTCTTCTGGTCCTTTATTCTTTGGAGGCATGGTTGACTCTATCGAAATGAAGGAAACAGGAATTTCTGATGGAAAACACAAGTCGGGACTGAAGAAAAACTCTGCAGACCGGAAGAAAATCAATAGTTGCAAAAGAAGGCTTTAAACATTGGCAAGGTTGATCTCTGGAGTTCTATTAATATTTATAAACTCATAATCCTATGCAGAGGAGATTGAAAAGGCAAAGTGAATGTTCAAAACATGTGTGGAGTATTGAATTTATGGACAATTGAACTCGATTCCCATTTCAAAAGAGAGTGGGTACGTTTCCTAAAGGTTATAAATTAAATTAATTGGCTAACGGTTATGAAAAGGTGGGAATTAAATCGATTTGATATGCTACATTCCATGTTTGCATGACGTGATTTGTGGGAGGAGTATTGGTTTAATATGGTGGATAAGTAGGTTTTTGGAGGGGTATCAAGGTGGTAAATCGTTTCGTGCGGGGTGGGGGGGGGGGGGGGAGGTGAAAAATCACACGGTTTTGACACGGAGCAGTGTCTCAGACTTCAATACCACTCTTTTCAGAACCCCCCCCCTTGACATTAAGTCTTGGATGATGAGGGGGGCTGAAGTCACATGGGATTCGTCGGATTATATGAGGATGTGATGGATGATCGACGAGATGGGGGGTAGTTAATGTACATGGGAGTTTAATGAAATGTGGTTTATGGATGTAATTAAAGTGATGTGACATGGATGATTAGAAAATAAGGGAATGTAACGTGTCACAACGGTAGTGGTGAATAAAGTAGTGGAGAATGACGATGGTGAAGTATAACGAATAGGATTTAAACCTATGGTTTCAAGAATACTTTTTCGAAATATTTAAGATAAAACTCTAATAAATATATGATTTCAAAAATGACTTTTTTTAGAAAAACTCTACATCTCTTCTCAGATATAGCGATAGAATATGGAATTATTATGACACAAAATTTATTTCAAACTATGAAAACTGATTTAATCCTTCAATTATACCTTTATGGATGAAAAGGAAGTTTAACTGCCCTTTTTTTAGTAATAAAAAGCTAAAGCTTTTTCATGCCGGTTTAGACCCTAAACTTGACCTATATGAGATGAAATGACACGACTTTAGACGTATAAATGGAGATGAAATAATGTGAAGGAGCAACATATCATGATAGGACTCATTCAATGACCAAAATTATTGCTAAAGATTAACTGAAAAGAAACTTTTTTGACTAAAGACCTAATAGAAAACTCTTTAAAGAGCTATCTATGATCACTAAAAAACTGACTCTAACACAGTCATCGAAATATAATTCTAGGAACTTGTGGATATATTATTTGAAAAATGCAACAACAACCCTGGAAAATATAGTTGGTGCATTATTTAACCCTAATGACATGACAGTGTACTGAAAGGAACCCCATCAGTAGCAAAGGTGGTCTTGCTCCTTTCTTCTAGCGTAATCCTGATATGATGATACTCGAAGAATCCATCCATAAATGATTAGGCTTCCTACCTACCGAGATTATCTAAAACTTAATCTGTGAATTATGTGTGAAACAGACCATGGAAACATCCATCATTCAACTTATGAAGATCAACACAGATCCTTATCTCTCCTTTATTCTTCTTTTCCTAGACCACCATAAGGCTAACCCACTCAAACTCCTCGACTGGTTCAATGATGCCAACGTCAAGCATTTTTTCGAGTTCTTCCCTCAATTTCTCTCTGTACTTTGGGTTTATCCGATATGGTCGTTGCTTGAATTTTTCACCATGATTCAAATTGATGTGCATTACTCCTATATCACCCACAATTCCTATGAATTCCGATAATTTTGTAGGGATCAGGTCCTAGTATTCATGCAATAGCTCAATGACCTTACTTCCAGTGTCATCATCCCAATAGTCCCCTAACTTTGAATCCTTGCACTCTGCCACTGAGCCTATGTTGATTTGTTGCATCCTAACTAGTTGTGCTACATCTGACATTACTATCTTGGGCCCTCCAACCACATGATTTCCTTTGGACTCAAGGATATGAATGTCATGTGGATCCTACTTGCCTTCCTCTATGGTCAAAGTGTAACATTCATGGGCTTATGCCAACTACACAACTGAGTCGAGTTGTACAAGAGTTCACGGCTCCTTAGTAATTCGAAATACTCCCACCTTAACATATTTAAGGGCCTCATTAATAGACTCCCAACCATCAATGAAGCTATATGTTATTAATAACCCATCTATTATCTCATCCCAATCCATGGTTCCATGGTGTAGCTCTATTTGAATATACCATTGCTGAGGTATCGTATCCAAATAATGAAAGAAAATGTGCACCCCTTCTGTCTAAGGTTCGATGGCACAAGCTTCAATCCAACGAGCGAAGTCCTCGTGAGGATCCTTCTCACTACTGTACTTATCTATGATATTTGTATCAACCTAAAAAAACCGCAACCTTATCAACTTGCAAAACTCCTTCCATCCTTCGAATATGTCCATGTCTATGCCCCACCATCGGGTTGGAGTAAACCTTAATGCGAAGCCCAAAGTGTCGTATCTCTAGTCCTCAGGTACCTTTTTCTCAAATTCCTCAAAAAATAAGACAACATTACATGTCCCATCATAAAAAGGCAAGTCACATGCTTCCGATATGACACAACATAGAGATCTGGTAACCCTATTATAACACTCAGTGGTTGCTTCATTCAAACGATTATGCCAATGCTCTAGCTCTTTATTGGAATCTAAAACACACGAACTATCATGCTCCCAACAACTTCTACCATCCACAATGGGATTGATCCGGTCTTCATCCTGCGTAGTAATCTTATATATCTGATCAATCTTAGCATCCCCATACTCATGCTGGACAGGCTCTGTATAGCGTGCACCTTCGGAAGGATCTAATGGCACAACAAATCGGGTACCATTATTTTAAAAGATCATCTTCCTCTTCTTCAAATTGATTATAACATCCCTGCCATAAGCCCAGTCAAATCCTAACAATGTAGGATATGGATTACTATAATCAATGATATCAACCACTTTTAAGTTGACCAACATGTGAGCTCCATCAATATCTACGTTAATCCCCTGCAGTCATCCCATAGGAATGATATTTTGATAATTTTCCATCCTTAGCTGAATTGGTGACCTTTATAGAAATTATACAAAATACATGTATGTATTGGATTCTCCTCATATAACAATATGCTACTGTTAAATACAGAATCACTTCTACAAATATTTGCAGAATTTAAAACACAATCACCAATTATAATATCATGAAGAAAGACCAATCACACACAACACATATAATTTACTGGGGAAAGCTTATAGCTAATAACCCTAATATCTTCTATTGTATATTATATCATGGACCATGAAAAAATTACATACAAAACTCCAATCCAAGAGCTCTCAATACATGAGCTAATTGTCTCACAATGTCATACAAAAATTGGCAAGTTCCTTAGCCAATTTACTGTCTCCAGAAAACCTGCCTCCACTACGTAATCCCTGATGGTAAAGAACCCTAAATTATGTTTTTCCTTATCTTAGTTGACTGCATAAATATCATGGTCACATCTAATGTGTGTGTGGTTGCATGTGTGCAACCGAATAATGTCACAACTAATAGTTTCCTTCGCTTTCACCTAGAACTCAACTATGTCTCCACTGGATTTGACATGCATGAAGATAATAATAGTAAGAAAATTAGTTGCATGTGAGATCACCACATTTGAATTAATTAATATTTAATTCACTTGATCTCTCACTAATTTATCTATAGTTACAACTATCACAACCGACTTCAACTCACTTAGCTGAGTTAAACTGATTTACAACTTGCACAACTCATGCATCACTACACTCCCAACTCTGTTACAACTAGAATCACTCTGTTACAACTAAATTCAACCTTCATGTCCCACCAACCAACCTCTTAACTCGAAATTCACTTAGCTAACTGATTTTCCACTTCACTTAACTATTTCCAAGTCCACATTGAGAATAGATTGCATTTTATTGTCCATCTATATTAAGGGATAATAAAGATATACATGCATCTATAAATAGACATGAATTCTGTTAGTGTCAATATTTGCAACCTTCCTCCAGCGATCAAACATGCTCTTACAAATTGATTTTAAGGTGTCAAGGTCAAATTTTGTCATTTCAGTGAGTCTTCAAGCAAAATTTGGTCACTAAGTATTAGGTCTAGGGTTTTCTAACACTCCTTTCAAAGTTGTCCAAATGTAATTCCATGTCATCATTCATATGATTGTACCATCATTTAGAGGTTTTCATCATCATTTCAAGTTCCAATGGGTCATTTTACACCTTGTTCATGCTTCAGTTGGGCCTAGGTAAGGTTCATTTCCCTCTCCTAGGGTTTTGAAGGTAATTTCTCTTGGATGGTCAAATCATCAACAAAAATTGTATCCTGATGTTCATACACCTTCCCCTATCCTTCATGTACCTTATTAAACACTTCCCATCATAGATATCCCTCAAATTACTCATTTTCGCACAAACCCTAGTTTCTTGCTACAACTTGACAATTTTCTAGGCTAGGCCTGTGTTTTTCCCTTTTGGACCTCTTCCCCTCACTCAATCTCTGAAATTCCACTTTCCCCTGCTTCCTAACATCCCTCCCTACTTCCAAAAATTTTCTCAAGAATTTAGAAGCCCCTTATCCCCTTCATTTCACTTCATTTCGACAAATCCTTTGTTCTACACATCGAGATAGGTTTTACTCAATGATGTTTCTGAGCAATAAAAAAATGAATTTGGGAACACTGAGAGAGGTTTTTGTCAAAAATAGGCCAAGGAAGAAAAAAATCCTTCACTTTTTACACAGGTGTCATGGTTTTAGAGAAATGTCAAAAATACAGTTGCCTCAGGAGAATTGATGCACCTATCAAGTGACCTTGGGAAAATCAAGATTTCTCCTAGCTTAGTTGGCCTAATGACTTGCTTGATGAGTCAAATGATAAAAAAAAAATATATATATTTCCAATGAGCTATCATGAGCTCAATTTTGAGTTGAGAAATACCTTCAAACGTTGACTGCAATAGCACTCTGCCTTGAGGCAGCCTCATTTTGCACATATTGACTAGTCTTGGGAGATTTGATTTTTGACAAGGCAAATGAACTCCAAATTGAAACATTCCAGTTGGGTTGGAAATTAGACTCAATAATATTTCCAAAGAGCTATCCCACACCCAATTTTGACACCGGGAAGGCCTCCAAAATTCTCCTACAAAAAGTCACTACGCATTGGGTGAGTGGCGCGGCGCATAGAGCTGGAAGCCATTTTCACCACAAATTCATCCAAACTCTCAATTTTCTTGGTTTCCTCCGGTCCAAAGTATGTCAAAAACTCTTCAAATTCCAATGAAAGTGTGTCTTAAGATGTTTATGATTATTTAGTAAAAAAATTTCAAACCCTACTTCCTTGCAATTTTTTCTCAAGACATGATTGCTTAGGGCTTGTAAATTTGTTTTTGTGGCCATCACTCCCTCACATTTTTATTCCATCACTTATTTTATAGTTTCATTAACCTATTTTAATATCCCCCATATCCCTAAATTCATTCACCCATATCCCCAATTCCCATTATCCCAAGCCCTAGCTACAAAATTCCCAAACCCTAATTTCTATCCCAAAAGCCTAAAAATTGTCCCTAAAACCCTTCAATTCCCCAAATTCCAGTCAGCAACATTCCCAAAATCCCTCTTACCCTCTCCCTTCATATTCCTTTATACATTTTCATACACTTGGTAGAAAAAGATCAAAGACACCTAAAATCTCTTCATACTCATCTAAGACAACACAAACTTTGGCAAACATGGAATCTGATCCCTCCTATGATCGAGATGAAGAGACACACAGTGACTCTCCAACCAAGATGCATGCACCAAGGATACCTGAAAAGGGTGGTAAACATAACCGGGAGGAGCCCACTTCACTTGCCGAGTTGTAGCAGCAGCAAAACGAGTACTATCTCCACCCAGGGTGGAAGGGGTCTCGTTTTCACCATCAGTAGAGCAGGTACAAGTCAAGGGTAAGAAGCCCTTGCATGATGAGGACCGTCAGGAGGTCAAGAGGTTGATTTCATCCTCATTCAGGATGATGACATAGACTTGGGCTCACAAAGCTCAAAGCTCAAAGAAGTCATTCGGGAGCAGCAAGATGACATTCATCATTTGTCTCTCAATCTGGAAAGAGCCAAGTGGATAATTAACTATTTGGAGTAGAGGAATAAACAACTAGAAGATCAACAAATCATCATGGAGCTCCAAAACATGAAAGCAAAATGGCAAACTGCCAAGAAGAGGAAAACCAAGTTGACAACACTTGAACAAGAAATCCAAGCTGATCATGAATCTTGGCTTGAAAGGAAAACTTGCACTTGGAGAGCATGCTAGAGAAGGTCAACAATGAGAAAAATATGTTGAGGAACATGGCATACCACTACTTGGTGAGAAACAAGGTGTGCAAAGCAAGCATCGGGAACTTGAAGGCTAAGTTGAAGAAGGCATCAAAGAGGTGAAAAGAGAATGATAGAATTCAGATCTTTGCCAAGGCTTTCTTGGCCCAGCATAGCATTTAATGAAGGACACTCAGCTCAAATTTCAAAAAAATTGGGACACTTTTTGCATTTTTGGAATTTTTGGGCCAAAACACAGGTTTTTCTGCCCAATGCGCTGTGCCACCTGGCGCTCGCTTTTGATGGGGGACTCCTTTTGATGAAAACTCAGGATTTTTGGATTTTTCATGGAAAAATATGCATGCCCACAAATGGCCAAGAAATTTTGACAGGTTTTGAGCTTCCAAAAAGGTCAAAAACACCTCAAAAATGACCTTTCTGCCCCTTTTTTGACACACAGGAAGCAATCTTGGGAGAACTTAGTTTTGGAGGGGAAAATGGAGGCCAAATTTAAAAATTCCACTTGTAATGGAAATTAGACAGGCATACCTTTCCAAAAAGCCCACTTGGAGAAAATTTGGACACCAGGAAGGCCTCCAAAGTCAGCTGCAAATAGGCGCTACGCATAGGGAAATCAGGCATGACGCATTGGAGGAATTTTGCTCATTTTGGCCAAAAAACTCTGTTTTTCGCCTAGTTTTTTCACAGTTTGACTTGTTTCCTTATAATTTTCAAACTCATGATGTAATTTAATGTGAAATTATGGATTTTGATGTAATTATGCTAAATTTTCACTCATAGAGGTAGATTCATCCATCAAAAGGTAGTTTGCAACTAAATGAATCAGTTCCCTAGTTTTTAGAGGCAAGCTGTTCCACTACCTACCTTTTAGTTCTCAGTTTAGATTTTTTTGGAACAGCTCCTAATCTTATGAGCTCGACCCCTAGAGGCTAGAATGAGTTTTTGGTTTCCTATATCTTGTAATTTTTCAGTCATTAGCATGGTTGGAATTTTGGGAATGTTTTGAGCATTATTGTACATTCATCTCTGCAGTTTGGCAAAGGAATAGACCAGGGTTTGCAGCACTCTATGGGATTCATGTGGCATCTTGATTTGATATTTTGTTTATCTCTATAAATGTAAGTCTACTTTTGTTTTATGTATGCCATTCACTCTCTTATTTCTTCTTAACTTAAACAAACAAGGATAAAGGTAGAACCCATTGAAATTGCAAGTGCTCTACCTAGGGTTTTCTTAGTTATCTATGTTTTCAGTTGTTTGAAGAGGATCCCTGAAGGTTTCTTGCCCTCTTCAACTCCTCACCTATCTAAATCTCTCCATTTATTTTCATTTTAAGTGTCAAATCAATTTCCTGCCTTTCCCCATTGAGATCTCTGCAAAACTGAGCCTCATTCCCTAGACCCAAAATCTGCCTTTCCATTTGAGCCAACAAAACATCGTTAAATTTCAATCAAACTCTTTTGCACACATACTTAGCCTAAAACCAGTCTTCACATCAATTCATCTCAAGCCTCATTGATCATTTTTTTTGCTGAGATTTACAAGGAGAGAGCCCTCTCCCGATCTGGTAGGGCTAGCTACCAGGTTAAGCGTGGTTTGATGTTACCCTAGATTTTTCCTTTCTCAGCTTGAGGTAGAATTATGCCATAACACATTCTATAAATATATTATTAAAATACATATATAAATATACATACACCTAAAAATAGCCTGTGTGGGCCCCACCTAGTGTAGGTGCTTAATTTTCACTAGGATCAAGGATGTTGTTTACGGATGCCAATTTCACTATTTCTTGATGCAGGCAACCTGCATTTCCTAGAATCACATTTCTTGTTCAAAAATACCATTCAATCACTTGTTGAGAAAATCCCTTTCTGGCAAACTTAACTTCTTTTGGAAACTTCTTTGTACAAAACATTAATGGTTATAAAACCATGATTATTAAAAGCCATGCTTGGAAATAAAAACAGACTTCATAAACTCAAATACTTTTAATCAAAACCCATTCCGAGACAACAAGCTTTTCCATAAAAACTTCATGCCGAAGTTCACCACTTCAAATGTCAAGATTTTAACAAATCGATTTTCATCAGCAATCCATAATGTTAACCTCATCATATATTCTCGGTCTTTGGAAGCAAAATATCCATCTCATTTACTGTAAATATGGATCTGGCCATGCACTTACCCCTGTGAACACCATACACAATCAATAAGGCGCCCTCTCTTTGCGCAGCTTCGATCAACACTTTCACTCTTCAGCAGAAACTTTTATCATGGCAATTATACAATACACAGGTTCTGAATAAATCTTAATGATAATGTGAGTGCAAACCATGACTCATAACAAGATTCCGCTCTTGAACTTTATAAACGCACTTTACCCATGACAATTCATATAAAAACTTAGGATTCCAACATTCTGGTTTTAATACCGTTTCAATTCAACATTTAACACTCAATGCATCGATACAGTATTGAATCCACAGCTTTTTACACCATTTTATCAAACCGATCTCAAAGGAACAGTGCCATGTTCGCATACTGGCGTTTTTTATTTATCCATCGATTCATCCTGACACTGCATATAAACTTGGAAAAGTAACACAATTCTGTTTCAATTTGTAACAATCACACAAAAACGTACCTTCAATCGATTGATTCAAAACTTCTGGCTTTGACTATCAGCTTCTACATGGTTTCCATCAAACACCACGAAGGGAATTGGATTTCAAACATTGCCATCGAATTAAAACTTCAGATAAAAATGCTATTACACTTTCATTCCAGCGCTAAGATTTCATGGGATCGATTCACAATGAATCCGATTTCATACTCAAACTGCTTCCTTTAATGTCAACGTTCTTGATTCATACCATCTACTGTCTGTTCAGGAATTCGATAGAACTATTGTGCCAATGTTCTGCCCTTGCATTGGTCAATCTCAACTAGTTGAAACACGACTTCAGCAAAAACGTTCTGCAATTAATAAACTGATGCCACTACTCACAATTCATTTTTCTTTGTATTATGTCTCATTGTTCGATTACATTGCTGTTGTTCCAGAATTTAAATGCAAATAATTGCACACTGGATTTAAATTAAGCGCTCTTCACAAAGGAGTGATCAGACATCCTTATGAATCCACAGAGATTTTGCAGATTAATAGATAAACACCAGAATAAAACATTTGATGTAATTATTCGTTGCTTCTTGAATAAACCATTCACTACAGGATTCAATTTGAATTTCAAATTGACATAACCAGTGAACTCAATTCGTAATTTGGAACAATCAACAAGTCAGCATTACCTCTACGCCTTTCTCATTGCATTGTAATATCCACACCCATTATTCAAATCAGATTGTCAGTGCATTACAATTCAGATTCATACAATAACAATTCCATAGCTTTACAATGGAGATTAACTCAAAATCAATTCCTTTCATTACTCATGCAAACCTGAAATGAAGTCCTTCTTCTTCTTGGCCTGGTTTCAAAATTTCATTGGCCCTTACAAACTGCCAGAGGCTTACAGCCTTGGCTATTCAAGCCTTCTTTCAACCACTCTCACTCACACTCACTCAATGTCTTTTTCTCACAAAACCCCTTCCTATTTATACAATTTTAAAAATCATTTAATTAAATGCTTAATCCCTTAAAATCCTCAACAAACCCCTAAATCTCTCAACATCCCTAAAGGATAGGTTTTTATCCCTAAAATCCTTCAATTTATTAAATTTCCTCATATCCTTTTATTAATAAAAAGACATTTACAAAAATCCTCACCTTCTCCTATTTTATTCAAATTAATTAATAAAATATTAAAAATTATCACACCCCCTTTTAACATATTTACAAAATAAAAAACGCCCTTGATGCTCTTGCATCAGACTCCCCATGTAAAAAAATTTTCATGACCACCTGATCATAAGTCTGGATATTTCCTCCTGGATCCCAAATTTTATTTTGTAATTTTTCTGTGCTTGTCGATTGCTTTACTACTGTTGTTATCTGCTGTTGTCTTCCCGGTTTCCATATTTTGTGTTGTAATGCTCCACTTGCTCTGCTCTTGCAATTTTTTACTGTCATTCTCTTGTTGTCGCTCCTTTTCTTTCTTTCGGCTGTCTTTCTCTGGGATGTTTTTATCATTAACCTCCTTATCAACTCAATTTCTCTGTTCAGTATGTCCTCTGTCTACTGATTGTTTCCATCCCTTGATTTCTGAACTCTCATTCTTACTTGTTCTTCACTTGTTTTTATCACCTTTTCTGCTGCTGCTACTATAAATGTTGCGTCACATGTTGCTCTAGCTGTCACTATGAATGTTGCGGCCTCCCAAACTTCCTGTCCCTCTGCAACATTCCTTTGCTCATCATCTGCAATTTCTTTTTGATTATTATTTATGACAACTGCTTTGTCATCCTTTTTCAGCAATCTACCCTTAACATCCTTCAGTAGATGTTTTTCCTCTCCTTCTTCCATTTGGCTATCCACCTGTGCCAAATATGTTCCAGCGTCTGCAACAACATCTCCAATCATAAGACAATCATTATAATAATAAAAAATAAGGCCTCTGTACCTCTTTTCCCTTTAGCAACACTTCAGTATGTTGTGTTGATTTCTCTTCTTCTGTCAGCATATCAGTATGCTGATCCAAACTCAAAGAACTCTTGAGACTGTCAGCTAGTCTCCCTTTCTCATCAGCTATTTCAATGATGTCTTCCAGCATTTGTCCACTATAGTGAACTGACTCTTTCCCAGCCTCTGCTTCAAAACTTTCATCTTCTGGAAGGTACTCTTTCACATCTTTGACAACTTCAAAACACTGCCTATCTTCTTCCAAACCTGCAATCACACACAAATCATTAGTTTTAAAATCACAAGACCTTACGGTCTTATTTGATGCTTCAGTCATCAAGTCTTCAGGCTGCTTTGAATCATTCTTATGATTCAACTCCTCTAGCTCTTCATCACTTTCAAAAAGTAATGGTCCACTCTCTGGGTAACATATCGAAACTTCAACATCTTCTTCAGCATCTTCATTTTGTTGTAGCTCAACTGTTTCGAGCTCCTCTTTCTTCTGTCTAGCATCTATAACCTGTTCAAGTTCTCTTAGTTCCTTTATCAACTGCATATTTACCTGATGATTCCACTTCTCTTGTAGCCTCTGCCACCTCAACTTCTTTCTCATGACATAACCATGTTTCTGGTTTTCCTCACTTCTTTGCAACATCTCCATTAACACCTCAAGCTGAACTGCTATCTCAGCCTTCTCCCTCTCATATTCCTCTTTGCTTAACTGTCTCTATATGCCAATTGCCTTGGCACCCTTCTCCTTTTGTCCTCTGCTGTGATTTATTTCAGAACCTTTGTTACGACTGTCACTAGTCATCATCCTTTCCATCTCTATGAGTTCCTCACTCACTTTACTATGAGTTACACTAAAGCCTCTTCAGCAGCAAGTCCTATCCTGCCGCCACTTACCTCACCAAGCTCTCCTCACTCAGTCTTTTGGCAAGCAATTGGTTCTATCTCTGGAACCTCCTTTGAGCACTTCTCTTTGCTCTTCCTAGCTTCAACTCATCTGCCTGTTTTAAGAACACAACTGTCCTTTTTTTCCAATCTCTATTGGAATTTCTCAAGGTTCTGCCACCTCTATGTTTCCACTAAGAAACTTTCACCAGTTCCTCTTTATCTGTTAGCAATTCTAATCACGTTGCCTTTTGGGAGTTGTAATAATACTTCAATGCAAAGACTACAATGTTCAAATCCAAATACAACCATAACATCTTACCTCCACGATCTCATCTGATCTTGTCCTTCCATTTACCTGTACTTCAATCTCATCATTCCTGCAATTTTGTCGAGCAAATCTTTATGCTTCCTCTGCACAAATTCACTGTCAATCAGATTTTAGAATCTGATCCTTTCTTCCAATCTTCTGGCTTTATCTGCAAACTTTAGCTGTCAGCAAAAATTCCTTCCTTGCTGAGTTTCTTCATTGCTGCAACCATCAATCCTCATTCCATTTCTTTGTCAATAAAACTCAAATAAAAATTAACCAAACACAATACCTGCACGATCCAAGTGAATTTCCATTCCCCAACATCGCTGTGGATTCTTTCTGTCTCTGCAATCTCTGCTTAATTCTGCTTTACCTGCCTCCAAGAACTTAATTATTCTTCTCCATTCTCCCAGCTGTATTCTGGTTGTTTGACTGCATTATGTTCACTTGCAAATGTATATGCTGCATATCAGAGTTAAAATCTGATCTTCATCATTCATCACACACTCAAAGATACATTTCAGTTCAACAAACCTTCTTGCCCTTATTCAGAAAATAAACATTTTTCAATTCAACAGAGCCAAGCTCTGATACCAAAAATTGATGCAGGCAACCTGCATTTCCCAGAATCACATTTCTTGTTCAAAAATACCATTCAATCACTTGTTGAGAAAATCCCTTTCTGGCAAACTTAACTTCTTTTGGAAACTTCTTTGTACAAAACATTAATGGTTATAAAACCATGATTATTAAAAGCCATTCTTGGAAATAAAAACAGACTTCATAAACTCAAATACTTTTAATCAAAACCCATTCCGAGACAACAAGCTTTTCCATAAAAACTTCATGCCGAAGTTCACCACTTCAAATGTCAAGATTTTAACAAATCGATTTTCATCAGCAATCCATAATGTTAACCTCATCATATATTCTCGGTCTTTGGAAGCAAAATATCCATCTCATTTACTGTAAATATGGATCTAGCCATGCACTTACCTCTGTGAACACCATACACAATCAATAAGGCGCCCTCTCTTTGCGCAGCTTCGATCAACACTTTCACTCTTCAGCAGAAAATTTTATCATGGAAATTATACAATACACAGGTTCTGAATAAATCTTAATGATAATGTGAGTGCAAACCATGACTCATAACAAGATTCCGCTCTTGAACTTTATAAACGCACTTTACCCATGACAATTCATATAAAAACTTAGGATTCCAACATTCTGGTTTTAATACCGTTTCAATTCAACATTTAACACTCAATGCATCGATACAGTATTGAATCCACAACTTTTTACACCATTTTATCAAACCGATCTCAAAGGAACAGTGCCATGTTCGCATACTGGCGTTTCTGATTTATCCATCGATTCATCCTGACACTGCATATAAACTTGGAAAAGTAACACAATTCTGTTTCAATTTGTAACAATCACACAAAAACGTACCTTCAATCGATTGATTCAAAACTTCTGGCTTTGACTATCAGCTTCTACATGGTTTCCGTCAAACACCACGAAGGGAATCGGATTTCAAACATTGCCATCGAATTAAAACTTCAGATAAAAATGTTGTTACACTTTCATTCCAGCGCTAAGATTTCATGGGATCGATTCACAATGAATCCGATTTCATACTCAAACTGCTTCCTTTAATGTCAGCGTTCTTGATTCATACCATCTACTGTCTGTTCAGGAATTCGATAGAACTATTGTGCCAATGTTCTGCCCTTGCATTGGTCAATCTCAACTAGTTGAAACATGATTTCAGAAAAAAAACGTTCTGCAATTAATAAACTGATGCCACTACTCACAATTCATTTTTCTTTGTATTATGTCTCATTGTTCGATTACATTGCTGTTGTTCCAGAATTTAAATGCAAATAATTACACACTGGATTTAAATTAAGCGCTCTTCACAAAGGAGTGATCAGACATCCTTATGAATCCACAGAGATTTTGCAGATTAATAGATAAACACCAGAATAAAACATTTGATGTAATTATTCGTTGCTTCTTGAATAAACCATTCACTACAGGATTCAATTTGAATTTCAAATTGACATAACCAGTGAACTCAATTCGTAATTTGGAACAATCAACAAGTCGGCCATTACCTCTCGCCTTTCTCATTTGCATTGTAATATCACCCATTATTCAAATCGAGTTGGGTGCATTACAATTGATTCATACAATAACAATTCCACGGCTTTACAATGGAGATTAACTCAGAATAATTCCTTTCATTACTCATCTGAGCAAAATGAAGTCAACACTTCATCTTGGCTTTGGTTTCAAAATTTCATTGACCCTTACAAAATGCCAGAGGCGTACAGCCTTGGCTATTCAAGCCTTCTTCAACCACTCTCACTCACACTCACTCAATGTTTTTTTTTTCTCACAAATCCCTTTCCTATTTATACAAATTTAAAAATCATTTAATTAAATGCTCAATCCCTTAAAATCCTCAACAAACCCCTAAATCTCTCAACATCCCTAAAGGATAGGTTTTTATCCCTAAAATCCTTCAATTTATTAAATTTCCTCATATCCTTTTATTAATAAAAAGATATTTACAAAAATCCTCACCTTCTCCTATTTTAATCAAATTAATTAATAAAATATTAAAAATTATCACACCCCCTTTTAACATATTTACAAAATAAAAAACGCCCTTGATGCTCCTGCATCATTTCTTGTTGCAAACTTCAACAACCATGGTAGCTTAGGCCTTCCCATATGCTCCCATGTCTTATTTGGTAGAACGTTGGGATATTATCATAGATCCAAAATGACTTGATTCATCTCATAATCTCCAATTTGTGCAGTCAACCACATCTCCCACCTGGTTCTCTTATTGTTCTTGAATACTTTGTTTACTACGTGTTGTTCCAGCTGTTAGCCACCCATATTTTTCCTATCATATCAGATGGTGGCTAAATATTCTTTGCAGCCTTCAAGAAACAAATTCAATCCTAACTTTGTTGGTGCTTGAAGTCTTTTGGTGAAACTCATACTGCTGGTTAATCTTCACAGCTGTTTCCCTCTTCAAAACCTCTGAAATCCTATAAAAATCCACAGTTCAATACTTCTACAAAGGACCCTTTCCCCTTTTTTCTTATTTCCACCACTAACCTCATTTTCTATTCTCCTTTCCCCATGAAAACCCCACAAATTCATGTTCCTTCCTTTCCATTTTATTAAAATCCCTTCCATAAGGTTGAAAACCCACTTTTTGACCTCATCGCAGCCTTCGTTACCCTTTAAAAACCATAGGAAATACATATTTTCTATGTGCTGGACTTAAGCCCCTCAGGCTAAGCCACTTACCCCTTTTTCCTTTATATGACCGAGCACCAGGACCCGTTGCTAAACCTATCAGGCGCTTATTCATTTCCTCCACCCAATACCCAAAAAACCTTTATAAATTGTGAAAATTGGGTTTAATCAGATTTCAAAGGTTTTCTGCCCATATGACTTTAAAAACAATTTCGACCATCGATCTGCTCCGTAGATCGAACGGCGCGGCACGAGACCTATCGTGTGGACCCCCTAGCATTACGTCACTTCTCGAAACCGCTTGGTTTTTTCCGCACTGCCTTCGTGTGAAGGACGATTTTTCCCAGTTGCCCAGCGATTCCATACGCTGGCTGCCACGCGTCCCCGTACATCTTTCAAAACCGCTGCATAAAGTTGGTCCCCCGCGCGTTATCCATCGGACGAAGGCTGCCCAGCGGAATCCACCCCCACCGTTCAATCTGGGACTTCCCATCCGATGGCTGCCGATCGCCTCACTCGCTCGACCTTTAACGGACATGCTCGCCCATTGACCCATCCATCGCACGTCCAAGATTCAATCTCTGCCCTCGATCTCTGCAGATCGACGACTATTATTCGTCCTCCTGATTCTATGGCCCCGTCAAACCTCCTCCGCCGCTGACTTTCCAAGTCACTCCCGACCGTCGATCATAGCACGATCAGCGGCTCCGATCGTCTCATTCTCCTACATGCCCTCCGATGCAGATTTACCCATATAAACGCAGGATTTCCTAATTTTGTTTGTATTGTGCAGGTTTAAGGTTTTTTCGCTTAAAATGAAGAAATTTTCTCAGGCCGAGGATGACGATCCTCCGACTTTCGAATACATATGGAAATCATCCACGGGGTTTAATATCACATTTCATTGATGTTTTATTAGGCATTGATGCCTTATATGACCTACGCAACCCTACACGACAGAAAAATCGTGAAGATCAATGTAGAAAAAGAGTATCAGAGATTGAAGACCAGAAATAAACCAGAACAGTAGATTAGTGGATGGGTTTGTGGGGATTAAGGCTAAAACAGTTATCAAACGCCTAAATCCCCGGATCTAAAACACAGATTGGTTGGTTGTTAATGTAAATTGCTGAAGCATTGTAATTGTCACTGAGCTGAAAACTCTTGATTGTAGATAGGATTTCACTGGCTCTTGGAGCTCTGCTTGTAACAGATAGGTTAGGTTGTGAAGAGAGATGGATTAAAACACTGGATCTGAAGATTGTAACTGGTTTGAAGCATCAATACAAGCTGATTTATGGGATCCTTGTCTATGCTGATGGTGATGTTATTCTCACTGTAACTTGTATTTTGTTTCTGTTTTTCAATTTGTTTCATTTTCCAATATAAAGGACAGTTTAAACAGGGTCAGGACCTACTGTATATTAGTAACCTTCTCTGGCTGAAAAATATTTATTTAAATGTTTTCTTTCAACTGTGTTATTTGAAAATGATTTAATTTAGTTTAAGTACAGGGATGCTGGCGTTCCCTCATCTTTTGTCTTAGATGAATGTTATTTTTAAATGTTACTTTCAATATATGATTGTGTGAAGATGAACTGAGGAAATTAAGGTTAGCCCTGAGTCCCTTTCTTATTTGCTCGACTATTTGATTGTTTCCCTTAGGATGTGTTAAAAGCTGACTAGTTTCAAAGTACTTATCAGATCTTAGACCATTCTATGTTATCTTTGTATTTTCCTTTTGTTTTTTATATGTTTTCTATCAGAAGTGTATCAAAGGCTGGATAGTTTCAAAGTACTTACTAGATCCTAGTTTGCTGCTATGTTTTTCTTAAGTGCCTGGTCAAAGGCTGGCTAGTTTTAAATTACTTACCAGATCCTGGGCTGCTCTTTATTCTGCATCTGTCATTTCCATTTCTTATTGTATCACTCCATTCCATAAATCAAACTTTAAAGAGATCCTTACGCATAGATGACTTGACCCATAGATCACTCTTGAACCTGAATGATTCAATTAAATCCTCTTATGACTCCATAGCCCAATGGACTGAAAATCTGCCATCATCTTTCTTCTTGACCGAAGCTTACTCTTTTTAGTTGCAACTTCTCACTTTTGAACCTATTTGCATAAAATCTTTCAGCCTCAGACAACAACTATGTTCAATCATCCGAAAAAACCAAACGAAACCCTTGGACTTCATAACTAGCCTAATATCATTACCCTAAAAACTTCAAAGACAATATCCATCTTTGTACATATTGGAGAGATCCCTCTCCAGATTCAGGAGGGCTAGATCCTAGAATCCCAAAGTTGGTTGAAATGATGTTAACTCGGTGATCGGACTTTGCCAATCTTGATTATTACAGAGACCTAATGTTTTTGGCTACTCCGCTGGGGAATTGAGTTGAGTTTTCATCTTTTTTCCCTTTTATTTTCACATAAAACCTTGTGAGTAAAAAACATCCTTTTCAAGCACTATCAAGAAATGGTAATCATGATGAAACTTGTTTGAATCAGTGACAAACTAGGTTAACTCTAGGATTCTCTTAAGTTCTTATCTAACCTTGGAAAATCAGTTGGCTTAGCCATAAGAGTAGACTGTCTTTGTCTCACAACTGTAGCTAAGTTTTGAAGCAAAGGTAGCTTATTCCTACAAACCACAAATAAAAACAATTCAGAAAAATACCAAAAACATTTCAGATTGGTAGTAAAACACTAGTTTTTGATACCTTCTCTACACCTTTTGATGTGTTTTACCCTATACTCTTAGACAGAGTCTGGAAAGGGCCAGGTAGCCTCCGGATCTCATCCTCTTTTAGAGGTGACATATCTGGTGAATGCCCTCCCAGTCAATCTTTGGTTAGAGTTTCTTGTGTTTTGGGATAGCCCTGAAAAGGGACGTTTCACAGACACTGTGGTGGACAATGTACTTCTTTTGACACTCTCTAAACTTTCCACCTGGCGACTCCACAATCCTAAACAGACCTTAAGACTCCACTGGGAAGAACCCTCATCATTTTAATATCCTTCAAACTCAGTTAGAAGGCTGTAGGATTAAAATTGTGAAAACAGGTTAGTTAACCCCTCAAAGATTGTCATATCTGGTTGAACTTTTCTTGTTTATTTGGGTCTAAAAACATAGCATAGTGGCTCCTAGAAATATTCACACTAGAGCCCATCCTGACCCTGATCCACCTGAGATAGTTGATAACCCAGAAAATATCCTTAGGAAGTCTCCTAAGATAGAATCCTCAACTATTTCCAGATTTCACACAAGAGCCAATTCAGTTCCTGAAAATCTTTCAGCTCTACAACAATCAAAAACTGACTCATTGAACCCATTTAGGACTAGGTCATTTGGTGATTTAGATCAGCTAGATTCTGAGACTTCACTTTCATCCCCTGAAATAAGTGAACACCTCGGGAATAGAGAATCAACACCTCCTGATTTACACTTTCTTCTTAACTTAGGTGTCTCTCATCCAAGATTAGCTCAGCAATCTACTGTCGTTCCATCCACTTCTGTTCAACCCTCATCCACTGTTCAAACCACTTCATTTCAGCCCACCCCACCTCTTGGCAACCCACCGCCTATCATGGCAGCATGGTATGCTCCCTTAGTCCTTCTTGTACCATTAGTCAATCTTCCACAGGACTATCAGTCCAAAATCCCATTGTATGATGCTAGTAATACTACAACAGCATCACAAAATGTGGACAAGATGAATGACTACTTTGACAGAAATGAAATCGATGATGATTCTGTCAAACTTAGACTATTTGCTCAAAGTTTGGGGGGAGAAGCAAGAAAATGGTTTAAAGGTTTAGCTCCCCATAGTATTAATGATCTCCAATGATTCCATCAAACATTCTTAAATAAATGGGAAGTGAGGAAGAATCCTCTCCAAGTCCTTTCTGACTATAAAAATCTACATAGAAACCCAAGGGAAAGTTACAAGCCTATTGTACTAGATTTAACAGTGTGTATAATGCACTTTCCCCTGAACTAAAACCTCCATAAGGTTTAGCTTGAAACAAGTTTCCGGAAGGGTTTGATGCTGACATGACCTACTCACTTAGAGAAAGAGATTTTGCAACCCTTGAAGACATGCAAAGAGGTGTGCTTTCTGTGGAAGTAAACTTAATGGAGAAAAGAGCAAGGATGAAAGCTGAAAAGAGAGTATATTTTAGAGAGGAGTCCACACCTTCCACTTCAAGCTAAAATATGGAAAGAATGATGGAAGAAATGATGAAGAAAATGAGCATTATAGAGAGAGCGCAAGCAATTCTAAATCAAAACGCTCCTCAAAACAGAAACCAAAACCAAAATCAGAATGTCAGAAGGAATCAACCTCCAAACAGACCCAGGGAAGATGATCAACAGATTACTCCTCCCTTTCATCAAAACTATTTAAGTGAGGTTGAGGAAACAGATGAGATAACGGAGGATAATGATATGAACCTATTTGGGGTAGATGATGATAGCTTCGAGGTTCATTATGATAGTAAACAAGGTATTTATACACCTTATGATGACAAAAGAGATGATAACGAAATTTGTTGTCAAGACATGGAAAATGCCATGACAGAACCTTCAAAAGAATATGAACTCAGAAGTAAATCTAGTCAACAAACCCCCAACAACAAAACCTCTGACAAACCTTCTCAAATCAGCAATGCAACCAAGTCTAAAACGGTCAAACAAAAAGAAAAAACAGTGGCTGTTAATTCTAGTAAAGGTAAAGAGAAAGACACTCAAAATCTCGAAAAACAGAGTGCAAACATCAGTAGTACTAACACTTCAGCTAGTACTCCTACTATAACCACTGTGTCAACTGCAGATAAAACAAATCAGCAAGCTGTTATTGCTGATAAAGTGGCAGTAAACAAGGCTGAAACCCACACCTTAAAGAATCAAATACCTTTCAGTCTGGAACAGGAAATCTCAAAGATTAAAATTTCTGTTCCTTTGACTGAGTTAGCTGCCCAACATGTATATAGGTCCAAAATTTTGAAGGCTTTAAACCTAGAAGATAATGAAGATACACTCAATCTTAATGATGACCAACCAGAGCTTATTTTTGGTCCAAAGATTGAAGGTAAATTCCAAGAGGGTCCTGTCCCTCCCTTTTACGTACGCTTAAACATTCATGACAAAATTCTACACAATGCTATGCATGACTCGGGCGCTTCCCATAATTTAATGCCAAAAGCTGTAATGGAAAGCCTGGGTCTTGAAATTACCAGACCTTACAAAGACCTGTACTCCTTCGACTCAAGCAGAGTTAAATGTCTAGGATTGATCAAAGACCTTTGTGTTAACTTAGCCCAGATTCCAGCCAAATGCTTAGTTATGGATATTGTTGTGGCTGATGTACCCCCAAAATATGGAATGATTTTATCAAGATCTTGGGGGGCTAAGTTACAGGGGACCATGCAAATGGACATGAACTATGCGACCATCCCTGTTTTCAACCAGACTAGAAGACTTTACAGGGAGTCTCACATGCAATATACAGTGAAAAGTAAAGACAGGCCTCAAAACTCTCCTCTGTATGCTGTAAGTACGAGCCTTGATTGTTTTATCATGTTTAATGATGAAACACTTACAGAACAAATCATTTCAAAATAATTAAGGGCTGAAACAGAGGAAGGGGAACACAACGCTGAGCTGTCAAAACAGTTCACTGTATCTGAAATTCCTAGCAAACCAAACACAGGTCTTGAACTACAAATCATCAATCCATTAAACTTAAAGCTTAACAGTCAAGAGAGTAATCCTCAACCCGATGAAAAACTTGAGGAGTCAAATCATACAACGTCCATTCACCAAAATGATAAAACTGAAAATAATCCTCTCTGGACTATGTATTTTGATGGGTCATGCACTAGAACTAATCCTGGTGCAGGTGTCTGGATTACTAACACTGAAAAAAATCATACAGAATGTATCTCATGTAAATTAAACTTTCAGTGTTCCAACAACATAGCAGAATACGAATCCCTTCTCTTAGGCTTGCATCTCTTGAAAAAGTTAGGTGCCAAGAGAATCAATGTATATGGGGATTCTGAATTAATCATTAGGCAAGTCAATGGGGAGTATAATGAAAATCACCCCAGACTTAGGGCCTACAGGAATGATGTCATAGATCTTTTGAAAACATTCGAGGAGACCAACCTGACTTTTGTCCCAAGAAAAAGAAACATTGCAGCCCACAATTTAGCCTTTGCTGCTAGAACCTGCCCAATGCTATATGATGACACATCTCAGATTAAATTCAGACCAGTTGTCCCAGATAACAAGAAATGTTGGCAGGTGTTTGATGGAGATAAACAAATAGAAGACTTCATGCAATTCAGAAATGAGTTTGAACTCCATAGTTTGGATTCAGACTATGATACAGACTGCAGTGAAGAAAATTTTCTTGGTGAAGAAGAACCATCTCCTGAGCTTGTAGATATTAACCTTCACACTAGCAAACTTAGAAACCAAACAAAATGGAGTACAAAATCTGAAACAGAGGAGTTGGAAACTCTGCATTCTAAGGATGATAGTTTGCCCAAGGTTTTGGCCCCTCTGGAGGAACTGTTTGATTTTAATGATGTGGCCCATAAACCTAAACTGGAACCTGTAGAAACTGAGATATAGGAATGTAATATAGGCAGTGAGGAAAAACTAAAAATGATCAAACTGTCCAAAACTTTGCTAGCTCACATTAAACTCAGATACATAGAGTTGTTCAAAGAATTTTCTAATGTTTTTGCATGGAGTTACGAAGATCTTAAGTCCTATGACACTGAAATAATACAACACAAAATCCCTCTTAAAGAAAACCAAAAACCATTCAAACAGAAGCTGCGCAGAATAAACCCTGTCCATTTGCCTTTGGTTAAGAAGGAAATCATAAAGATGCATGATGCTAGTATTATTGTCCCTATTAGATATTCTGAGTGGGTATCCAATCTGGTGTCTGTAAGGAAAAAGACTGGAGAAATCAGGCTTTGTATAGACTTTAGGAATTTAAACAAAGCTTCATTAAAAGACAATTACCCTTTTCCCAAAATGGATCATATTTTACAAAGGGTGGTGGGGTCTAAAAGAATTTCTTTGCTAGATGGCTATTCAGGGTATAATCAAGTCTTAGTCCACCCTGATGATCAATTAAAGACAGCTTTTACTACACCCTGGGGCACCTTCATGTATGTGAAAATGCCTTTTGGTCTAATGAATGTTGTAACAACCTTTCAGAGAGCCATGGACATAGCATTCTCGGAAGAATTGGGCTTCTTCATCAGTATCTATCTTGATGATGTCACTATGTTTTCAAAATCCGATGAAGAACACTTAGAACATTTGAGGAAAGTTTTCGAGAAGTGCAGAAAGTTTGGGATATCTTTGAACCCCAAGAAGACTTTATTTGGTCTCCAAGAAGGTAAACTTCTTGGGCACATCATTTCAGAAGAGGGTATAAAGATATATTCAAAGAGGATTGAGGCCATATTGCAAATCTCTCATCCTCGAAACATCAAAGAGTTGCAGTCTTTCATTGGGAAGATAAACTTGTTTAGAAGGTTCATCCCTAACTTGGCTGAGCTTCTTAGGAATATCAAAAACATGTTGAAGAAGGAGAAAGGGATAAAATGGACCCTGGAAGCAAAGAAATCCTTCGAACTGGTAAAACAAGCGTTAACCAAAACACCGGTTCTCATAAGCCCTGATTTTTCGAAAGATTTTTATATCTTCTCATTTGCATCATAACATACCATAGCTGTTGTCCCTTTACAGAAAAATCCACAAGGACAAGAGCAGCCCATTGCATTCTTTAGCAAGGCATTAAGGGATTCCCCTTCGAAGTATAACATTATAGAGAAGCAGGCTTTTGCTTTGGTAAAGGCTTTAAAGGACTTCAGAGTATACATCCTTCACTCACACATCATTGCCTTTGTCCCAAATTCAGTTGTTAAAGACATTCTAACACAGGACCCAGATGGTAAGAGAGGTAAGTGGATTGTTGTTTTTTTCTTGAATATGATTTACAGATAAAACCCACTAAGCTCATCAAAGGCCAAGGTCTAGCTAGATTAATGGCTGAGTCAAATTGCGAAGTTCTTGATATTAATATGATTAACGCGTTGGATGACCAAGAAGAATTCTCAGCTCCCATTATTGAAGACCATTTTGTGAATTCTCCTTGGTATACTGATATTATTTATGTTTTGCTTAATCTAAATACACCTCCTGGTTTATCAAAAACAAAGGCAAGATTCCTAAAGTTAAAAGCTGTAAACTATTGCATTATTGATAAATGTATTTTTTGGAGAAATGAAAGTGGAATATTTCTTAAATGTTTGCCTGAGTTTGATGCAGAAAATATTAAGAAGGAATTCCATGAAGGAGAGTGTGGAGGCCATTTGTACTGGAAGTCAACAGCTAACAAAATTTTGAGGGATGGTTTCTATTGGCCCACTCTTTTTCCTGATGTACATAAGGTGACCACTACTTGCCATAAATGCCAACTATTTGAAGGCAAGAGAAAACTGCTACCCCTTCCTCTGTATCCAATCACTGTTGAAGCCCCTTTTCAACAATGGGGACTTGACTTCATAGGAGAAATCCATCCACCATCTTCTGCCCAGCATAGGTGGATTCTTACTACCACAGACTACTTCACTAAATGGATAGAAGCCATTCCTTGTAGGCAGGCCAATGATTCAGTTATCGTAAAAATTTTGGAGACTAACATCCTCTCCATATTTGGCTGTCCTACCAAGATCATCACAGATAATGCAGCATCGTTTGGATCAAAGAAAATGGTTGAATTCTGTCACAAGTATCAGATAACATTGGGACATTCCACAGCCTATTACCCTCAGGGTAATGGACTTGCTGAATCTTCCAACAAAATCTTAGTGAACATAATCAAGAAACTGTTGGAGGACAATAAAAAGTCTTGGCACACAATGTTGATCCATGCACTTTGGGCTGACAGACTAACTCTGAAAAAATCTATTTGTATGTCACCTTTTCAGCTAGTGTATGGTACAGATGCAAGAGAATGATATGATCAGAAGAATAAATTAGACTATTCATCTTCAGCAGACCAGGGAGGAGGTTTATAACAAAGCATTGCAGAAGCAAGACAGTATCAAGAAGATCTTTGACAGAAGAACAAAGGCCAGCAATTTTAAGATTGAGGACAAAGTTTTAAAGTGGGACTCAAGGAGGGAAGAAAAGGGAAAGCATGGAAAATTTGACAACTTATGGCTTGGCCCTTACTCTATTCATTCAGTTGCTGGAAACAATGCATTCTTCTTACAAGAGCTGGATGGAATAGAATTGTTTGGGGGTCTTGTCAACGGCAGGATGCTTAAGCATTACTTCTCTTGATCCATTTTATGTTTTGAAGCCTTTTTATCTTTTTTCCATTATGAATAGTCCATCCCCCATTGCATTCAAAGTTATGAAAAATCAAAAAATACAAAAAACAAAAAAAAAATGAAAAGAGGGCAGAAAGGAAAACAAGAAAGGCACGGCCCCATGCCAAAAAAAAGAAACAAATCTGAAAGTGTGAAAGTTCAAATGCCACTCCTGAAAAAACACACTTCTAGTTAGTCAAATAGCCTAATCTTGACTAATTAGCTTTAAATTTTTCTGCTGATAGGATAGTGAATTCGATTTGCCAAACTGTTCAATCTTGGCTTATCAGCAGATAGATTAGGATAGAAATGAAGGTTCAAACAAACTCAAAATCTGAACCAAAGTTTCCCAAGAGATATGAATCAAAACTGTTTTATATTCTGAGTCATAAAAGAGAAAAAACTAGTTGTAGTTTGCCCAGAATATGAATCAGATACCAAGGAAGAGACAGCTCAAACAAAAGCATAATCAGAGCTGCGAAGAAAAGAGAAGTTCATGATAAAAGTCTTTCAGATCTTAAGCCTTCCATTTTGTTTCTATTTATTCTGCAAATAATAATCTATGTGCAGCTTGTTCTTATGCCATAGATCAAAGCGAGTCAAACAGCTTAATATTGACTTATCTGTTTTTAAATTTTTGTAATAGAATTTAGAGAATGAAGGTTTGTTGGACAGTTTAATCCCAACAGACAGTAGATTAGGTAGAGAAGAATCTGAGCTCAAATGTTTAATCTGAGTTCAGGAATAAATAAGGAGTAGAATTAGATTAGTTTTTATGCTTTTAAAAGAATAAAATGTTGAGAAAAGAGTTTTCCAATCCAAGTGCACTCTAATGAATAAAAAATGTTAGATCAGTAGGATTGGGTAGGTAGAGGTTGTATTGATGAAGTTCATGTCTCTTTCATGACTGATATTATTTTTCAAAGAAAAGCAAGAGAAAATAATGGATCAGGCACCAGTCAGCATCCCAGAGAAATCAAGTCTGAATTCTTGATGCCTTCAGGAAGGCACCATCCCCAAATGGAGCCGCTGTTAGCCACCCATATTTTTCCGATCATATCAGCTGATGGCTAAATATTCTTTGCAGCCTTCAAGAAACAAATTCACTCCTAAATTTGTTGGTGCTTGAAGTCTTTTGGTGAAACTCATACTGCTGGTTAATCTTCACAGCTGTTTCCCTCTTCAAAACCTCTGAAATCCTATAAAAATCCACAGTTCAATACTTCTGCAAAGGACCCTTTCCCCTTTTTTCTTCTTTCCACCACTAACCTCATTTTCTATTCTCCTTTCCCCATGAAAACCCCACAAATTCATGTTCCTTTCTTTCCATTTTATTAAAATCCCTTCCATAAGGTTGAACACCCACTTTTTGACCTCATCGCAGCCTTCGTTACCCTTTAAAAACCATAGGAAATACATATTTTCTATGTGCTGGACTTAAGCCCCTCAGGCTAAGCCACTTATCCCTTTTTCCTTCATATGCCCGAGCGCCAGGACCCGTTGCTAAACCTATCGGGTGCTTATTCATTTCCTCCACCCAATACCCAAAAAACCTTTATAAATTGTGAAAATTGGGCTTAATCAGATTTCAAAGGTTTTTTGCCCATATGACTTTAAAAAAAAATTCGACCGTCGATCTGCTCTGTAAATCGGACGGCGCGGCACGAGACCTATCGTGTGGACCCCCCAACATTACGTCACTTCTCGAAACCGCTTGGTTTTTTCCGCACCGCCTTCGTGCGAAGGATGGTTTTTCCCGGTTGCCCAGCGATTCCATATGTTGGCTGCCACGTGTCCCCATACATCTTTCAAAACCGCTACATAAAGTTGGTCCCCCGCGCGTTATCCGTCGAACGAAGGCCGCCGAGCGGAATCCACCCCCACCATTCGATCTGGGACTTCCCATCCGACGGCTGCCGATTGCCTCACTCGCTCGACCTTTAACGGACATGCTCACCTGTTAACCCATCCATCGCGCGTCCAAGATTCAATCTCCGCCCTCTATCTCTGCAGATCGACGGCTATTATTCGTCCTCCTGATTCTATGGCCCCGTCAAACCTCCTTCGCCGCTGACTTTCCAAGTCTCTCCTGACCGTCGATCATAGCGCGATCAACGGCTCCGATCGTCTCATTCTCCTACACGCCCTCTGATGCAGATTTACCCATATAAATGCAGGATTTCCTCATTTTGTTTGTATTGTGCAGGTTTAAGGTTTTTTCGCTTAAAATGAAGAAATTTTCTCAGGCCGAGGATGACGATCCTCTGACTTTCGAATACATATGGAAATCATCCACGGGGTTTAATATCACGTTTCATTGATGTTTTATTAGGCATTGATGCCTTATATGACCTGCGCAACCCTACACGACAGAAAAACCGTGAAGATCAACACAGAAAAAGAGTATGAGAGATTGAAGACCAGAAATAAACCAGAACAACAGATTAGTGGACGGATTTGTGGGGATTAAGGCTAAAACAGTTATCAAACGCCTAAATCCCCGGATCTAAAACACAGATTAAAGGAAAATCTAAAGTGTTTTGTCAGGAAACCCTTCACCGCCACAGATGGAAGAAAATTGATTCTTCTCACCAACTAAAGCGCCACCTGTGCCTCAAAGGATTCAATCAAGAACCGAATTTATTGATCAAAGTCAGACATTTTGCCTCGACACAGCCAAAGGATTTATTTCTACCAGGAAATTAATGACAGAATGTCGGCAGATCAACCCTATTGATACACAGAGCCTCAAAAGTCTAACAAAGATCCCACCGAGCTAAATTCATGAGTGTAAATCATTTAATACAGAGGAACACCTGTATAGTTCTTCGTTGAGCCCCTCGATGGCCAAGAAGACATTAATATCTGTATTAATTAGTTTTTGAGATATTTTCATCAGGTCTCACCTCCTCATCCTTCTATAAATACTTCAGTAGAAGATGAGCGAGGGGTTGGATTGGTTGGTTGTTAATGTAAATTGCTGAAGCATTGTAATTGTCACTGAGCTGAAAAATCTTGATTGTAGATAGGATTTCACTGGCTCTTGGAGCTCTACTTGTAATAGATAGGTTAGGTTGTGAAGAGAGATGGATTAAAACACTGGATCTGAAGATTGTAACTGGTTTGAAGCATCAATACAAGCTGATTTATGGGATCCTGGTCTATGCTGATGGTGATGTTATTCTCACTGTAACTTGTATTTTGTTTCTGTTTTTCAATTTGTTTCATTTTCCACTATAAAGGATAGTTTAAACAGGGTCAGGACCTACTGTATATCAGTAACCTTCTCTGGCTGAAAAATCTTTATTTAAATGTTTTCTTTCAACTGTGTTATTTGAAAATGATTTAATTTAGTTTAAGTACAGGGATGCTGGCATTCCCTCATCTTTTGTCTTAGATGAATGTTATTTTTAAATGTTACTTTCAATATATGATTGTGTGAAGATGAACTGAGGAAATTAAGGTTAGCCCTGAGTCCCTTTCTTATTTTCTCGACTATTTGATTGTTTCCCTTAGGATGTGTTAAAAGCTGACTAGTTTCAAAGTACTTATCAGATCTTAGACCATTCTATGTTATCTTTGTGTTTTCCTTTTGTTTTTTATATGTTTTCTATCAGAAGTGTATCAAAGGCTGGATAGTTTCAAGTACTTACCATATCCTAGTTTGCTTCTATGTTTTTCTTAAGTGCCTGGTCAAAGGCTGGCTAGTTTCAAAGTACTTACCAGATCCTGGGCTGCTCTTTGTTCTGCATCTGTCATTTCCATTTCTTATTGTATCACTCCATTCCATAAATCAAAATTTAAAGAGATCCTTAGGCATAGATGACTTGCCCCATAGATCACTCTTGAACCTGAATGATTCAATTAAATCCTCTTATGACTCCATAGCCCAATGGAATGAAAATCTGCCATCATCTTTCTTCTTGACCAAAGCTTACTATTTTTACTTGCAACTTCTCACTTTTGAACCTATTTGCATACAGATATTTCAGCCTCAGACAGAAACTATGTTCAACCATCCGAAAAAACCAAACGAAACCCTTGGACTTCATAACTAGCCTAATATCATTACCCTAAAAACTTCAAAGACAATATCCATCTTTGTACATATTGGAGAGATCCCTCTCCGGATTCAGGAGGGCTAGATCCTAGAATCCCAAAGTTAGTTGAAATGATGTTAACTTTGTGATCGGACTTTGCCAATCTTGCTTATTATAGAGACCTAACACTAGCTACAGCCTTTCCTTTCCAACGCAGTTATCTATCAGCTCTTTCAACCCTTCTATATCCCTCTGGTCCATTAGAAACTTCATACACGTCTGCAAGAAGGACTCCAATATAAACTGATCAACTTCCTTTACTTTGGCATTCTCCTTAAGCTTGTTCTCTAATGGAAAAATTTGTCTATGCACGATAGGTGGAGAAGTTGTATGAGTGATAAATGTCTTCCTTGATTCCATTAATGTGTATTTCATGCGATGAAAATTAAATCCAACATTATTATCTTCTAATTTCCTTACCCAAGTCTCTGTCACAGTATTTTTTCCTTCTGCATTGTCTCCTCTGGTACTGTGCGTTACTGTGTTAATGCTTGGATATGCCTAGCGTAGTTCAAACATCATCATTTGTATCTTCTGTTCTAGCTGTTGGTTGAAATTCTCCTACATTTTAGCTAAAAAAATGGGACAATATTTGATTTCATGACCAAATTTGTGACAATACTTACAAGAAGCCATAGTAGGATTTTGACAATCCCTGGCAAAATGTCCAGCCTGTCCGTAGTTGTAACATATCATATGCCCTCGTCCATGCCCTTGGCCTAGGAATCATCCTCACGTAGTCTGAGAACCTGAAGCTTCACGACCTTCCACATGCATTCGATATGCACCAAGACTGTTTTGCATCATCAGATTATAACTCTTACAATGTTTCTCATCACGTCCCACCAAACTGCAGAAATTGCAAAAAAAATTCTTCGACGATCTGATAAACATTTGAAAAATGTGAAAATAGTTTGTGGAATTTTTTCCTACAACTTCATATAAGATACACCATAAATGGGTCCCTACACTTCGCCCTGCGCTCGATCCAGGCTTCATTAATGGACTTGGCAGCTCAGCTTTCAAATATTCTCTATAAACAGGGCCCTTCTCTTTATAGTGACCCTCTGATTTACTCTTGATACACGAGACTTCCAACATTATATCAGAGAAAACCTCCTTTTCCTTCTTTATATCCTAGAGCTCCATATGAAATATTTCCAAATTATTTTGAATATGTTTCACCCCTATTCTTGTATCGAATATCGGTGAAGCCTCCAGCTTCATCACTATCTCTAATGCTTCAACCTGAGTAGAAATATTTTGTTATGACAAATGAAATCTGAGATGAGGCAACAATGTAGAAATGAACCATTTTATATGCTATTCATCTTGGATCTTAAAGCTAATTTGGCTCAACAATGTCTTAAATCACTGATCTACCTCTTGTTGAGTCTCAAAAGTGTTTTCCATATTCATACATATTTCCATTATGTCATAACCATCTAGCTCTTATTTCATAGCCATTTGACCTAAAGCCTTACATCAAGTAACCATTTTTCATAAATATATGGGTTAGGATCCTTGTTTTCCAAAGTTATTTATTTTATGTATTTAAAGTGAATTTATGATTAGAAACTAGAAAACTAACATAGTTTCATATATCTATATATGTGTTGTGAGTTTTGTGACATGTGTAGGTCAAAAAGGAGACTTCTAGAAGACCCTTATGTGGCACTCTAAGGCCAAATTCGAATTTGGTTGGAGAAGATCATGGGATCATGAGAACATGTGTCTCACTTCCTTGTTGTATTGAAACTCTAAAAGGATATGTGTCTCACTTCCTTTTTGTATTGAAACTCTAAGAGGATATGTGTCTCATTTCTTAGTTGTGTTGAAACTCTAGAAAGACATGTGTCTTATCATTTCCTATTTTGATTGTAACTCTAGAGTTGGAGGGAGAGATTCATGGACTCTCATTAATGAGATGACTCCTCATATTTTGTATAAATAGGAGAAGCTTTCTCCTATCAAGGGTAATGAGGAAGTAGTAAAAAAATAGTGAAAAATAGGAGAAGGAAAATAGAGAGTGTTTTGTAACAAAGTTCAAGATGGAATGGGATGTAGATTTGTGAGTTTTTCAATAGAGAAATTCAGTTCTTTGATGTTGTTTTGATTACAACTTTAAGGAGCTGAAGGACTTCACCAAATTGGTATCAGAGGGCCCCTGCTATCCAAGGAGGCTTCTATATGCTTTCTATATAAGTAGCTTTTAATTCATGTCTTGCATTATTTGTTTAACTGAAAGATCCTCATCATCTTACAATCATTCTTTTTCTTAAAACGCTCTTCCAACATATCATTATTAGATGAAAATGATTTGGTTGTATCATGTTGAGTTAATTAGCATTTTCTGTTTTGCAATTAGATTAAAAGATCCTCATTATCTTACAAACATTCTTTTTCTTAAAACGCTCTTCCAACATATCATTATTAGATGAAAAAGATTTGGTTGTATCATGTTGAGTTAATTAGCATTTTCTGTTTTACAATTAGATTAAAAGATCCTCATTATCTTACAATCATTCTTTTTCTTAAAACGCTCTTCCAACATATCATTATTAGATGAAAAATATTTGGTTGTATCATGATGAGTTAATTAGCATTTTCTGTTTTGCAATTAGATTAAAAGATCCTCATTATTTTACAATCATTCTTTTTCTTAAAACACTCTTCCAACATATCATTATTAGATGAAAAAGATTTGGTTGTATTATGTTGAGTTAATTAGCATTTTTAGTTGCAATTCCTTTCGTTAATTATCACCGTTAGACTTACTCTAATAAACTCTTCCAAAATATCATTATGATGAATAAGGCATAACTGTGGTATTGTAGGTTTTAGTTGCTTGTTTACACTAAGTGGCATAGCCATTCTTACTCTTACAAAGCTCTTCCAAAATATCATAACAATGAGTAAGAAATAGTTGTGGTGTCTTAGATTTTAATTGTATTTGCTTTCAGTTTTACGTTTATGTTCAATTGCATTGAATAATACAGCCAGGATTGTTTTACAAACTCTTCCAAAATATCATTTATCATGAACAAGATGGGCTGTAGAATTCCATAGACTAGTTTCATGTTAATTTAGTGAGAGTACTCCGGAGGTAGATTACATTTCTGTTCCCAAAAACAATAAGAAAAACACATACAACGAAGTAAGGAAGAGGTCACTTAAGCACATATAGTGCACCACACTTCATCAGTTTACTAACCCTGGTTGATAATTTATGTTAGCAATTTAGGACGCTAAATTGACTACACACCTCCCATAGGGTCTTAGTAGCCAACTGCTTAATCTCCTTGATCTTCACGATACACTAGGATTGTGACATTGGATTTTTGAATTCAATGTTTAGCGCAGTCTTTGTCTTAGCTAAATAAGCAATTTAATTCATCATAACATATTTCATGTACCACGATAATGATCTATCTCGCAGCGTGGTAACCAAATATGCTTTCTTGATGTTTTCATTTGTAACATTCTGTGAAATCCATATTACTTCTACCACAAACCAGAATTGTTTAGGATCATCTGTTCCCTTTAACATAGGCATATTTGGGGGTTGGGCCATGCTGAATGGGGGAGGTGGAGGTGGAGGAGAAAAATTGAATGGAGTAATTATGGGGGTGGAAAGACGAGGGATCTCTGCAGTTCTTTGATGACTCTCAAATATTAGACTTCTTGGGGTAACAGGGTTGCTTTCTCTTTCTCTAGACCCAGGCAATATACTATATTCCGTTTCAACGTACGTTCCCCAACTGGTCCTAAACCTTTTTCCGCTTCAAATATCACTAGGTTCTATTTCTTGACGCATCAATATGAGCACATCCGTAGTACACCCTTTTCAAACAATAACATTATAATCTAGACCTTCAGTGAATTTAGGTACTTACCTCTGAGGCCTTTGAATAACTTATGCTTTTCTTTTCTATAAGACACATAACTCTTGATCACAAAATCTATGATAAACCCTCCAAGGATAGTGTCTATCCAATAATCAACATCTCTTACAAACTCGTTATCAGTCCTTTTCAGCTTCTCAATTAGATCTGGGGTCCATGTTGTTAGCTTATTATTGAATCGACCTGTCTACGTAGCTATTCTTGAGATCCACTCATACAACTCACTAGAAAATGAGGTGAAAAATATCTCATACTAATCTGTATAGATATACTTCTATAACCAATGCTTAGTAGAGATGCGCAGGATTCTATTTTCTTGCATAGAAAACTTACGTTATTTCATACCTACCCAGTATTCAATCTCTTTCTTAGATGGATTCCACATCTAGCTGTCCCTCAGTCAAATATCGGTCCCAACAATGGAACCGTTTATTTGCTTGATGTGGCACAGACCCAAGTTCAAAGTGACTGCGTAGTCCAACAAAACCCACTATTACCCCCCTTGAGGAAATGATCTGCTTGTGCAGACCGATCTTCTTGTGTAGATCTAAATCTCACCTGAGGAAATATAGGGGGATCCTAGAACTAGGTTTCTCCATCTAAAGGGAAAGAGGATTATGGCTTTATGGATTTTCCTTCTTATAACCTCTTCTTATATCATATCTATCAATACTATAGGCATTATTCAACACATTTGTTGAACTTACTACATATCATGCGATCTTAATTAGTCATGCATTAAACAAAGTAAATAACCATAAACAATACCAGGCTATTCAATTACACTTCAAAACCTTTATTCAACATAGAAATTCATAAACAGTAATTAAAAACAAAGCACATCAATGTAACTCGTATCTTCTCAATAGTTCTTTCATTAATAGCCAAATATTTCTCGTACATTCAGCTTCACCTTGCACGCACAGCTGCAGGGGTCTACAAACACAGCTATAGAATTTTTAAGGTCTCCATGAACATAGTTGCAGGAGACTTTTCTCTAACCAAAAACATAGAATCAAAACAATATTACATACAAATTCATCTCATCAGATCTATCATTTAATCTTACTGGCCTTCTTTTCACATCTCTTTTCTATCTATGACTTCTATCTAGAATCCTTATACATATTTGGGATTTACAATACCATGGTTCAAAACCATGGGTGGAGTCCACAAAATATCCCATCCCATTACATAATAAGGTGCTTTGACCCTCCCAAAAGACCCTATGACTCAAAATAGACTCTGCTCTATGCTCCTTGATCTGCAGATTCTTTCCTTGTTGCTTTCTTCAAGGAGACCCCATCTCCAAAAATAAGTAAAGTTGTGTAGCTTTTGGGAGTTGAAGCAGTCTTGGTGCAATACCAAGGCTCACCATGAAAGTACCTTGTATGCATCACAATTTTATGGATCATAGTGTCAACTTACTTTCTTCTTTCAAACAAATTTTATATAACCTCTGATGTCAATAATGACAACTAAGGAAAATCCCTAAGGATAATGGAAACCGACCGTATTTCTGGTTGGGTCTCCTAATATAAACATTTTTAGATCTAATTGGGACTTCACATCAAAGAGACCCCCTTGGTTGACAACTTTCTAGCACCATCAATAATTGGCAATAGAAGGAGGGCCAGATGACAAGCTGAGCTCACAAAGTTCATTTAAACCTTTCTTATCTTTAATGGCTTCTTTCAAAATCTTAACTCCAACATGTTTTCTATAGTTGCAAATATGAAAGTGACCTCAGGGATAATTCATGACTTATCAAATTTGAAATTTTACGGTGAGGGTGGAATAACCATTCTTGAGTACACCTCCTATTTTCTTGAATTTTTCACTTATCATGAAATTGATTGTGAGGATACTACTTGCAATTTCTTCATCCTTACATTTTAAGCACACATTAAACAATGGTGTTATACATTCTCGACCACCTCCATTCACTTTTTTAAACATATTGTCAAGGAGCTTCATCAAACCTTTGAAATGTATGATTATGAAAGTGTTTATAAGAAAATAATTCGTCTCAGAAAAAAACATGATGAATCTTTTGAATATTTTCATGATCTTTTCATTCATTTATGTTATTAATTTTCCAAATATGACACATATTGGAACTTTATGAACGAGAATTTTTAGTATTTTTCTCAAATTTATTTGAATCTGTTTGAATGTGAATCTTTTGAAAGACTCCCAACATTTCTTGGTTATGGACCTCTCAAATATACAGAAGAAGAATTTTATGTTCCATTTGACTCTTCATGTTCTTCTCATTCTTCATTAAATCAAACAATTCCATTCACACAAGTTTAGGTTGGAGAAATTCAAATTCAATCTGTTGGTCTTTCACCATCTTCTCCCACCCCACAAATTCAATATTTGAACACAATTCCAATTTCAAATATGATATAATCATTGATATTCTTTCCTCTCATTCTCCTTCGATTATTTCCTATGATCCTCCTAATATGAGCTATCGCATCGACCTATTACAACTCTTTTTTCTGATTCTGAAGGGGATCAATTCCAAGATGGAGTCAGTGGTGATCAAGAAACCTGTGATATATTTAATGATGAATATGTGTGGGATTATGATTTTGAACAAGTATCTGCGTTGAAGGATGATTTTCTTCTAATATTTCAAATTCTCCCTCACCTCTCGCCCATTATCTTGACATTTTCCATGAGCCTACTGCGATTGTCACATATTTCAGTGAGTCAGTATTTGAGAATGTCAATTCTGAGTGTAGCCAGGAATGGTGGAATGTTAGTTTTACATTAAAGCGGAGTGAGGAAAAATATTATCTTCGTGATCGATCTCATCCTCCATTACATAAATATGAATAAATAGAGAATCGTAATTATTTTTTTCAATCAACCCTTCTCTATGATTCATTAGATCATGAGGATTCCTTTCTTTATGAGAAATAACACTTTGATCATGGTTGTTATGATATATTAACTGATTCATACAACAATGAAACTGTATCTTCAACTGTTGATTATTCTGAGCCTACTATATTTGATGAACTATCATCAGATATATTGGAACTAACTCAAGATGTAAAGACACTTCATCCTATGTTGATGGTTATGTTAGGTTCTCGGAGTCTTGATGTATGTCCCAAGCATGATCGGGTTAACACTCTTTCTAGAAAGAATCCTCCTCAGGTGACCAAAACATTTGTAAATGAACCTATATATCAACTTCCAAATCCTTCACCCACTTTTCATGATCCTATCGTTGAACGGTTGTTGGAATCATACTTGGAGATCCCTTTTTCAAAGCACAAGTTTTTGTCTTTGTTTATGTTTGCCAATATTGAAATTTAAAATGAATGCCTTGATATGACAATTTGTCGCAATGTATACAAACACCATGATGCATTAGAAAAATATTTAGGATATTCTTTCTTATTATTATTTTCTTCTTATTCTTTTTGTCTTCAAATTTTAGAGCATGTCACATTTCATATTTCATGTCATCTTTTGTTCATGATGATCTTTCTAGTTGATTCCCTCACTAATATAGGTCATGAAATGCTTCATTGGTTACATTGGAAGTTTCATTTTATATAAGCCTGGACTATAATTTTTTAGTTTAGGAGAAGGGTTAGTTTATTTAAGTTCATTTTTATTTTTTCTTTACATTCTTCGTGCCTTTCTCTTTTCTTTCCATCACAATAATATTTGCATGAGAATGTGTCTACTTCTTAAATAAGCATGGAAAAGTTAAAGTGGACATTGTATGACTGTCAATACTTGCAACTTTTTTTATTCCTTCCCTTTGCATGGGCCTTATATGTTTTAATTGATGATTCCCAGATGGAAAATATGTTCTTCCTTAGAGAAAAAAATGGTGGAATTACAATGCTTGAATCTATAAATATTACCCTCTTCTCTAATTGATTTTTTATGTTTGATCGATTTTACCTTGTCAGCTAGGTCGAGTAGAGTAAGGAGGGGAGGAAATTTTAAAAAGTGGAATGTATTTCAGTGTATAAATATCATTCTCTAAAGGGGAACCCTCTTATTCTCTCAATATGTTGGGATCCCTCTTCCACCCAATGAAATAAATAATTTCCAATGCACAATTCCATAAAACTAAAAAATAAATAAAGGGTGAAATAAGAGAAAGGCTTCCTATGTAGGGAGGTGAAGCAAGCAACTTCGCCGGGGTACTATCCCGACTCGCTGGTACAAAATAATTGTTTGTGTCCCTAAATTAACTTCACCGAGGTACTGTCCAGACCTGCTGGAGGAAGAGAAACACCAGAGATGAAAACAAATACTATGATAATTGTTTCCCACTTGCATAACTGTATACTCCTTATCCCGAATAAAATAAACTAATTTTGACTTGTCTTTGCTAGTGTGTTGCTAATGAAAAGTAAAAATGGGAACATATATTTAACTAAAACAAATTAAATAAGCTATGGTAATGAATGAAATGAAAAATACTTCTAGAAAAGATAGACATGGTTTATAGATTTAGATTCATACAAAGAAGTTGGATTTCTACCAGTGTTTCACGAAATTTTGATGTTGCAATCAACACCCTCCAAAACTTTTCCTACATGTAAATTTGGAGCCTACTAAGGATATAACAACCTATTCTCTTAATTATCAATGAATGTTATGATAAATTATTCTTCTCGGTTTCTAAGTGTTGAAGTCACTTCCATACACATGTTCAGCCCGTAAGAAGTTCATGAGCACATTATTTTACACAAGCTTGAACAGGGATAGCATAGTCCATCAAGAAGGTTCATGTGCAATGTTAAACTATGTCGATAGTTAGTGCACACATTCAATTTGCAGTCTTTCACTTTTGGTTGTGATTGCACTTCTATTTCAGTGAGTTTTTCCAACTGTCACTTTTGCACACCTTTGCTTTTTCAAGTGTCAATTTCATTTTTATGACTGTATATTTTTCTTTCCTTCACTTTAGTAAGTTTATTTTTCATGTTATCATCGCTTTGGAATTTGTTGCTTTCAATTTTGTTCATATTTTACATGTGTCGTTTGTACTTTTCTCTAACTGTCACAAATATCGTCTTTTGGCATGGGAAGTGTTACATATCGTATAATAATAGTCTTGGTATATTTCGAGAGGAAAATTTGGTACCAATGGGTCCTATTTACCACATAGACATGTACTAGACCCATCCCCAAATTTTTATGCATTTTTGTACTAGTTTCGTCACTGTCGTCACGAAGTGTATCATAAGTGTCACAGCTACTCGAAGGGAATCAATTGTACATTCTTAAAGGGAAGTTATAATGCATTCCATTGCAATACTACATCCCATTAATCATAATGAAATACATAATACATGTTACCCAAGTATTGAGAAACACCGTAAAAGTGTCATCACTATCATTGCAAAGTGTACTTGTTGCACTAAAATTTGTCACTGTGACTATTGATTCGGATATCTCGCCATCTGATGGAGTGTCTCAAGTGAATTGCCTATGAAGCTCGAAATAAAATAATACCAGGGAAAAAATTAATTTTGGTTTTCACTGCTTAAAAACCCTTTTTGAGCATATGCACAATTTTCCTGAAAAAAACCTGTGCATGCACAATTTCTTCCACTGTAAACTGCACACATTCTTCTACTCAAAACTATGTAGGTTTGTTCACGTAGGTAAAAATAAAAAATTAAGTTCTAGAAGCTTTGGTTGAGGAATATTATCCAAATTAGAAACCTTGAACCACTACATATATGCGCCTCATCCCTTGGTATATGTAACTAAACTCTTTTTCTTAAGGATCATATCTCTTGAGAAATGGAACTAGAAACCTCCTCATCCTCTCTATAAATTCAACATAGAAATTAAGGAATGAGAGACTTTCGGAGATTTTAGAGACTTTAAAAATTGGGATTTGTAAAATCATGCTATTGGTTTTGGTTTTGAAGAGCTTGTCTTCAAGGAGAGGAAAGGATACCATTGGAAGAATCTTTTGACATTAAGGCACCATGTTGTAAGCTTGGTTTCCCTTTTGATTTTAATACAAAGTAATTTTTCTTTCCTAATTGCATCTATTGTTGATATTATTTGTGGGATTCCTTGATCATTCACATGCTTTATAGTTTATTATTGATTCAATTATATGTTGTATACTAGATTAAGGATTTCATTTACCTTTTCTTTTATATGTGAGATGATTTTATCCCTTTGAATGTTTTTTTCTATGTAGATCTCTTTTGGAGCGTCATGGAGAAGTTTTTGAAAGCATTTGGAGAGAATTTAAATCATTGAGGAAAAGTTGGTTGTGGAAAGCGTTGAAAGGAATTCTACAAGAACTTTGTTAATAGGTAAGTGATACGTCACATACTACAAGTTTCATGTTTCAGTTATAGGCTAAGGAAGTAACTATTGCTTTGTATGTTTGTGTCTAGTTTTCTTTGAGGATTCTAGGGAGATCACTCTTATCCACAAGAGGGATTTATCCGGGTAAAAAATTGGCAACTCTGCATGAGAATGAGTGTTATCCTTTGTGTCCTTTTCTAACAATTGACGCCTTTAGACCCTTTTAAGAATTGAAATTTCTGGTTTGCGACCTTTGTTTTTTTTTCTTAATTTTCTCAATTTGCATGGTTTCTTTTCAGACACAAAGCGCAGAGATGCATATATTTGCTTCAGAAAAAATGTAATTGGGCACTGAACTCTGTTGTCTACCTGCACAACCCTGTGAAGTTTTTGAAAAGTCGAGTTTTCTCTTATTTTAAGTCCATATTTTTTTGTTTTTATGACCATTTAGCTTGTTTACAGTCTCATCAAGTCTTTGTTAAGTTAATTGGGTGTTTTGAACTTTATTTTTTGAGAAATTAATAATTTAATTTCTTTTGACCATTAATCAAAGGGTTTTCTCAGTTTCCTAAAAAAATTTGCATCTTTGTTATTTTGTTTTTGCTAAAATAATTCCCCCTCATTCGTGGGGGGGCTAAATTGTGTCTGAATGTTAATCACCTTTGAGTTTTTTTACTTTTGAACTTTGGATTTTTCACTCAATTTTCTTTACTTACACTTGATTAGTTCCTTTGATTACATTAGTGAAGGAATAGTCTTGTTGTGATTTCGTTTATTTGGAATCATCTTGTGTTTAAGAATTCTCTTGCATATATTACAACTGCATAGTTATATTTCTCACTTTTAGAATATGAACAACATTTGTGCATAGATTAAATTTGCATAGTTTTCAAAAAAATTGTGCATATATTACAACTACATAGTTTACATTCTGGAAAAATCAATCATAGATTTAGATCAGTATCTTTGATTGTATTTCTGAGGAAAGTCACTTATCTTTATAGTTTTGGATTTTGAGTTTTTTTGGTTTGTTGATCTATCAAAAAAGAGTCTTTCACTTCTGTAATTGGTTGTGTGAATCTCTTTTCCTTCAGTGAATCTCATAATATATTCATGTATGCCTATTGTAAAGAGTTATTTCATTAATTGAAAAGATAGTGTTTCTAATTTAAAGATAGTCCTTATTGAATTTGCATGTTTTTATGCTCTTTTAAACATAAAAAAAAAACAAAAAAACAAAAACAAAAAATTTCTTTGAATTGATTAGAATTAGTATCTTCTTGTTGAAAATTAGTGCATTAGATAATTTGTTATAATTTCTCTTATTTATAAACTTTTGCATTGTTGGAAGTGAATTTTCTTTTCATGAAAAAAAGTGTTTTGGGATTTTTAGAAGTTTTTCACTTTCAAGTTCAAAGAACCTCTTACTTTCCCTTAACTAGGATTTCATTGAAAAGAAAAGATTACATTTTCATGGTTGAATACATTATAAATTTGAGTTGGGTAATAACACCATAATTTTCATCTCCATTTACCTACTGAGTAAACAACAACCAAAATAACACAATGCTAATTAAAATTAATCTAGAAATTTTTATATTTTCTAGGGCTCATTCCACCAAATTAGATAAGGTTAGTGCTTTGGAATAGGTAAATAATTAAATTTCCAAAAAAAATAAAAAATGAATAGTACCTTGCAGTAGGGAAAAATTTCAATTGTTGCAATTTTTCTATAGGAATCTCTTCTTCAAAGAGTCAAGCATGAGGTCATATCCGACCTAGTGGAGTAATCGCACCTACATCATTGGTAAAGATAGAAGATGTGCACGCATTAAAAATGGTAAACCTCATATTAAACATTGTCGAGGAGCCTAGGATAATTTGTTAGAAAACCACGAATTTACCATTTTGAGGATCTTTCAAGGGGATTGAGCTTAGTTACTCTGCCCTTGCGTGTATATCATGCCATAGACTATTCTCCCAGGTTTGATTGTCTCAGTTGATAACCTTAATGCCTATAATATTAGCATTTTTCCCAAGGTGATGGTGGAGGGAAGGTCCCATTGTACCTGGAACGGAAATTGACTAGACTCACTTGGACTTTTTTTAGGGTAATCTTCACTCCAGATGGCATAAAAAAGTTATTTTCACTAGAATATTTCATTAAGCTGGTTATCAAGGTAACTAGTTCCATATGCTATTTTTTCACATTCATTTATGTGACGTTGGAATTCATCACCAAGTAGTGATTTCACTGTGAAAACAAAATTTTTGTGTGTGGTTTGACTCTTATATTTTATAGTGCTTGTTAATTTGTTTGCTTTAATTTTTAGAAACCTTTGATGTAGTTTGTGAATTTGGATTGTTAATATTTTTAAATTGTTAATAAAATTCACAGAAGTTGAATCTAATGGAAACAATTACGGAATTTACCAACCAATGAACCCCTCTTAATGAGAATCCTAGTCCTTTTCCTTACTTTGGAAATGTTGGTCCTCCTTATATGGCTACATTATCATTACCTGGATTTACCATAGGTTTGTCGGTATGGTTATTTTTAACTTCCTTGACCTAAAATACTCAGATTTCTCCACTTCAACCAAATGATTCACCTCAACAAAGTTCACCATCTCAACATCAACAACCTCATGCTGACTACGTATCTTCTTCACCCAACATGTCTTCCTCCCATTCTTCTTCTTTTCTTGGTAAAATCCTTGATGCTAGTAACCAGGTGGCTAAGACAAATAATAAAGGGAAGAAGTCGAAGAAGCAAGATAAGAAATAATTCAACCAACCAACCATGGTTGTAAGTAATTGTAATGTTGAGGAAACTTCCAACATCCATAGCAAGTACAAATACCCTTTCAAGATTTTTAAGGGTGACCACTTCCTTATCAATTTTCCTGGTATTCCTAAGGTCTTGGAAGTATGGTCCAAAAAAACCTATCAACTTATCATTGATCCATCAACTAGTGATTGTCAGGTTCTTGGAAAAAAAGGTAAAGTTAGGTTTCCTTGTAGGTTATGCAAATGGATTCATCAAAATCACAGTTTCCCTCACATAGATGAAGCCTTGAGATTGTTGGAAAACCTTACTATTCAACAACAACAACTTCCAACTTGTTAGCATAAACATTCTCCCAACATAGGTTGACAAAGTGATTGATCTAATTCCAAGTATAGTCAATCCCACTCTTCCATTGGAGAGTGAAACTCATATCACTCAGGTTTATGATCCATTAGCTAATCAAGTGTTCAACTCAATTTCACATTATATCGATCCCACTCTTCCTATATAGAATGAAATTAATAGCACTCAAGTTCTTTTTGTTACTCTAGATCCTTCTACACTAGGGGCATTTCACCTATTTCTATAGAACCCCCTCCAAGTACTCAAGTCTTTTCCTTTGATTGGAGTAGACTGGCATAGCATCATCTCCCTTCTTAAATCCCTTTCCAAATCATTTTTAAGGCTTGTAGTAAGAATGTGCATCGCTCAAATGTACATGAAGGTGATTTTGTTAGTATTTTATCCTCAACTGATTGGAAAGATTTAGGTTCCCCTCCACTTGTGCCTTTTACATAGAATATGTCAGATTTTAACAAAACCATTAGTGAAACTTTAGGGATCCTTCCTAAGTTTCCTATTAAATTTTAAGGTAAAACTATATGTATTTATATTATGGTAGTTCAAGGCCCCTTTTATTTCAATTTACTCCATGGGAGAGACTATGTCTATGACATGAATTTTGTCGTATCGACACTCTTTTGTGTGATGTCTATCCCTCACAATGGAAAAATTGTGACTGTTGACCAGCTTTCATTCGTTAGTCTTGATTTCACTACCAATAATATAACATCCTTGAATGTTCCTTATATGTAAGTGGTATCCACCCCGCCACGAGTTAATTACGTGGAAACCAATCCATTTTTTCAGTTACTGATGTAAGAGAGCCTCTCATTGTTTTCTCAACTTATTTTGACTTATATATGGTAAATGACATCGTAAACCCTATGGGGTTCTTTCAACGTGGTGTTATTATCCCTATGGAGTCTCTTGACATGCGTTCCTTCCAGAGTAGTGTTCTTCCATCTGACGAAGACCTATTGGAAGCCATGATCGAGGTGTGCCCTTTGACATGTGTTCCTTCCAGTTGGAGGCCATGAAAATGTCATCATGAGGATATTTCCTTTTACTGTGTCAACCTCGTTAAAAAATGAAACAACTTCAATGAGGATCGTTCTTTTACTATGTCAACCTCGTCAAAAAATGAATCAAGTCATGAGGATGGTTCTTCTACTGTGTCAACCTCATTAGAAAATGAAAAATATTCCCATGAGGATGGTTCTTTTACTATGTCAACCTCGTTAAAAATGAAACATGTCATCATGAGCATGGTTCTTTTCCTATGTCAATCTCATTAAGAAATGAAACAAAACCTCCCCTAATTAAGTCGAGTCTTTCATATGATCTCATAAATGGATCTTCATTCCATCTGCCTATTAGGAACTAGTATTTTACTTAGGTGAATGACATGAAGCTTGGGGGGCATGTGCCCTTGCAAGTTATGCTTGGGGGAAATTGAAACTTATCTCAAGCACAATTTTTTCTGTTTCAAGCTTGTGTAAAAGTGAAACCATTCTCAAGCGTATTTTTTCCTATGTTTCAAGCTTGTATAAAATTTAAACCTAAATGGATTCCATTTTGGTTATTATTTTCAAGACTCGTTAAACTCATGAAAATCTAGATATAATTTTGCTATCTTTCATGCTCGTAAAAAAGATGAAAATGTCGATTTCTTTCTGTCTTTTCCTACTCATTAATTAAGTTGAAAGTCGGTAATATGAGTACATTTTTATCACTTTTCCGGACTCGTTAAAACTGACAAAAAAGCAAAACCTTGGATTTATATTTTATGCCCTTTTCAAACTCTCTAAACATGAAAATAATGTTGAGAACTTGACTATTCAAACTCTTTAAAATAAATGAACAGTCGTCTGTTCAATGTAAGTTTACCCCTTTTTCATGCTAAACTAGAATAATTACGAAAAGGTATACATTGACTAAGCATGGCCAATAGAGTTCTCTCCTACATCATTTTATCCTTTTTTGGGTACGAGAGACTAAATTTATGAAAAATAACACTATGGATTTTACTTATGTTTTTCTCCTGACTCCCTAAAATTGAAAAACAACAAGTTTTAATTTCTCTCGGCTCATTAAAATTTTACATTGAAATAACAATATGAGTTTTATTTTTGTGTCTTTTCAAACTCTTTAAAAATGAAAATGACCTCGAGTTAACCCTATGTTATACTCATTAAAATTAAATAGTGTAGGACCCATCGATTACAAAGGGACCAAACCACTCCTTCCTAGGGTTTGTTAAAAATACTTCGGAGGACTCATCTCAAGGATGAGCTTATATGACAAGAAAATTTTATCCTCCACAAGCTTGAAAAAAATAAAGATGTAATGCTGGTAATGGTGAGGGAAATTGGGAAATAATGTTGATTTTTGTATTATTAAATGGAGTATATCACTCTTGAACATGACACTCCATCACATTTGTGTCTGGGTTGGGAAATCCCACGGAAATCCATTTTTCTAACAATTAATAAAACCTCATTGAAAGTCTTCAGCTGGTTTTGGGTATTATCATTGAGTCAGACGTTACCAAGTCACGTGTCATGTTTCCAATATGTTCAAGATATGTCCAAACTTAGTAAAAATTACCTTGCTATTCATAACCTTCAATCGCATCGGTCATCCTAGACTCAATCCTGAATCACTTAAAATATTGTACTTCAAAAATTGACATGATGTTTCATGTTGTAGGTCCTCCTACGGTGGATCGCTTCCTATCGACTTGAGCTCATTATCTAGGAAGTTGATTTAGAAACCCTTTTCAGTACCTTTAGGCATGCATGCATTAATGGCAGGTTTCTCACTTTTGGTGATAGGTTCTCATCATTGGCCTTCGATCAAATGATTCTCTGAGTGCTCTAATTCAAAACATTTAATCACACTTCATAGATTGTACTAGGACTACCTTGAGGACCATTGTCATTATTGCTGGTTTATCTCTCACTTGTTAATGGTTTTCATCGTTGGTCGATTATCAAGTGGTTTCTACCATGTTTGACTTTGAGATATTCACTAACATGGTTAGATTGACACTATGGATCGAGAGATGGAGATCAAGACCCTGGATCTATTTTCATCCCTCCAGGCTACGTGGAGTTGTTAAATATTCATGATTGTAAATATAGATCCATTGATGGTTGTGTCCATACTATGTATACTATTGACATGGATCTTTGTGTATTTCCCTATTATTTCATCGAGTTATGTTTACTCTGAGTATGGGAATGCCTACCTTAGTGATGTTTATATAAAACCATGATATGGTAATCCTTGATTGTTTGTTTCAGGTCCTCAACCAATTGGTCCCTAATCCGAGCCTTTGACATGATAAAGCACTTCAGTCATCAAACACATTTTTTGTCTTTGCACTTTAGGGGGAAATCTCTTACACTAAAATTTGTCACAATGATTGTCGATTCAGATATCTCTCCATCCGATGGAGTGTCTCAATTGAATCCCTTATGAATATTGAAGTAAAATAATGCCAGGGACAAAAGGAATTTTGGTTTTCACTGCTTAAAATCCCTTTTTGAGCATATACGAAGTTATCCTGAACAAAACCTGCATATGCGCATTTTTTTCCACTACAAACTGTGCAGTTATGTGCATGTTCTTCGACTAAAAATTGCATATGTCTGTTCACGTGGGTAAAAATAAATAGTATGTTCTAGAATCTTTGTTTGAGGAACCTTATCCAAATTAAAAACCTCGAACCACTACATATATGTGCCTCATCCCTTGGTATATGGAATTAAAATCATTTTCTTAAGGATCATATCCCTTCTAAAGTGGAACTAGAAGCCTCATCATCCTCCCTATAAATTCAGCATAGGACTAAGGGAATGCGAGACTTTTGGATATTTTAGAGACTTTTGAGACTGGGATTTGTAAACTCATGCTGTCAGTTTTGGGTCTAAAGAGCTTGTCATCGAAGGAAGGAAAAGAGACCTGTGACATCAAGGCACCAAGTTGTAAGCTTTTTTTCCCTTTTGATTTTAATAAAAAGTAATTCTTCTTTCCTCATTGCATATGTTATTGATGTTATTTGTGGGATTCCTTGATCACTCACATGGTTTATAGCTGGTTATTGTTTCAATTATATGTTGTATGCTATATTAAGGATTTAATTTACCTTTAATTTTATATGTGAGATGATTTTATCTCTTTGAATTTTTTTGTCTATGCAGATATCTTTTGTAGCGTCATGGGGAAGATGTGGAAAGAATTTGGAGAGACTTTAAAGCATTGAGAAAAATATGGTTGTGGAAAGCACTGAAAGGACTTCTACAAACACTTCGTTAGTAGGTAATTTATCCTTCACATACTACATGTTTCATGTTTCAGTTATAGGCTAAGGAAAGATATATTGTTTTGTATGTTTGTTTCTAGTTATTTTTAGGATTCTATGGAGATATCTCTTGTCTGCAAGAGGGATTTATCTGGGTAATAGTACCCTAAGTGTTGCGCTTGGAATACATTGTTGTATTTTTTAGTTTCCTCAAATTTACTCTTTCCTCATGAAACATAATCCCAAGCTTGTGTCAATGCTAATGAAATATTATTAGATGCAGAATAGCCTCATCCTCATTTCCATCTATGAATTTTGGAAGATAATTTTTCCAATCTATGCAAGGAATTCGATTTGGAAAACCAGGAATGTGAGAAAGAGTCATAGGGGCATACCTTCTAGCATTTGAATCCATCTTGAAATCAGTGAAGTCACCAAGAAGTTATTCAAACTACCAGTTTTTAAGTAGTGGAGTCGCCATGAAAACTCTAAACCTTTCGATTCTTCAACACTTGAGTCGCTAGGTGAAATATTCACATCCTTTCTTGTGCCTCATGACCACTGTTCATCTTCAGAAATCAGAGCTAATATTTTTCATTATTTCCTAGGAAATATTTAACCTTTGCTCCCTGGAAACAACGCCAAAAATGTTATCACTCCTCCCAACTTCCCAAGGCTGAGAGTGGGATTAAAGGAAGGTAACCATAGACCATGATTTAGGTTAGGTAGCTAGCCCTACCAGGACCAGAGAGGACTCTCTCATTGTCACTTTGAATTCAATGGAATTTTTTTTTATGTTTTGAGTGCTGGATAGGAATGTCAATGAGGAGGTTATGTCTAGGGTTTTTAGGTCTGAATTCCAAGGTCAAATTGTAGAGAATGTATGAGGCTAGATAGGTAGCTTGAAAGCATGTTTAATTGGTCATTGAATATAGGATGAAGTGATAGAAATCCTGAATGACCGCTGAGGTGAATTCATTCATTTAGAAGAACATATACATATCATGTGAACCTTTTATAAAACAAAGCATGAAAAAACATGATTTTTTCTTATAAACTTACAAGATAAACACATGGAAGCATGTATCTAAAAGAGGAAAATATATAACTCAACATGAATAGATAAACATATAGAGAAAGAACAAATTCTCCAATCCATACCACAAGATTCTCAACACAAGTTCTGCAAGGTTTTCTTTGATTTCATTTCAAAAGGTTATAAAATAGATCCATTGCAAAATAAGACTATCCAACCAAAAAAAAGCCTAAATAGAGTCTACTTATCGAAAATATGAACCATGAAACCGCATATGCTCGAAATTACATTCAAAATGCATCATAAAGTACATGAGAGAGTCATTTCCTATATTCTAGGGAGATTAGAAACCATTCCCTAAATTTCAGCTATGAACAAGGAGTGTGTGTCCGCCACATTAAATTACATGTTCCCTCATGATAAGAGGAAAAAACCAACTCAATTTCTCTAATTCCAACTCATAGGACAAAAAAACCTCGAAATTTTGACATTTTCTGAGCTTGACAATTATCCTGAGGAATCCTATGTAGATGTGTAAAAATTTTTGAGAGATGCGCAACAGAATTTTATAGAAGCATAGTAGACATTTGTAGTCCTATTTGAGGCACTTTTAGGAGTCCAAATCCAATTCTGAATGATAGGTAAACTAGCCATGTGTGTCTAGTTTCCATAACATCTTTAATTTTGAAAAATTACCCATGGGAAGGCCTCCAAACGTTCATTATCCTAAGGTTAATTTAGAAGCGTAACAAGGCCTACAAAAACATGGCAAAAACATAGAAAATGAGTGGTTTTTTGGCCTTTTTTTGCAAAATTAAAGGTTGTCATGAAAAAAGTTTCCTTAACTGTGATGTACTTATAAAAATGTATCCAACCATATAATAAAATAATCATTTGCATTCCCCTAAAACAAGTGTAAAAAAATCTTGTTACGCTTCTGTCGAGACCAAATTTCCAAAACTGCCAAAACTCCAGAAATTTCCAAACAAAATTATGCAACAATAGGGCTTAAATATGGATTAATATCTCTCTAACAATAATTTTTTTTGCAAAATGGAGAGAGATTTATTTTCCTTGGCATGTTATGAACAAAACCTACATTTTTCCAAAATAGTTTCCCATTTTCTAAGAATCCAAGTTTGAAGTTGATCACTCAAAATTTGTAGAAGCATAGCGCACTCTGACCAGAAGCATAAAGCGTACGTTGAGAGAGATTTTGGAGTACTTCACAGAGGATCTTGGGGCTTTAAGTGGTATGGTTGGAAATCATATGATGTCTTCTACAAAATGGAGTCATTAAGCACTGCAACCCCCTACTCCAAACTCCCGAAAAATTATTTGAAGATAACCTATCCAAAAGTGAAGAACATGACATGGAGCAACTGTATTTTGAGAATTTATCTCAAAAAATAACACTTGTGCATAAACGTAAGGAATTTTTTGTTCTTTTGCATATGAATGCCAAAAATCTCTTTCACTTTTGGAAAATTCTTCTCCATCTCTTCAAAAACTGATTTTGAAGAAAAACAAACCCTGTGTGCCATGTAAACCCTAGCTTGATCACAAAGCTCTAAAAATGATGCCATGGGTCTGAGTCGGCTCAAACTTGGAATGGTGACCTCCCTTATGGAATTTCTTCTCACCCTCCACTATTTTTTTCAAAAAGGAAAGCCTTATCTTGATGTAGTGGATAGGGAAGGTGGGCAATTAGGAAAACATGGGATAGCGGTAGAGTGGTTTTAGGGAAAAAAATGAAGTGGAAGTAAGTTAGGGAAAAATCCCTAAAAATTTGGGGACATAGGGTAATGATTTGGCTACAAGATACAAGTGAATTTTTTTGGAATGGGCATGTGAAAGGTGCCCAAAAGGTCAAAACAAAGTATTTTCCAAGTTTCCCTGCAAAAACATAGTGAAAACTAGGGTTTTAGTGGAAATGGTAACAAGGAGGGATATGAGTGATAGGTAGTGTATGGATAAGGTATATGGATGATGTATGAAGTTGTGTAGACGATGAAATTAGGGTTTTTCCTTGGCATGAGGTTTGAGGAACAATTTGTAATCTTCAAGGTCTAAGTCCATGCCCTTAAACCACTTCTGCCCATGACTAGGTATACATGATGTTGAAGAAATCACATCTGATGATATGTTAAACTCCACACCTGCAATGATGGTCTTTCCCATGTTGATATCAGAAGGAAATAAGCCTGTAAGTTGAATATGATATCCTTTGTTACAATAATTTTTAGTCATCTAACCATTTACAATTAGATGGATCGAAATACACCATGTAAGACCAATTTTACCATAGTAAAATTGCTTTCACTATAGTAAATAATTTAATAAACCATAGTTTATTAAGTTATTTCTAGTTCAAATAGGAAACCCCATGAGGAATAATTAAATAAATCCTTATTTATTTGATTCTTCTCTAGGAATAATTAATTAAACCACTGTTTAAATAATATTCCTGGTCATATTTAACCCAATTAATGAGAAATAATTAGATAAATCATTGTTTATCTTATTATTCTCTAGGAATAATTAATTAAATCCTTATTTAATTAATATTCCTTGTTAAATTTGACTAAATCATTTAGGAATAGTAAAATAAATCATTATTTGTTAAATTATTCCTTAACCCAATCCTTGAAATGATAAATAAATCTTTTATTTGTTTATTATTTCTAAATAAAGGGATTTAACCAATTTAAATTCCTTTTCCCTCCAACAAAGTATAATAAAATATTCCAAGAAGTTAGATCTAGTTCTTGGTTAATAATATTTTATTATGCAACATTATTAAAGATAACTCAATATTTTGTTATAAATAGGAGGGTTTTCCACTCATTATTTACCTTTGATCCTTCTATCATGGTCATACTTTTATCCTCGTATAATTTTCATACTTTCATCGCTTTTATTGTCTTTTTTTCTTATTGAGCTCCCATTGAGTTCAACACATCTTAGGTTTTCTACACCATTGAGAGAGAGAAAATTTGGATCTGAAGTATTGAGGCTAGCCAAGAACCCATCCCATTGAGGGGGACTGGTAACATAATTCTTTGTTCCCTTCCTAGGTGTTAACATAATATAAAAATTCTTTATAAATCTTGTCTTTTCCATTGGATATTTGGAGAAAATCTTATTTTATTTTACTGTTTAGTTGTTTTTATTGCATAGATATGGGTTTTTTTTTTCATTTTTTTCATTCGTCTATTGCAAATCTAAAGAAGTTATACAACCATGTTTTTAGTTAGGGTTTCTGGTCATCTGTAGCTAAAGTGATCTCTTTTCTTACACTTGCGTTAATAATTCATTCTAATAATTAGCAAATCCACTGGGTTTTATTTAGATTCCTTCGTGAACAGCTACTTCAGTAACTAGGGTTTTTCTTCTACTATTTTTTAGTCTCTTAATGTTTTTTTTTACCTTTTATGCCCTAAACCAGTAAAAATTCTAACTTCAAAGTGTTTCTAGGTGTTTTCTGCAGGCAACATGTATCAGTAGCATCAGAGACAGAAATTTTTTTCCAAAACCTGCCGCCTGAGACTCTCAAAACTGCATCTCACACTTTTCAGCCCATAACCTATGAGTTCAGGCTCAGGTCATAGCTTTTGGGCCCAAAACTATGATTTCAGCAACCTACAGGTTAGTACCTGCGAGCTGCAACTTTTTTCGGTATTTTTTCAGTTATAGTCAGGGTTTTCCACAAGCTCTCTTTAGGGTTGTCTAACCTCTGTCTCCACCTATATTAGGCTTATATATGCTCCTTTTTTCTCCTTGAAGTAGGACCAATCCCCTTAGGATTTCAATACGCTTCCACATTTTTAGGAAGGGTTTAGCTAAGTAGGTAGTCTGAGATTTTCCAGCGCTTTCAGCCATAGTTTAGGGTCTGAACTATCCTTCTTTCAGATCCTTTTAGATCAGCTATTATTCCTTCCACATTAGGGGAATTTTGAGGTCTAAAATGGGCCTCATAAGGAAAATATAAAATAATAGTGTAAATAATAAAATAATATTTGATTATATCATCAAATTTTAGAGGGAAAAAAGGAAAACTATTTTTTCAACTCATATTTTCAACTTATCTCCCTATGGGTTTACTCAAATTTTGAGGAAAAACACTCGTTGGATGCATAATTTTATTTCCCATCGAAGGAGTACCCATGTTACATACTTTCGATAGACACTGCTGCATGAAAAATGTGATTGTAAACATGTTTTTTCATGTATTTCTCTTTTTTTTATAGCAGAGTCCATCTAAAGTATGCAACATGGGTGCTTCTTGGATGGGGAATTAAATTTTGTATCCAACGAGTACTCCCACTCAAAATTTGAGTAAAAAATAAGAGAGATAAGTTTAAAATACGATTTGAAAATGTAGTTTTACTATTTTATTATTTTTTAATATTTTTACTTTTTTACTCCAAAAATGGTGAATCATCCCCCATGGTTGACATCATCATCTTGAATCCTATTGGTTCTTATAAATTTTATTTTTTTTGTAAATTTTTATTATGAGGCCCATTTTAGACCTCAAAATGCCCCTAATGAAACCCCCTCTATAGTTTTGTTTGGTCTCTCCCTTAGGGTCCCCCTTGTTTCCATTAGGGTTTTAACCTTTCGCCTCCCAATTTGCAACAGTTTTCCCTATGGTTTCTTGTTGTTTTCTGCACCTTTTATAGCAAATATGAGTCATTATATCCTTGTCCCTTAGACCTTATATATATTTTCCATATTGTGTGTTTTGATTCATCTTTTCCTGCCTCTTAGAACAGTTGTTTGGGAGCCTTTCTTTTTGGATTGAATTTATGCATTTTTAGTTGTTTATTTTATTGTCATTTTAGTTTTATTTACAATTATACAACATTTTTTCTTTTTATTTATACACAACCATCTGGGCTTAATTAAAATTAACATGAAACTTGCACACATTCACACCTAAAGCAAAGAGCACTTGGTTTCCGCCGCCAAGCCAAGCATGAACATCATAATTAATTTATCTGGCCCTCTAAGCCTTTGTTTATTACTCCTCCATATTATTTGGGTATCTGTATCTTGCCATCAAAACACCCACAAGGCACTAATCCTAGAGACTCTTAGGCCTTCATCCTTAGTTTCCTTTAGGAAGACTTACTCCAAAGCGTCTAGTGCAAGTTAGTCCTCTGCCAAGTCCCCATACCAAATCTGATTCTAGTCGATTGGGCCCTCCCTATGATTATGAACCTGGTTGTCCTCCAACTCATTCTATCACAATATTAGGCACCAATTTAGGTGCTGATTCTAAATTTGGTGGTAGCCCCAACCTTGAATCTATATCTTCTACTAGTGGAACCACTACCGGAATTGTTCTTTCTACCCCTTTGCTACCTTTTATGGCAGGTTTAAGCCTCCCCGATTTCAGCCAGTTAATAAATGACCCTATACACCATGATCTAGGTTAGCCTATTATGCCAAATAAGCTCCCTTATAACATCCCTAAGTTCGAAGGAAAAGCTAGAGAGGACCCTACTAATCACGTCCGCTCCTTTCACATGTGGTGTTTGTCCAATTCTATCACTGCTGACTCCATTCGTCTTTAGTTATTCCAGCGTAAACTCACTAGAGACACTGCAAAGTGGTATGTCGACCAAGCCTCTGCATCTCATTTCACTTTTGTGACTCTTGCTAAAGCATTTCTGTCCTACTTCTAGCTACCTCTCTGATATGATACCGATACCGAGTTGTTGACCACATTTCGTCAAAATTTGGCCACCCGCCTTTCTGACCATGTCCAAGAATGGCATAGAAGGAGGATCTTATATCGAGCTACCACATTTGATGATCGTCTCTATATGGATTGCTTTCTTAGAACACTTTTTCCTTCTATTGGTAGAGATGTCACATCTCACTTTCCTTGTAAAGAGGAAGACGCTCTCCAAATTGTGTTGAAATATGACTTGATCTATGCCAAATTTGGTTATGTTTATACTGCCTTACTAGATCTCCCTAGACCTGGTGGTGCCAATGCACTGGGGGCATCTCACGCTTTATCATTGGATCTATTTCACATCTGTATACTCATCCTCCCATGGATTATGGTTTCCCTCAGGGAGGGGCCAGCTTCTCTAGCACTTATCCCCCTCCCGACACCATGTATCCAGGACAAAGCACATTTACCCCATTGCATCAATTGATGCCAAAGCCAGCGGTTGCTCAGCCTATTTACCCCAATGTTGCTCAACCTCCTTTCTATCCTTATCAATAGCCCAATGCTCCAGGCCCTCTAGCACTAGCACCCCAGCCTCCCATGCCTTCTCAAACTCTGCCATAGTAGCCACCTCCCCCTCTGAATCAGGTGTATGTGTAGCAGAGTGCAGCTGATCCTCCAAATTCCAAGAAAAAGAGGGAAGGCAACCAAAACCAACCCATGCAAGGTAATCAAGGGAGCCAAGGGAACCAACCAAACACTAAAAACCAACAACAGGACGATCAACCCAAGCAGAATAGGCCTCTTTGTATGAACACACCTTGTTATTGTTGTGGTATACATGATCATTACACTCATGATTGTCCCCGTTTACCCTAGATGTGCCAGGTTTGGGAAGCGCAAACAACATCTAGAGGAAAACAAGCCATGTCTTCGGTTCCTCCAAATATTGCGCCAGTTCAACCAGTTGTTTTCACTAATCCTTTCCCTCAACAAGGATATGTGGCCGCCCAACCACCTCAAGGTTAGGCCACCCCTCAACACTCACAGTCTGGTACCCCTAAATACTAGATTCTCACGATGAATTTTAAAGAGGTTAATATCATTGATGTCAACCTTCAAACTCTGTTGCATCAATATGGAAGGCCACCCGCTTCGTCTCCAACTAAGTCCCAAACCAAAGTTTCCATAAAGTCCAATTCAATGCCAAATACTCCTTTACAGATCCCTCAGCCACAGGAAGAGGTCATTCCCAAGATGCCCAAAGGTGCATTACACCGAAATATTGTTTCTTCCAAAGCCGCCCACACTTATAGCATAGCACACGATTTGGCACAATCTCCTGATGCCATGTCAATGTTGGAAGTCCTCCAGTCATGCACTTCACAATGTAAAGCTCTATTATCTTCTTTGGGCATTGTGGATCCCTCAGATGATAGTTTGATCATCTCTAATGTTGACAAGTCAGAACATCCCCCGTTACCTTCATCCGTCGCTTTCCAAATACCAGTCAAGATTTGAAATTCTCTTGTCTCGCATTGTATCATTGACGAGGGTTCATCCACCTAGGTGATTTCCACCTATGTTTGGAATAAACTCATATCACCCAACTTAGCCACATGCACCATCACTTTTCATGCTTCGGATAGTCACTCTTCTCAGCCCCTTGGCCTGTACCATAATTGTCTTATCAATCTTGCAGGAAAGGTTGTTTGCGTTGACATTAAAGTCATTGATGCCCCCTTGGATTACCATATCATTTTAGGTTGTAGCTATACCTATGTGATGCCTACTATCGCATCTAATATTCACCGTAATATGTGTTTTCCTCACAATGGAAAGATCATCACCATTGATAATTTGACATATTATGAATCGAAGTCTAAGACCTCCCCCAATTCTATCATATCTTCGGTGGTTGATAAGAAATTAGTCGCACCTCTCACCAGTGTTTCACAAAGAGTCTAAAAATATTCCACCTTAATTTGTGCATTCCCTGGTCACCCCCCTCTTATCGGTGACCCTAGATTGTTGAAAGTTTGCATGATGCAATCATCTTGGGCTTGCCACAAGCGGTTCAGTTCAACCAGCCAATAGCATATGCCTCCACAACCTGTTGGTGGTCACTCGACGAAGCCTTGAGGTCCTTCTTTTCAAGAACCTTCTCCCTATGTTGGTGTCTCTTCCACCCCTTTTCAACCAGGAATGGTTCCCCCTAGCCTTAACTAGTTGGGAGCCATTCTTCCATGCCATTACGCTTCCTGTCAGATACCATTTCTCGCTCACCCATTCAGATTATTTTCAATGCATTTTATGGTTGTGTTGAGCCTTCCCAATTTGACCATGGGGATCATAGTCTGGTACATTGATCCTCCAACTGGAACCCCACTTGGTCAACTCAAACCTTATACTTCTTTGACCCCGGTCCAACTGGTCGTGATGACCCCTCCCTTTGCTTTAGTGCCTCAACGACCTCAACAGGAAGATACTCTTGTTGCAAAAGCTTTTGGTGACGAGGGCAAAGCCAAAAAGAAGGAACCTAAGGATAAGGTTTCCTAAAAAACCTCTACTCCTCATAAGCCTCTAAAGTGGTCACCTTCGTGTGCTTTGTGTGATGTTGTTGGGCATGCTACCCAAAATTTTCCTAAGCTTCCTCTCCTTAAGCCTATGGTCAATGAAACATTTCTTAAATCTAATATCCCACGAGTTCATGTTAACTTACCCGATTCAGCTAAGAAACTAAAAAATCTGCGCACAGATCACCCGTATGCTTTTTCTGATCTTTACGACCACTACCCTCACCTCTCTCCACATCTTGATGATTTCTGCGACACCCTTTAGGTTTTTAGTTGAATTGAGGCCGAGCGTAGTCGATCCTCTACTCCTCTACTCCGGTGTTTGGCTACTGCCGAACAGGAGGACATTTCTACACCCATAATAACTCCACCTGATGTCAAGATGATGGAGCCTTTGGCCACTATTCTATATATGTCATCATCCATGAGATCCTTGGCGGAAAACCCCTTCGAGGCATCCCCTTGTATTTCAACTGAACCTCCTTTGACGATCACCTTGGGCTCAACATCAGTAGATCTTTCATATACTAACTCTTCATCTACCCTACCTAGTGATGTCTATGTGAACCATATCTCTCATGATGATGCATCTAGTAGCCCTGCCGCCTCATGTGGTCTTTATTTTACCAGTCCCCCCATATTTCATTTTGATGCAGACATTATGGAAGTAATGACCACCCCTGACTTTCCTTGGGATGATATGCACCACTATGCATACTTCCTTTTGTAGTAGTCCCATGACCATTATGATGTGGAGTCTAAATAATTCATGTCTGATGAGGTCAATTGGTTTATAAATCCCATTCCTACACCTGATGCTTTCGAAGAAGGAAATATGGCCAATATCTCTCCTACCATTAAAATTAACATTTCTGATAAACCAAGGATAGAAGAAAACATTGCCTTAGGGGCATATTTCACCCCAGAAGAAATTGAGGCTTACACTATGTTATTCAAGGAATTCCATGATGTTTTCACCTAGTCCTATTCAGAGATGTCTGGACTTTGATCCCTCCATTATCGAACACCAAATCAATACATGGATTGATGCCAATCCTGTACATCAAAATTTGATACCGATTAATCCTTCTAGACGTGAGGCTATCAAGGCCGAAATCAAAAATATTAAGCAGGTTGGTTTTATCTATCCCATTTAATACACCACTTGGGTCTCTAACCCAATTCTCGTTCTCAAGAAACATGGCACCATCCATGTCTGCACTGAATTTCATGACCTGAACAAATCTTATCCCATAGAAAACTTCCCCACACCATTCATTCACCATATCATAGATGAGTGTGCGAGGCATGAGGTTCTAGCCCTTATGGATGGTTTCTTCGGATACAACCAGATAGTTATCCATCATGATGATCATTTAAAGACTGCGTTCATTATTTTGTTGAGAAATTTTTCCTATATGGTCATGTCGTTTGGCCTAAATAATGTTAGAGCCACTTTCCAGTGGGCGATGTCATAATATTTCAATGAACTAGCTCATATTATCCTTTCCTACCTCGACAACCTCATTTCTTGTTCTAGGCATCAATCACAACACATCCATGATTTGTGTACCGTCGTCCTCCGATGTCGCAAATATAATATCCACCTCAACCTGCTAAAATGTGTCGTTTGTGGCCATGTCGGCCATCTCTTGGCCTTCATTTTGTCCAAATATCGTATCACGCTTGATCCTCTTAAAGTTAAATCCATTCTTGAACTTCCCATTCCTTTTACCTTGTGCCAGCTACAAAGCCTCTAAGGAAAAGCCAACTTTCTTCGTCATTTTTTCCCTGACTATGCCACCACTGCACATGGGTTTCTAAGACTCCTTCGATGTACCATTCCATTTTTTTGGGATGACCATGCTCAACAATATTTTGATGCCCTAAAAAATTCTCTCACTTCTTTTCCCTTGATTAGTCGTCCTAACTTTGAAAGGGATTTCATCCTATGCATCTCAACATCCGCCCATTTTGTCACTAGGGTTCTTATCCAGGAAGATGACACCAAAAACAAACATGTTATATATTATGTTAGTAAGAACCTTGTAGGTCCCCCTGTGTCCTACTCGCATGAAGAGAAGTTGGCGTTAGCCATTGTGTTCTCGGTCGAGAAACTTCATCAATATATCATTATGTGGTCCACCAAGGTTGTGACCAATTCCAACCCTATGGATTTCCTATTGAGTAGATGGATCATCAATGGGAAGTACAACCATTGGATCGTTATCCTTCAGGAGTTCGATCTCAAATTTGTCACACTCAATATTAAGAAAGGTTTAGCTCTTATTAGGTTTATCTCTTATTGAACTCATTTCTAAATTTCCTACTACTACACAAGATCTACTGGTTAATGATGATTTACCCGATGAACACTTATTCGCCATTACTTTGGATGAACCTTGGTATGGCGACATCCTTACCTATTTTCGAACCCAAAATTTCACTCCCCGTCTTGATTGTGATTCTCGACAACGTATACGAAACCAAGACCCCCACTATCTTCTCATTGACGATGATATCTATCATCGCGGTGTTGATTCTATCCTCTGTCGTTGTCTCACACATGCTGAAGATGAGAAATTCCTTAATTCCTATTGATCAAAAGTTGTCATTGATGTCAACCCAAGTAGCACCAAGGGCTACCCCAATATTTCATGGGAATTTTTACCTACCAAATTAATATATTCTAGGTCAAGAATTTTTTTGATGGTTTCTACTTTTTGAGATGTTTTCATTGATATATGGCATGCCATGTAATTCTTCACGGTTTGAGAGATATTCATGTTTGAATTTTGTAACCCCAGCTAGTGGGCTAAAACCCCATGGGGTTGTGGCATGGGTCATTGAAAAGTGAATAATTAATAATTTTTAAGCTCCTAAAATCCATCCCACGTTCACTTGTTGAAGCCCCTCTCAACCTAATAATTTATATAAATTGTGATCCTCATATCCTCCTTATGTAGGGATTTCGCTAACTGAAACAAGTCATCATGGAATTTTCTCTCTAATGTTTTTTCTACGAAATTTTAGTAGCTGAAATTTTTATGAGGTGAAGTTGAAATCTTGAGGAAGCTCCTATAGAAATTTTAGGTCAGGGTGGGGCAATATTTTTGGAGATATAATCTTTGGAATTCAGTATTTTTGTAGGCTCCTAAACTTCCTCGCAAAGAAGTGACCTTTAGAAAATCATCATAACTCTCTCTGAGTATCGTATTAGAATTCTGTAAGAAATGAAAAATAATGCACAAACTATAGTTTTCACTGTATCAATTTCAGAGCCAAATGAAGAAACAGTGACACATGGCACATGGTAGAAGTTTGCTCTACTGAAATAGTCCATATTTAGGTCATTGTGAGAGATTGAGCATAAATCTCCCTTGAAGAATCCAAATTGGATCAAACCTATGGCATTGAAAAGAAGATGCAGAGTACTACTATGGAACCGAAAATCACATATTGGGGAGCTAAAATAGCATAGATACACCAGATTCAATATCGAGATCTTAGAAGGCAAGAAAAAGCTAGATCATGTGTTGTCAAGGGCTGCAAAGAAGCAGACTTTCTAGGGAAGCAAAGAAAAGCAAGGTGCAACAAAGGGTAGCATGAAAAGAGCAGTGATCAAGGTGCAAAACAACAACAAGAAGTTAGACACATGAAGTCTTCAAGTGGGCATCACTGCATACAGTCATTGTAAAGGTATCATTGTACTAAGTCATTGTAAATGCATCATTGTAAAACTGTACAAGTTTCTATCTGCCAAGATTTTAAGATGAGGTATCGGGAGGTTTAGGATCATCATTAGGTGGTTGTGTCATAGTTGGGTTATGGTCTAGTGTGTCTTATTCTTCTACATCATTCTATATTATTGTAAAGTGGACCATTTTCCCTGGTACGGGAGTCCATTATTGTTTTATTCTTCTATAGGGTGATAGGGTGGTGCTAGACTGGTGCATGAAGTCACCATTAGGTTCAAGTCTATGAAAACTTTAGGGTGGTAGGGTGGTGCTAGGGTGAGTTGTAGCTCATTGGGTGTTGGGGCATCCATTCAGTTGACTGCTGAAGAATCTCGGGCATTGGAGCATACATCCAGTGGGACTTGGTGAAGAATAATTTTCTAGATTCTAGGAAGTTGGAGCTTTATTTTCAATTAGAGTTGAATATTAAAGAATTATTATAAAATAATTTAGGTGGTTTTTGTCCCGGAGAGGGTTTCCACCTTAAAAACTATGTGCATTTTTGTTCCTTTTGTTTACTTCTATCATTTTACAAACACTGATAATAATTTGAAGATTAACTAATGCTCTAATTGAAAGGAATATTGATTCACCCCCCCCCCCCACTCTCAGTATTTCCAAAAATTGGTTTCAAAGGTTGGTTCCTTCAATAGCAGTGTAACAGTTGGAAGGAAGTCATGGAGCATACCAAGAATGGTGTACCTCCATTCAATGAAAATAATTATGCACTCTGGAAAGGAAGAATGGAGGTCTATCTCTTGGTGCAAGGTTACGAAGTATGGGACACTATTCAAAATGGATTTACATCAACCGTGGATGAACAACATAAGAAGAATTTGGTAAATGATGCAAAATCAAATAATATTATTATCAGTGGACTTATTAAATCTACTTATCATAAGGTGTTGGGTTGTAAAACCTCCAAAAATGTATGGGACAATCTTGATAATATATATGCAGGTGACTCAAATGTCAAAGAAGAAAATCTTCAAATCTATAGAGAAAAATTTGAGCAACTCAGAATGAAATAATATGGCAACATTGCTGCATACTTCCAATACATTGATGAAATAACCAATACTCTAGAAGGATTGGGAGAGCTAGTTGATGAGAAGACTATTATACGAAATATTATTAGAACGTTACTAGGGATATTCAACCCAAAGGTATTGGTCTAAGAATACAGTGAAAATCTGGACACACTTAGGAAATAGGCATGGAGTTCTCATAGCATATGAAATGAGACTTGATGAAGAAGATGGTACTTCAAATCTAGAAACTGCGTTCATTGCATCTAATAAAACCAGTAAGGATAAACAACCTTCAATTGAAAAGACAAGCACCTACAAGTGTGAAGAAAAGGGAGATGATGAAGAAGGTCTTTTAAATGAAGAATTTTCTTACTTTACGAGAAAACTAAAAATTGGTAAGGGAAAATTGAAAGGTAAAATTCCATTGATATGTTTCGGCTATGGTGAGGTTGGGCATTTCGCAGAAAAATGTCCGAACAGAAGTGATGGCAACTCAAAAGGAAAGAAAGGCCTTAAGAAATTCAACAAGCAAACAAAAAAAGGATCCAAAAGGAACTTTCTCTCTAAAGAAGATAGCTCATCATCCGATGAAGACAGTGACAACGAAGAAGAAACTAATGAGAGAGTAATGTTTATGGCCAAACACAATAAACAAGAGGTATCAAACAACGAAGAAGAAGAGTTGACCATAAAATAATTTTCTAAGGAGGCAATTAGGCTTATAAAAGAGCTCAAGGCTGAGAAGATTTGTTCCAATACTCTTGAAGAAAAAGTTCAAGGTCTCAAAATTGAAGTTGAATAACACAAATCTATTGAAGAGTCACTTCAAAAGAATTTGGAAGAAAGCAACCAAGAAAGGGAATCATTAGAAGCCGATGTAGTCTCGCTACATAAAGAAGTGAAGAAGGGAAAAAATGTCAAAAACTATGCCAACAGCTCAAGGGAATTAGAAGAACTCATCAAAAATTAACGAACTTACAATGACAGAACTAACCTCGGTTACAAAGAAGAAGAAGCAGGACCTTATACAAAATAATACAATGAACCTATGAGATCTGACATGCATGTAGAATTCAATGGAAAAGATTCACAAGGACATCCTTGGAAGATGATTCCTTGAAGAAGATTTCCATCCAAGTACCAACATACTTTTCATGGCTATTGTTATTCATGTGGAAATTTTGGTCATAAAGTTGTAGAATGTCGCACGTACCCTAGGAACTAATACAATTCTAGGAGATCCTTCAAATATGAACCTCCTAGGGCTCAACGAAACATCAATATATTTGAACATTTAAGAAATAATATGGAATGTTACAAATGTCAGAACTTTGGACACATAGCCAGAGAGTGCAGACTTGAAAATCCTCCACAAGAACCTTCGAAGCCACAGAACGAATGAACATGGAAGAAGAATACTGATAATTGTGCTCTCGCCCTCAAGGCTCAAAACAAAAAAGATGTGTGGTATGTTGATAGCGGTTTCTCAATGCATATGACAGATATAGAAGGAAATTTTTATCTCTGGAAGAGAAGAAGGATGGAACTGTATCCTTTGGAAATGATGGATCTTCAAATGTTATAAGATCAGGTATCATCACTCTTGAAAGTAAAGATTTTATATCTAAGAATGTTCTGTTGGTTGAAAACATGAATCACAATCTGCTCAGTGGTGGAAAAATGTGTGATCAAGGACACAATACTATTCAACTCCACAAAATGTGAAATCAGGAAAAGCAGGTATGGTAAAATTGTGGCTACAATAAGTCGAGCTCCAAACGACATATATGTTATGGATGAAGCAACTAAAGCATGTCTACTAGCTAAAGAATATGAAAGTTGGTTATGGTACAAATGAATGGGTCACATAAACTTTGACAATATTGTCAGAATAAGAGAAAAGGAAGCAGTATGAGAAATGCCAAAAATCTCAAAACCTTCCAACACACTATGTGAGGCCTATCAACACAGAAAGTAGACAAAATTCCAATTTAAAACAAAATAACAATTTGCAACAAATCCATTGGAATTGATACATACTGATCTATGTGTTCCTGTGAGAAAAAAAAGTCTTAGATGGAGAATTATATTTCATGTTAATGATAGGTGACTATACCAGGATGACAGCCATCAGTTTCCTAAAGAAACAATTTGAAGCATTTGAGTTCTTTAAGATCTACAAGGAGTTAGTCGAAAATTAAACTGATTTGAAAATAAAGTGTCTAAGATCAGATAATGGCGGAGAATTCACTTCCAAATTATATCAGAAATACTGTGATGAACATGGAATAAAAATACAATTTTCAACAGCAAAAACATCTCAGCAAAATGAAGTTGTTGAAAGAAAGAACAAAACTGTACAGGAAATGGGTAGAACAATGTTTAAGGAATCAAAATTGGATGAAAAATTTTGGGTTCAAGAAATTGATACAACAATCTTCATTATCAACCAAATTCTTCTCAGAAATAATTGCAACAAGACCCCATATGAATTATAGAAATGAAAACTAGCTAATGTAAAATATTTTAGAATCTTCGGAAGCAAATGTTATATCAAAAGAGAAGATCAAAATTTGGGTATGTTTGAATAATGTGTTGATGAAGGTATCTTTGTTGGTTACTCGCATAAAATAAAGGCCTATAAATGCTATAATATAAGACGCAAACATATAGTGGAGATCATAAATGTTACATTTGACGAAGATGGTGTTCTAACAAATAATGATGAGGATCTAGAATCCTTGAAACTTGAGAAAGAGGCTAAAAAATACACAGAGAAAATTCTAGAACAAGAAGCAACTATCAACCAGGAAGAAGTAAATAATGATCACCAAGATCTACCAGAACAACAACAAGAAGCTCCTCCAAGGAGAACAAAATAATGAATTCAAAAGAACCATCCATCAAATAAAATCATTGGTGACATAAATGAAGGTCGACAGCTTCGTTCAGCACAACAAGCTCACATTGCTTTTATAGCAACCTTTGAGCCTAGTAGTTTTGAGGAAGCCTACAAGAATGAACATGGGTAATAGTTATGAATGAATAATTGGATCAAATCGAGAAGAATAGCACCTAGGAATTAGTTCCACGACCAAAATATAAAAATGTCATTGGGAATAAATGGGTGTTCATGAACAAATTGAATGAATATGGACAGGTTACTAGAAACAAAGCAAGATTGGTTTGCAAAGGCTATGCACAAGTGGAAGGAATTGATTTTGAGGAAAAATTTGCACTAGTTGCTAGAATGGAAGCCATCTGAATGTTTCTAACCTATCCATGTTCAAGAAAAATCAAAATCTACCAAATGGTTGTTAAGTCAGCATTTATGAATGGCAAATTAGAAGAAGAATTTTACATCGAACAACCTAAAGGTTTTCTACAATCAGAAAAAGAAGACTATGTTTTTAGGTTAAAAAAGGCTCTATATGGTCTCAAGAAGGCTCCCAGAGCATGGTATGCTCGTCTTGAGGATATCTACATCAAAAAGGGTTCAAGAAAGGTACTGTTGATAGCAATATTTATGTACAAATAGATAAAGATAATTTAAAAATCGTTGAGGTATATGTGGATATAATATTTGGTAGCAATTGATAATTTAACAATCGTTGAGGTATATGTGGATGATCAACTAAGTAAGAAATTTTCTACAAATATGCAAAGTGATTTCGAGATGTGTTTACTTGGTGAGCTGAAATACTTCTTACGGCTTCAAATATCTCAGCAAGAGAAAGGAATATTTATATGTCAAGCCAATTACATCAAGGAAATGCTCAAGAAATTCAAAATGGAATATTGCAAACCCATCCTTACTCTGATGGTAACAAGTTGCAAATTGAGCATAGAAGACTCATCTAAGGATGTAGATCAGAGGTTGTATAGATCTATGATTTGTAGTCTTCTATAGGTAACAACCTCCCGGCTAGATGTTATGCAGTTGGAAAAGTAGCAAGATTCCAAGCAGCACCAAAAGAATCACATATTATTGTTATTAAAATAATTCTTTAATATCTAAAGAGCACAAGAGAATATGGCTTGTGGTATCCCAAGGGTAATAAACTCATTATTCAAGCCTTTACAGATGCAGATTGGGCAGGAAGCGTTAATGATCATAAGAGTACTAGTGGAGGATCATTCTATCTAGGTGGTTGTCTCGTATCATGGTTGAGAAAAATAAAACCTCAATCTCGTTATCTAGAGTGGAAGAAAAATAAATTATAGTGGCAACATGTTGTACTCAAGTCCTTTGGATGAAACAAACTTTGCAAGATCTTCAAGTACAATTCAGTGAACCTATTCCCATATTGTGTGACAACACTAGTGCCATCATCATCTCCAAGAATTCTTTCATGCATTCAAAAACAAAACACATTCCAATCAAATATCATTTTTCTAGAGAAAAATTCGCTGAAAATAATATCAAACTTGAGTATGTTGGTACAAAAGAACAAATCGTTGATATCTTCACTAAACCTTTACCTCATGAAGAATTTGAATATATTCGTGAGAAACTTGGGATTCTCCCAAGTTCTCATTATATTTTCCTTATTCATAATATAAAGGGGGAGTGGAAGTGTGTACAGGTCCACAGGATGGTTGTGTGTCAGGGGGAGTGGAAAGGAAGATTAGCTAATGCTCTAATTGAAATGAATATTGATTCCCCCCCCCCTTTCAATATTTCCAACAATTTCTGCCATAGCGGTACTTGTGGTGGCCACCTCTATGGTTTTGCCACTGCCCAAAAATTCATGTACGTTGGGTATTTTTGGCCTTCCCTCTTCGGTGATTGCATTGACGCAGTCAAATAATGTTCCAACTGCCAACTTTTCTCCCGAAAGGCACAAGCTCCTCCTTCTCCCCTCCATCCTGTTATCTCAACCAGTCCATTATGAAAGTGGGCCATTGAATTTATGAAGTTTTGACCTCCATCTGCTGGTAACCACAAGTATATCATTGTGGTGGTTGACTATTTCACCAAATGGGTTGGGGCCATGCCAACGTTCAAAAACACGGCAGCTACCATGGCCCTCTTTTTCTTTAACCATGTTTTTTCCCGATTCGGGGTTTCAAAACAATTGGTCTCTTACCATGGCTGACATTTTGAAGATGATTTTTTGTGTGAGATATATTCTATGTTTGGTTTTGAGCACCAATATTCATCGTCCTATTACCCCCAAGGTAAAGGTCAAGTTGAAGTGGTCAATAAAATTGTTAAAAATATGCTTCAACGAACAGTGAACAAGAACAACACCAATTGGCACCTTATGCTCTTCCCTTCTTTGTGGGCCTATATAAATTTTGTTAAAACCACCACTGGGTTTACTCCTTTCCACCTTGTTTTTGGCAAGGAGGTAGTCTTACTGATCGAGTGTGGAATCCTCTCCCTTCACTTAGCCATCAAACTTTTCCCTGAAACCCAACCTTTAGAACAAAGAATTATCATGCTTGAGCATGCATCTGAAGACCATCGTGTTGCCTTGCAAACCATTGAAGTAGCCAAGAAGTGCACCAAATCTCAATATTACCGAAAATTCCACCCTCATACCTTCTATGAAGGCGAACTTGTTCTAGTATATGACCAGGATCATGATGTCCTTGGTCATGGGAAGTTTGACTCATTATGGCTAGGGCCTTACATCATTAGTAATGGCTTGGGAAAAGGCGCATACCTTCTAGAGGATTTTGAAGGCCAACCCCTTCCTAACCCTCACAATGCACTCTACCTTAAGAAATTTTACCAATAGAATCCCCCATCGATATTTATATTTTATTTCTGTCATGTATTTAGATAGCTTGCATCTTTGTTTTTGGTGATTTGATACTTCATCTCAAAGCATTTTTTCCAAGAAGGGTCACTTCGCCACTTCTCAAAGTTTAATTTTTTCACCTGCCCCACTTGTACTTGGGGCACCACTTAACCTTCATACTTGTCAATGCATGTGTCAATTTTTGTCATGAGTAACCATATTTTTTCTCATGTTTTTATGGTCCCCACTGGGCCTTTTCTATGTGGTAGCATCATTGAGTCGCCCTTGATAAGAGCATCCGAGTTGATTCATCATGGCATTCATGGAGTCTGTCTTGAGTCCCTTTGCCTCCTTTTACAGTGTTCCATCCTTTATGCCTTGTCCCTCTCTCATGTAGCCCACTTTGGCTTCCAGCCCCATTGTCCCCCATCCCCTTAGGAGTCGAGTCGGTCACTGCCAGGTCATCCATGCTTTATATGCTCTGAGAAGGGAAGTCATCCATTTGCTACTCATTATCCCCCATTCCATCATTATCCCTGGTGTCAGTCCATTAATCGCTCTTCTATGATCTCTCTAGTGGAGGACCCTCAGTGCCTCACCTATGGCAGACCTCCTTCTGTCGACATTAGCACATTCATTCCAGATGATAGGTCTAGAGGATGGTGTATCTTGGTTCCATCTTCCATTATTTTTTGGTGCCACAGATCAGGAAAAGGGACTCCTTATTTCCCTTTTACTTGATTTTTTCTCATCTATTCCACTTCAGCATGATTGATATTCATATACTCGATAGTTCAGTGATCCAACAGATGGATCTAGTGATTTCCAAGTGTGTATGAGATGTTTCATACCTCATGAGGGGGTGTCCCTCCAGGTAGCCCCCCACATGCCTGGATGACCTCATTTTATGCTAAAAACTCATATGCAGCTCCACATATTTGATGGGTTCAACCCTAGCCCCTTGCGGTGCCTATAGCATGCATGTATCACTTAGATGATCCATTCATATTTTCAGATCCCTTTCATATTTATTAGGGCTTCTCTAATTGTTATTATATCCCATGCACTCAAATATTATTGTATTCATTCCTGGCTATTTTCCTAGGCGTAGTATGTACGTGGGATCCATTATGTTTTTTTCTAACTCATGTTTATGCCAGCATCTCACGTACCTTATAGCTCAGTCTCATTTTACTGGGCACACCATTATTATTTTTACTTTGTCATCTTAGCAGGCATACATATGCCTCCCCCGCCTCACTGAGAACAGGTACCCAAACATTAAAGGAGACTTATCTCATTTGTAGGTCTTGCCCCCTCAGGTTATTTTCCTCTCTCGCTTCACTCTGTCTATGTATATTTCTCTCCATGACTCCCCTTCGGTGTCTAGTGATTGTGTTCTTACAATGTACTTCAGTCATACGATTAACACCTAATGCTCGTACATTGGGGGGCAATCCGTTACACCAATTTTTGGTCATCTAACCATTTACAATTAGATGGATCGAAATACACCATGTAAGACCAATTTTACCATAGTAAAATTTCTTTCACTATAAAATAATTTAATAAACCATATTTTATTAAGTTATTTATGGTCCAAATAGGAAACCCCATGATCATTAATTAAATAAATCCTTACTTATTTGATTTTCCTATAGGAATGAATAATTAAACCACTATTTAAATAATATTCTTGGTGATATTTAACCTAATGAGATGAGAAATAATTATTAATCTTATTATTCTCTAGGAATAATTAATTAAATCATTATTTATTTAATGTTCCTTGTTAAATTTGACTAAGTCATTTAGGAATAGTAAAATAAATCATTATTTATTAAATTATTCCGTAACTCGATCCTTGAAATGATAAATAAATATTTTATTTATTTATTATTTCTAAATAAAGGGATTTAACTAATTTAAATTCCTTTTCCTTCCAACAAAATATAATAAAATATTCCAAGCAGTTAGATCTAGATTTTTGTTAATAATATTTTATTATGCACCATTATCAAGGATTACTCAATATGTTTTTATAAGTAGGAGGGTTTTCTATTAATTATTTACCTTTGATCCTTTTATCATGGCTGGACTTTGATCCTCTTATAATTTTCATACTTTGATCGCTTTTATTATCTTTTTTTCTTATTGAGCTCCTATTAGGTTCAACATGTATTGGGTTTTCTACACCATTGAGAGAGAGAAACTTTGGATCTGAAGCATTGAGGACAACCATGAAGCCATCCCATTGAGGGAGACTGGTAACATCATTCCTTGTTCCCTTTAACATAATATAAAAGTTCTTTACAAATCTTGTCTTGTCCATTGGATATTTGGAGAAAATCTTATTTTATTTTACTATTTAGTTGCTTTTACTGCATAGATTTGGGTTTGTTTTTCATTTGTTTCATCCGTCTATTACAGATCTAAATAAGTTAGACAGTCATCTTTGTTGTTAGGGTTTTTTTTCATGTGGAGCTAAAGTGATCTGTTTTCCTACACTTGCGTTAAGAGTTAATTGTAACATCCTCCCTCCATAATATTCTCACAGAACCTCAAACATCTAGTCCTCTTAAAGCATCTTTTGGCCAAGGGTGAAGCATTGATTTCTTGCATGGTGGAGGGTTCAAATCTGATGTCGCGCCCTCCCTTGATGATTTTATTCTCACTCTCCATATTTTTTATAAGTGAAATGATGAAGCCCTACTGTGTAGATGAAATGGGTATGTGTTGTGTAATTTGGAAAAATAGAGTATAGGGATGGGGTGGGCTTAGAGGGTGAGATGAAGGATTTTGAAGCCAAGGAAAATTCTGCAAAAAATTCAAGGGATAGGCTTGTGTGTTAGCTTCATGATATGAGTGAAATTAGGTGAAATTGATATGATGAAGGTGTTGAAATGAGGGAAACACGGGAATTTCCCAATCTAACACTAGAAAATGACAATAAATTAGGGTTTGGTAAAAATGATTCTTAGGAAGGGTATGAATGGTGGGGAATGATATTATGATGTATGCGGTAGTTGTAGGATAGTGTTAGATGAAAAGGTTAGGGTTTGATTCACTGAAATATTTCAATGATGAGAAGAAGTGAAAATATAATGGAGAAGGAAGTGAGCATGAAAATCAACACTATGATTGATAAATTGACCACAAGAGGATATGAGAAGCTTACTTACTATTGTAAGAGCTCTAAAAACTAATTCCAACGATCCTTGAACTTGTTTGAGTGGTTTGGGATCCAAAATTCCCTAAACTCAACACTTTATAGATGTGTAACACAGTGTTCTAGAAGTGTAACAAGTTGTTCCAGAAGCATAAGAAGTTATTCCACAAGCGTAAGTTATTCCAAAAGTGTAACAAGTTGTTCCAAAATCATAAAAAACTATTCTAGAAGCATAACAAGTTGTTCCAGAAGCACAAAAAGCTAGTTTTGGATTAGTTTATTTCCTTTTTTCAAACCCTTGACAACTATGGAGTCCAATGGAGGTAAGAGAGGAAATCTACCACACATTAAAAGAGAAGAATGAGTTTGGATAAGCCTCTTTTTGTCCTTTATGTGCTTTGAAATTACTTTTTTTCATGTAGTGAAAACAAAAAGACAAATTTTCCTTTTGAAATCCTCTGATATTAAAACAAATTTTAAAATAAGAAAAAAATTCTTACTTTATTCACCTAAGTATGTGAAATCCCTTTAGAAGACTTATATGGTAAAAATTAAGGATGGTTTGCCTTGTTTGATGAAAAATTGGACTTTTCAAAGGAAAAACAATGACACCTAGACAGTAGACCTAGATGAGATGGAGTGAATGACCTAAGACTTCTAAATGACAATGAATGGGAAGACCTTTGATGTGATGATAGCAATGGATGGGATGAAGGGAACAACATTTCTGACCTAGACTCCTTCAATGACAAAAATGTATTTTGAAAACATGTTTGAAAAGACCAAAAATTTTGACCTATGACTACTAGGAAATTAACTAAAAGAGTATGTTTGATCACTGACATATTGACACTAACACCCCACAATTGTCTGAGCATATGATCATCATTCACAATCTACGTTAAAAACGTGAAATATTTTGTTATGGGTCGATTATTGAGTTATGATACGTCTTAGATCCTAGCTTTGGAAAACACTTGTTGTTCTCCTTGGGATTCACTACTCAGACTCAATTTTCTAATAATATCCATGGTTTCCTTGTAGTATTTCGTCATTTCATAATAATCCTATGAATTCTTTGGTGAGGCTAGCTTTACAACTCTTATTTTTTTAGTGGCTCCACAGTCAAGTTTGGTATTCTTCCCTCCCCGGGTGACTATAATAATTCTTAAGAGTGGAGTTTTCTTAGGCCCCCTTGGTTCAACATTAATTAAATTTGTTTCACTTTGGTAGTTGTGCTCTTCCCATCTACCAATCAGCTGTGGAAAATCTTTCGTTGCGTGTGTGTTGACCTTGCACTCACAGCACTAGGGTCTTCTTGGTAATGAAAAATATCTTGCAAAATGTCACTCTTGATCACAGTTGTAGCAACAGATTGGACGTATGCCTCTTTTTATTCCCCCCTTGTTCCTCCACCTCCTCGTTCTTGAGGAGTCTCATTAATCCGATAAGAATATTGATCCAATCAATTGGCTAAGGAATCTAGCACTCTACATTGATTAGTGTGGTGAGTTGGTAAGCCACATAATTCATAAAAGTGTGTCATGGAACATTGGAATGCTTCTATAGAATTGGATAGAAGTGAGGGTGATGTACATATGTTCAATATATTTCAAAATAATTGGTTGGTGTTGCACTCTGATAGTTTAGAAACGCATTTAACTGAGTGTGAAATGTATGAATACTAATATGTGCAAATCCAGTGATAGGTAAATATGTGGATGGCCTCGCCAACATAGATGGATTGCTCGGACCCCGCAACCTTGGGCACTCTATAGCATGATTCCCCTTGATATGGAATTTGGTACACTATACATGTGGTTGTACAGGTTACGTCAGTTGCAGGTCTCTTAGCTTCTTTGTTAGATCTATGATATGGTGTTGTAGTCCTAGGATAGAGGGGTCATGGGAAGCTACCCCTCCTTGGTGCTCAGGTGGGTATCCATCCATGGCCTCAATTCAAGTTGCTTGCTTCAAGGAATATTATAGAGTATCAATATTTTGTTGAGTCAACGACATGAAAGTAAGTGGTAACAACACTTTAATGAATAAATCTTGTTGATCATTGTGGTAAATAGGTTAGCTTGACTTACCAATCACATCTTTAAACCTATGCATTAGAACCCACATAGTTTCTCCTTCCCGTTGCTTGATTTCCCATAACTTAGAAAACCCCTTGTTGATTGGTCTGAGGGATCTTAAAATAAAAAACAAACTCTCGTATAACTTCATTTATCATTGGATTTTGTTGTAAGGAATACCATTTGATGAGCCATATCAATTCTATTTTTTGAAGCGTAGTTTGAAATTCAATCAGCTTTGTAGCATATAGAGTTTGGAAAGCCTTCAATATAGATTCACATAGGTACCAATGATTCTCTAAATCATCATTCCTCCTACCAGAAACCTCAATATATCAGGTAAAGTATCCAACCATATTTGATTGAACTTGTGGGATGATTATAAATCCTTGAGAAATGGGTTGTGATGATCCTTGGAGACCTATACTACTGTTATTATTTCTACCACTAATGGTATCATATTTGTAGGAGGTGTGCACACTGTGAACCTTTATTACTTTAATTGATTTAGATAAAAATTAATCAGGGTTGTGATAAAGTACCATGGTAAAGTTGGGGGAGGTGCTACCTAAGTTATTGGGAAGAAAAATGTTGCTCATAGGGGACACATCATTATCAAAAAATAATATTCTCATGGTGAATAATTTCATTATTCAGGCCTTCCTCGAGACCTATGAATCCCATTCCATATATCATCCCCATCTCTAATGGCATGGTGGAGTCTCTATCGCTTCTCTGACCTTTTGTAACTACAATTGTCTCGACCTCTCTTAGTGGATTGACTTCAACTTTAGCAGTATCCTTACTACTCTGCAACTTCAATCGACTTATTTCTCTTTCTCATTCCTCTATACTACCTAACACTACTCTTGATTAGTGTTTCTCTCTTTGCCTTCTATCTATATCCTATAGAGCTCTCTCTTGTCATTCATCTGCTATCCGTACTATCATTCTTTCCCACAAATATTTTTCCTTCCAGAATTCATTTGCGTTCATTTCTTTAATATTTTTATAGCTCCCAGTCAAGTAGCATCACTCCCCTTAGATCCTTCCCCCAATACCAAGACTTTAAGCTATCATGGGCAGGTTCTGTAATACCAAAGAGTTTTCTTCTACCATCAGAACCTTAACCCACAATGGAATTTCCTTCAACAGTCCTCCATGCAGCCCCGAATTGAACACAGTCTCAACCATAGAGAGTGATTGATGACCCTCCACAAAAACCTAAAAAATATAGCTTTCTAATGTGGTCTTTACCCAAAAATATACAACTCGCGTCAGATCCATGTCAATCCGATGTAAGTCAACAAGAGCTTCTTGAGTCCAAGTATGAAGAGATCATATTTTTCTATTAGTATTTTATTTTATTTGCAATCTCCACAACCAAATGTATAACTATTCTAGGAAATTTCACCAGAAGATCTTGTATTGACCATTTGAAGGTTTCGTGTACAATATTTCTTCCTTCATCCACTTTGCACTATGGTGACGGAGTTGAGCTTGTTGAGAAGAAAACCTCTCTACTTGTTCATGCCACCAATCTTGCAGCCCCTTCTTAGATATTATGGACACCATATTCCAGACTCCTTTGGAATTTTTTAGGTCCCAGCAATGAAACCATTTGTTTGTCAAAAAATGATGAATGGGTTGAGACCCTAGGTTCAAGAACATGGGCCAAAAGAGTCTTCATCATATTCTAGCACATTGACAACATGTTCACCTTGTTTAAGAATCATAAGGCTTCTCACTCGACGCATGTTGAGACCTTAATGTTATCATAAATTCTTAATGCAAGTGTACGAAAAGAGCCTACTTTATTTTGTGTGAAAAAAAACCCTAACAATATAAATGGTTTATTAACTCTTTAGATCTGCAATTGATAGTTAGAAAAAATGTTACAAAAACCTAGATCTATGCAGTAAAAGCAGTTAAACAATGAAAAGAAACAATAATTTCTCCATGCATCCAATAGAAAAGACAATATTTAAAGAATGTTTTCATATATTATTACACTTAGTGAAAGGAAAAAATAAGTGTTACTAGTCCCCCTCAATGGGATGGGCTTTTGGTTGTCCTCAACGCTTCAGTTCCAGAAGTTTCTCTCTGTCAATGGTGCAGAAAACAAAAAATGTATGTTGAACTCAAGTGGGAGCTCAAGAAGCAAAAAAAAATAGTAGCAACAATTAGAATGATCAAAGTACGACAATGAAAAGGATAAAAGTGAAGAATGAATGGAAAAAACCCTCTATTTATAACAAAGATATTGAGTTATCCTTGATAATGCTGAATAATAAAATATTGTTAACCTAGATCTAAATCTAACCGCTTGGAATATTTTATTATATTTTGTTGGAGGGAAAAGGTATTTAAATTGGTTAAATACCTTTATTTAGAAATAATAAACAAATAAATGATATATTTATCGTTTCAAGAATGTGGTTAAAGAATAATAAACAAATAATTATTTTTTTTATTATTCCTAGGTGATTTAGTCAAATTTACTAAGGAATAATAACCAAATAATGATTTAATTAACTATCCCTAAAGAAAAATAAGAAAAATAATGATATCTAATTATTTCTCATAATTGTGTTAAATATGACTAGGAATATTATTTAAACAATGGTTTAATTAATTATTCCTAGAAGAAAATTAAATAAATAAGGATTTATTTAATTATTCCTCATGTGGTTTATTGTTTAAACCAAAAATAAATTTATAAAATATGGTTTACTAAATTATTTCTTATAGTGAAAGTAATTTTACTATGGTAAAATTGGTCTTACATGTTGTACTTCTATCCATCTAATTGTAAATGGTTAGATGAACAAATTTTGGTGATAACATATTACCACCAATGTGTGAGAATTATGAGCTAATCATATGACCAAAGTACGTTGTAAGAACACAATCACTAGACACCAAAGCAGAGTAAGAGAGAGAGAGATACATAGATGAAGCGAAGCGAGAAAGGAAAATGACTTAGGGGGCGAGACCTACAAATGATATAAGTCTTGTTTGATGTTGGGGTATATGTTCTCAATGGGGCAGGCAAGGCATACCTATGTCCGCTGAGATGAAAAAGTACAAAGAATGATAATGGGCTCAGAAATATGAGACTGAGTAAGAAATTACATGATAAATGGTACATGACATGCTGGCATAAAATGGGCCAGACAAGAATATAATGGATCCCGCATACATAATACTCCTAGAGAAACATGAGCGAGGACTTAATACGATAATATCTGAGTAAATGAGACATAATAACAACCAAATAAGCCCTACTAAATAGCAAAGGGCTCTAAAAATATAAATGAGTCATCTGAACAATACATGCATGCTATGGGTGTTGTAAGTGGATAAAACTGAACCCATCAAATCTGTGGAGCTGCATCTAAGTCTATAGCATAATTTGAGGTCATCTTGACATTTGGGGGGCTAATTGAAGGGCCACCCCCTCATGAGGTCTAAAACATCTCACACACACCCGAGAATCACTGGTACAATCTGCTTGATTACCGAACCATCGAGTATATGAATCTCAATCATGCAATAATGAGTTGAGGTGAAGCGGATGAGAAAAAAAAAATCAAAGGGTAATGATGATTCTCTTTTTTTGATATGAGGAACCAAACAAGAATGGAAGCTGGAACCAAGGTACACCACCCTCTAGACTTGTCTTCTGGAATGAATGTGTTAATGTCGACATAAGGAGGTCTACCACGTGGGAGGTAATGTTGAACTCAATTAAGGAACGAGTGATAATAGTAAAGTGATTAATGGACTGACATAAGGGATAATCATGGAATATGGGACACTGAGTAGCAGATAGAAGACTTCCCTTGTTAGGCCATAAACAACATGGATGACGTGGCAACAGTTGACTCGACTCTGAAGGGGATGAGGGACAATATGACTGGAATCCAAAAATGGGTGACACGAGAGGAATGAAAGGAAAAAATGGATGAAATAACATAACAAGAGGCAAAGGGACTCAAGACACACTTGATGAATGCAGTGATGACCCAACTCAAATGTTATGATCAAGGGTGACTCGATGATGCTGCCATAGAGGATAAGCACAAGGGGGACCATGAGGATATGATCAAAAGTTGGTTACTCATGATGAAAATAAACAGATGAGTTGAAAAGTATTAAGGAAAAGTGGTACCCCAAGTACAATCAGTGCATGTGAAGAAATTTGATTTTAAGAGGTGGCAAAGTGACCCTTCTTGGAAAAGCGGCTTCCTGGTGAAGTGTCAAAATACCAAAAACAAAAGAATACACATTATAGTACTCGGTGAGAGCTTTCCAATGGTGCTAACAGTTCTTCAAAACCTAGGTACAGTTTTCTCACAATTGGTGAAGGAAAATTTAGGTTTTTTCCTTTAAAAGGGTGATTTCCCTCCAATTTAATTCATTTGCTAAGTGGGTTGTGGTGAATTTGGAGAGGGGGAGAAGGCCCTAAATCTTGTAGTGATCATAGCAGACAAATCTACTGATGGAAACAGGATCTTCTACTTTCAGGTTTGGCACCTTACTTGTCTAGTGATGGCCTTAATGCTTCTTGGAAGAATGGTTCCTGATGAAGAATCAAGGTAATAAAGGAATACAGGAATAAAACACAAGAGAAGGTATAGAATCATCCCCACCCACCAAGTCAAACATGGGGACCAAGTGGTAAGTGTGTTATCACATAAAGTAGAATATTTTAAGATATGGTATCAAGCATCTACAATATATGGCTCGCCGAAGAGGCCGATAGGAAAAACTATCCAATTCGAGGATAATAGACCATACCTATATCGGTGGGGCCTAGGCCGAGACTTATGTTAATCAAGTGAGTATATTTCTAGAGGTGCCATCATGCCCCCAATCATATGTGATGAAGGGGACTGATCTGGTATGAAAAGGTGGGAATGATGCCCCTAGCTAGAGGATTTTGTGGAGCGACATGGTGTTATAAGCGCTCAAATAATGGATTCAGGGATTCAATATCATAGACACTAAATTATCAAGAGAATGGTGAGAATATATAGGGACATAGGTTCCCATAAGCATAATATGGACATGCCAAATGTATTTAGAATAGTGGAATCTAAACACATTTATGTTTTTATGTGATGATACACATTATGGATATGAATATTTTTATATGACGATTGTGGTTCGCCATTTGTTTATGATATGACTATATTTTATGGGAAGAATGGATAGATACACTTAGAGAAATGAAATGGTGGATTACCAATCCTATTTGGCACTGCATATATGAAGCAGATAGACTGAATTTCTTGGTTCACATACATGGTGTCACTATACCAAAGAGTGGCTTCAGATATAATGAATCGGTGCTCACCGAGAAAACATAGAGGTTGGTCAACAACAATTTCTAAAGGACTAGGTTGTTAATGTAAGATGACGTAATGATTAAGTGGATCATCCATAGAGTGATCTGAAGTGATATGGTACTCTAGAGTTTCTTCTAAATGGGGAATAATAATGGGACTAGAGTCAACACTACAAGATACATGAGGAGGGTTGAGGAGAATTTTTTCTCCTAGACTCTTAAATATGGGTTCCCCCTTACCCAAACATTGGGTGTCAATGTAATGGCCACAAGGTTTATGTGGTTCAAATGCATGGCACAAAGTAAGGGTTTAATGAACTAGTCGACCTCATTATGGATGAAGTCTTTGGACTCCACAATATATTGATCATGGGTGTGATTCGGAAGGAAATACACACGATGGTGCATATCATCCTAGGGAAAATCAGGGGTGGTCATGGCTTCCATGATGTCTTCATCTGAATGAAATATGGGAAGAATCGAGGAAGGGAGACCATAATTAGGGGAATTTTTAGGTCTAGAATGGGCCTCCTAAGGAAAATATAAAATAATAGTGAAAATAATAAAATAATATTAGATTACATATTCAAATTTTAGAGGGAAAAAAGAAAAAAACGGTTTTTTAAACTCATATTTTCAACTTATCTCCCTATTCGTTTACTCAATTTTCAAGCAACAACACTTGTTGGATGAAAATTTTGATTTCTCATCCAAGGAGTACCCATTTTTCATACTTTGAATGGACCCTACACGAAAAATGATAAATACATGAAAAATGTGATTGAAATCATGGTTTTCATGTATTTCTAATTTTTTGTGTAGAAGAGTCCATCGAAAGTATGCAACAAGGGTACTCCTTGGATGAGGAATTAAATTTTGCATCCAATGAGTACTCCTACTTGAAATTTGAGCAAAAAATTAGGGAGATAAGTTGAAAATACAAGTGGAAAAGGTAGTTTTCTTATTTTATTATTTTTTAACTATTTAAACTTTTTTACTCCAAAAATGGTGAATCATCCCCCATGGTTGACATCATCATCTTTAATCCTATTGGTTCTTATAAAGTTTATTTTGGTTGTACATTTTTCTTAGGAGGCCTATTTTAGACTTCATATTTTAGACCTCAAAATTCCCCTAATGATGATATGGTGGAACTACCTAGTGCATCATCATGAGAAAAATGGTTCACATATGCATCGCTACGAAGGGTAGGCAAAGAGCTAGTAGATGAAACATCTACCGATGTTGAGACCAAGGTGTTCGACGAGGGAGGTTCAAAAAAAATAGAATGGTAATACTCAAAGGAGTCTTCCTCCATGGATTTCATGGATGACGACTGATAGAGAATAACAACCAAATAGTCTTTCATCTCAACATCGAGGGGAGGTATCACACTGGGTGGAGGAATGTCCTCTAGTTCTTCTAAAGAAGAAATCACAAGTAGAGGAGTACATGATCCACTATGAGAAATATCTATTTCATGAATTTTCTCAATGGTATTGCGAAATTTGTCAATATGGGGACAATGATGATAATAGTGGCCATAAAGGTCACAAAAAGCACAAGGGTGTTTTGTGCACAACAATTTGAGTTTCTTAGCTGAATCAGGTAAGGTAACATGGACCTCTAGGATGTCATATTTAGGAAACGTTTCATTGAACATGGGCTTGAGACAAGGAAGTTCAGGATAGTTCTAGGTGGCATGCCCAACAACATCACACAAATCACAGGGAGGCGTCAACTTTGGAGGCTTAGGTGGAGCTGGAGTTGGTTTGGGAGCATTTCCCTTAGGTTCCTTCTTTTTGGCTTTTCACCCCTCACCAAAGGCTTTCACAACATGAGTGGTTTCATGTTGAGGTGGTTGTAGCACTGAAGAAAAGGGAGGGGTCATGGCAACCGATTGAACCGGGGTCAAAGCGGTATATGGTTTAAGTTGACCAAGTGGAATGTTTTTTGGGGAATAAATGTACCAGACTGGGATACCAAGGGTCAAATTAGGTAGACTCAATGTAGCCATAACAAGCACCAAAAATACTCCAGAGGGGGGAGCTAAAAATAGTATCTGACTGGAAGGGAAATGGGCTGGTGGAAGGACTCCCAAATGGTTAAGGCTTCAGGGCACCGTTCTTGGTTGAAAAATATTGGGAGAGACACCCGCAGAAGGAGAAGGTACTTTAGGAGATGGTCTTGATGGCTATTTCAAGTGAAAAAAAATAGGTTGCGAAGGCAATGGAAAATCAAACCGGGCTGCTTTTGGCTAGACCAAGATGCTTACAACATGCAAACATTGGATGAGCCAGGTTCAGTGATAAGAGGAGGGGGACTAGGGAATGAACCAAGTAAGGTGGAATCTTTATAGACTCTTGGTGAAACACTAGTGACAGGTGCGACTGAATGGTTATTGGCCACTGAAGATATGATGGACCGAGGGGAGGCCTGAGACTTCGGTTCATAATATGTCAACTACTCGATGGTGAAGATATTTCCATTATGGGGGAAGCACATCTTACGGTGAACTGAAAATGTGATAGCCAACATCGCATAGGTGTAACTACAACCCAAGAGGATATTATAATCCAAGGGGTAATCAATGACTTCTTTGTGAATACAAATAGTCTTTCCCGCAAGCATGAATGGAAATTTTCAGAACATGCCAAGGGGATGAGAAGGGTGACCATCCCAAGCACGAAAAGTGATGCTAAATGGGGATAGATCGGGTGATCCTAGTGTTAGCACAGGATCTGGACCCTAGGCTTCAAAAGGGAAAAACAAGGTAACAACTAAACCATGCTCAGCCTTGTATCTAGCCCTACAAGGATAGGAGAGGGCTCTCACCGTAAAAATGATATTCAATAAAATGCAATAATGGACTGATATTAGGCTAGGTATAATGATGGAAAATAATTTTAATAAATTAAATGAATTTTTAGGGATGTGTAGGACAAAATGGGACAGTTGAAACTGGGGAATTAAATCAGGACACATGGTATTTCATGGGGCAAGGTAGGTAGGAAATTTTAGGAAATAAAGTTAAATAATGATGGGATGAAAAGACTAGTGAGGAGCTGAAAAGGGCATTAAAGGATGGATCCTTTTCAAACAGAGGAAAAACATAGAGTATGAATGATTTCCCAAGGTAGAGCATATAAAATGGATTCTACCTTTCTATCTTGAAAGCATTCAAAAGGAAATTTTTATGAATGGATGATGAAACATAACAATTTACATATGAACACAAAAAGAGAAAAAATGCTAAAACTCATACCACATGGATCCCATAAATCAGAGCTGCATCTCTTTTTAATTCCCTGTCAAACTGTACAATGGAGCGCAGAGCATTCTTTCCACACTATTCCCCTACTGCTGAGTTATAGACTACTTTACAAATGATTTTAAATTACATTAAATAGGCCAGATTTGTGGGAACATAGATCCACAAAAAGTGGAGCTGTTTTAATAGCTGAAGAACTAAAGTGAAATGATAGAAAATAAATCTAACATTCTACCCCTGAAAATAAGGGACAACAATACATTTGACTATTTGGGCAGATTTCACAATTACGTTGTTGAATGATAAATAGGTGATTTGAGGATAAAATCCCTATTTCTTTGTTGTTGTAGGAATATCGGTTTTATTTTAGCTCTCGGCCAGCTTACTGTTGCTTTCCATATTTCGTTTGAAGAAAACTTCCTTTTTAATAAAATTCTGTTGAAATCAAATGGAATGAAATTATGCTTTCGGTGAAGGGAAAACTAGTTTTTTTTTAAATAGAGGGAACGAAGGGAAAGGAGGTGGGTTCATATTATAATCGCAATCGAGAACGGATGGAGGAAGGGAGATACAATATAAAATAAAACATTTGAAAAATGTGCGTTGCAATGGTGTCATCGCAATCGGGATTGGAGGAATGGTGAAGGGAAAAAAAACTTTCGATGCGATTGGGAAGGCCCGATGGGGAAATCAATAAGGGAATGGGGAATTCCTTTGTAAATAAATAAAAATGATTTTTCACTTTTTCCAAAGGAAGGAAGGATTATTATATGAAAGGGCGGAGGGCTGGCAAGGTGGAACTGGGTATGAATCGCAATCCGAATCGGGCTATGGGGGCAGGCACATTACACATTGAAACTTTGTCGATGGAATTGGGGAGAGCTCTTTTTATAAACGAATAAAACCAAAAATTTGATTTATACTAAGGGAAGGCCCTTTATAATGGACAGGCGGAGAATATTTAAATGGCAAGACCCAAAGTCCATCGACATCGGAGATCGGAGGAGGGCGGGGTCAAAGCATTATGTAAAAAACGTCGATGCCGATGGGGATAAGTGATGGGGGGCAAACCTTTGTAAAACTAATTAAAATCAAATTTAAGTTTTACAAGGGGAGAAACTCTTTTATCATGAAATGGGCAGGGATTATATGGTGGGCCCGAAAGTCAATCGACATCAGGAGAGAGAAAAGATGAAACATATAGCGCAAAGGTAAATCGCCGATGGGAACATAGTGATGGAATATGAGCCATCGGATTGAATGACGAGATCGACGATCAGGATGTACATCGGGTGGGGTCAATCGGGGTTTGCCATCGGAAGCCGCTTAATGCAATCGCATCAGAAGTTTGGTGATGGGCCAATCGGGGCGCACTTACAAAATGTGCCGATGCGATGGGAAAGGGACTTTGGGTAGGTAGGGTTTTATATTATAAAACCTTAAAATTTTATTGCAAAGTTTCAAAGTATGGTAGGGAAGTGGTTTGGAACGACGGGGGGGGGGTACTTATAACATGAAACTTCAATTTTATCATAAAGTTACATGGTATGGAGGGGAAGTGGTTAATAAATCAATCGCATATGTATTAAAACAATTTTATTAATGCGATTTTGTAAATCGGAGGGGGAAAAGGGATTTATAAGGAAAATATTAAACTTTAAACATAAAGTTTAAGGGAAATATGGGAAATAGGGGAAGGTTGAGGATATAGAGGATTTTTTACTTCACTTAGGCATAAATTTCAATCCAGGAGTCAGTTTTAAGAGTGTAGTATACCGTTGGAAAGCTCTTTCCGGGCTCTTTCTATTGGATCTACTTAGAACATGATTTTATGCTAAAAATACTGTGGAAAAATTCTCTGAAATCAAGGTGATGACTTTGTGGAGATGGCAGCTTCTGAAATGTGACTTATTACATATGCTAACATGAAATTACATAATGAATGATAATAAAGGCGAAATATCATGTTTTCACCTCAAAACATGGTTTTGAGGTGAAAATTACATCAAACTGAATAAAATGTTTCTTTGATCTTCCCAGGTGCTATGACTTTGAGTTTATTGACTTCCCATGACCTTGCTGATATTTATTGACACTTGACTCATTAATTTGACCACGGTGAGACCCTAGAAACTAATGATACCAACCCTATGACCTAATAATATGATTTTTAGAATGAAAGTACTAATGACTGAAGACCATAGAGACGGGAATCAGCAAGTACCTCATGAGGGAAAACTGATGAAAAATTACTACCATCAATGAAACCATGACCTAGCGGAATGGTGAAATTTATTGGTATGGGACTCCTAATATGCAAATGCAAAAGATCAATTTTGATCATTGATGGCAGTGTGACTAGACTGACACTAACACCTAGCTTCTTCAAAACATAGGCGGACATCACACAGGTGGATGTTCCCTCATCAATGATACATCTCTAAACATGGACATTATGGATCTTCACTAGTATTTGGAAGGCAAAAGATGAAGATAAATGGGGATGTTCTGATTTTTCAACATCAAATACAATCAAACGATCATATGAAGGATCCACAGTGCCCAAAGTAGATAGTAGAGCTTTTTGTTGAGATGGGCATGTCTAGAGGACTTCCAGCATTAACATGGTAGCACGAGACTGTGCCAAGTCATCTACTATGTTGTAAGTGTGGGCGGCTTTGTAAGAATCAGCAGTTCGCCGTAATGGCCCTTCAGGGATCTTTTGAAAGACCTCTGCCTTAGGCTGAGTGATCTGTAAGGGCACATTTAGTGTCTAAATGGACTCTGTGGATAATTTGGTTTGGGATTGGGTTGCAGAAATAGTGGGTTTCTTGTCATATTGGCGTGACCGGGTCTGAAGGTTGACATCAGCGGTATTGAAATCTTCATTATTCATCATGAGAATATGGTAATTTGGGGTACTAGATTTTGAGGGTTGAGGGGCAGCTTGACCTTGAGGTGGTTGGGTAGCAACATATCCTTGCTGAGGGAAAGGATTAGTGAACATAGCTCGTTGAGCTCGTGCAATGGTTGGAGGAAGAGACATGGTGGCTTGATGTCCTCTAGACGCTACTTGGGCTTCCCACAACTGGCGCATCTAGGGTACAAGGTGACAATCATGACTATAATGGCCATGGTCACCACAAAATCAATAAGGTTTATTCATAAAAAGGGTCTTGTTCTACTTCGATGGTTTCCCTATTGTTGGTTTAAGGTGTTAGGCTGGTTCTATTGGGGTGCGTTCGGTTGATTACCATGGCACCCTTCATTACCATGCGCTTGTTGGTTCTAGTTGCCTTTATCATTATTATTTTTCTTCAAATTAGGAGGATTAGTCACGATTTGTTGCGCATACACCTGAGCTTTAGGAGGCGGTGGATGCTATGGCAAAGGTTGAGAAGGAACGGGAGGTCGAGGCGCTGATGCCAGAGGGGATGGAGTGTCAGGCTAAGAGTAAGGATATAAAGGAGGTAGGGAAACATTTGGGTAAATAGGTTCAACAACACCTAGCCCTAGTATCAACTGATGCGATTGGGCAAATGCATAAGGCGTGCTTTGACCGGGATACAATTTTCTTGGGGGGGATAGGTGTTGGAGGAACTGGTACCCCCTAGGATAACCATAACTAATGTGAGGAGGAGACTATGGATGTGAGAGAGATCCAAAGATCCTATCGGTTGCATGATATTTCCTCGGTGTGTTTGCACCACCAGGTCTAGGAAGATCTGGTAACACGGTATAAACATAACCAGACTAGGTGTAGATCAAGTCATATTTTAATACGACTTGGAGAGCTTCTTCCTCAGACTAAGGAAAATTAGATGTGGCATCTTTACCGATGGGAGCTAAGAGAATTATAAGAAACCATTCCATATAGGCACAGTCGTCGAATGTAGGAGCTCAGCACAAACTCCTTCTTCTGTTCCATTCTTGGACATGGTCAGAAAGGAGGGTGGCAGAAGCTTGATGGAATGCGGTCAAAAAATTCGTACTGGTATCATATCCGAGGAGTAACTGGAAATATGACATAAATTCTTCAGTAAGAGTCGTAAAAGTGGAATGAGATGCACCAGTCTGGTCAACATACCACTTTGTAGCTTCTCAAGTGAGTGTATGTTGGAACAACCAAAGGTGAATGGAGTCATCGGTGATGGAATTAGACAAACACCACATATGAAAGGAGCAAACATGATTAGTAGGGTCTCTTAGGGTCCTATAATAATAGAATTCATAATTTTGAATTGAATTTGATTAGTCTTGTAATATGTGTTAGCACCTGAATTGGACCCCAGGCTACAAAGGAAAAACAGGGTAACAGCTAAACCACGCTCAGCCTTGTAGCTAGCCCTACAAGGACAGGAGAGGGCTCTCTCCGTGAAACAATATTCAATGGAACACAATATATGGACTGATATTAGGCTAGATAAAATTATGGGGATAAAGGTTTTAATGAAATAAATGAATAAATTTCAGGGATGTGTGGGATATAAAGGGACAGTTTGAAACCAGGAATTACATCAGGACACGGGTTATTTCATGGGGCAAGATAGGAAAGAAACCTAGCAATTAAAATTTAATAAGGATGGGATGGAGAGACTAGTGAGGAGCTAAAAGGGCACAGCGAATGGATCATTTTCAAACAGAAGAAAACACACAGAGTATGAACGATTTCCCAAGGCAGAGCATTTAAATATGGATTCTACCTTTCTATCTTGAAAGCATTCAAAATAAATTTTTATGGATGAATGGAAAACATAACAATTCACATATGAAACACAGGAGAAAAACAAATGATAAATCTCATACCACATGGATCCCACAAATCAGAGCTGCATCTCTTTATTAATTCCTGTCAAACTGTACAATGTAGCACATAGCTGTTTCTTCCACACTATTTCCCTACTTTCTCTAAACTTTCAGACTGCTTACAAATGATTTACAATTACAATAAATAGGCTTAAATGTGGGAACATAGATCCACAGAAAAGGGAGCTGTTCTAATAGCTGAAATACAATCATAGAAAGTAATACAACAATCTGCCCCTGAAAGTAAGGGACAACATCACATTGTCTTCTTTGGAGATTTTGTTGTTTGGCTGTATGAACGAAAATAGGCAATCTGATGAACAGATCTCCTATTTTGCTGTTGTTGTAACCATCTTTATTTTATTTTAAGCTCACGGCCAGCCAACTTTTCCTTTACTTTCCACTATTTCTTTTGAATATACTAACCCTTTAATAAACTGTCGTTGAAATATCATAGAACGAAATAATGCTTTTGTGGAGGGAAAAAATGTATTTGAATGGGAAAAGGGAAAGGAAGGAGGTGGGACCCGCATATAAATCGCAATCGGAATCAGGTGGGAGCGGAGAGACATAATATAGCAAATAATGGTGAAATCGCAATCGCAATCGCAATATGGAGCGAAGGTGTATGCGATATGATAATATATAACGTAATCGTGATTAGGGTCAGGGGTTGGATATATATGAATCAAACCAAAAAATCTCGATGCGATGAAAGGGAGGAGGGCCTTTATATTTATGAACGGGCGGAAGATTTTAAGTGGTGGGGCCGACCAATCGCAATTGGAATTTGGAGCGGGGCAAGCAGATGAAATAACAATGTAATCGCAATTGGAGATCGGGGGTGATCGTTGTTGAAACAACACCCCAAAAAGTTTCGATGCGATTAGCCTGGGTCTGATGGGAAATACACAATGGAGCGGGAAAATCCCTTAGGAGTTAACAAAAAAAAAAAAAAATTCACTTTATACAAAGGGATGAACGGTATTTATTAACAGGTGGAGGGCTAAAGTGGGACTGGGGTCAATCGCAGTCGAAGATCGGAGATAGGGCGGAGTAATATATAAAACTTCCGATGCGATGGGGGAAAAACCCTTCGTATATAAGTTAAAACTGAAATTTCGAGTTTAACAAAGGAAAAAGGCCTTTTATTTATGAATTGGTGGATAGACAGTATGGTGGGGCCTAGCAGGTCAATCGTAATCGGAGATCGGAGCGGGGAGTAATCGCAATCGCAATCGAGATGAACCAAATTTCGATGTGATCAATCGGAGGGGCAGTGCGATCGGAGGAAGGGTTTGCGATAGGGTCAATCAGGAGGAGACTGCGATCGGGGAATCAGAGGGGAGTTTCAATTGGAGTGATCGAAGTTTGCGATCGGGTCAATCGGGAGGAGATTGCGATCGGGGAATCGGAGGGGAGTTGCGATTAGAGTGATCGGAGTTTTGTGCGATCAATCGCATTGCAAATTTTGCGATAAATCGATCGGAGCATCCAGTATAAATGTTGCGATTTGTTAAACGTTGCAATTGCGATTTATAAGTGGTGGGGTTTACATATAATGTGAAACTTTATCAGAAATTTTTGTTATGTACATGGCGGGGATGGAAAAAGGGGAAGTGGTTAAAGGGGCGGGGGCTTTATGATATGGAACTTTTTATTATAAAGTCCAATGGGTCATGGAGGGGAAGTGGTTTTAATAATAAATTTGCATATATATTTTTAAGAAGTAATTTATAATGCGATTTTATAATTGGAGGGGGGGAAAAGGGATTTTAAAAGGCAAAATCAAAACTTTTAAACATAAAGTTAAAAGGGAAAAAAAAAGGGGAAATAAGGGGGGACTTAGGGAACAGAGGGCTTTTACTTCACTTAACCATAAAATTCAATTCAAAAGTCAGTTTTGAGAGTGTAGTATATCGTTGGAAAGTTCTTTCCAAGCTCTTTCTGATGGATTTGCTTTGAAGATGGTCTGGCACTGAACATGCTGTGGAAAGCTTCTCTGAAGGCAGGAACATTACTTTTGTGGAAATGACAGCTTCTGAATTGTGACTTATTACATATGATGATATGAAATTACATAATGAATGATAGTAAAGGAAAAATATCACGTTTTCACCTCAAAACATGGTTTTGAGGTGAAAATTACATCAAGATGAATATAAATGTCTCTTTGATTTCTTCCTGGTGCTGTGACTTTGAGCTTATTGGCATCCTCATGACCTTGCTGATATTATTGATACTTGACTCACTAATTTGACCATGGTGAGACATTAGAAACTAATGAGACCCATCCTATGACCTACTAACATGATTTTGAGAATAAAAGTGACTAATGACCAAAGACCATAGAAAGGAAAATCAGCAAGTACCTCATGAGGGAGAACTGATAAAAATTAATACCATCAATGAATCTATGACCTAGCGGAATGGTGAAATTGATTATTATAGGACTCCTAATATGAAAATGCAAAGAGTAACTTTGATCACTGACGGAAGTATAACTAGACTGACACTAATATTGGCTCCAATGGGGATGGTAGCTCCTTGGAGGTGCCAAGAACACCGTAGACCAAGTAGCCTTTATCCATTGGGCATGGAATCAATAATGTTGAAAACTGACACAAATGCAAATTGACTCTGACTCTAGACTAAGACTGAAAACTGAAATAAAATCAAACCATACACATATCATCCAAGTTTTATAGCCTTCACCTCGGGCCCCAAACTTGAATGACTGTGCATTTTGAACTTTGCTTTTGGAGAAAATAAAATGGTATATACAATGATGATGAGATAGTTTATGATCCATGTCTTCAACAAGGGTAGTGCTTCAATAGCCAACAATTTACTACTCCTCCAGGACAATCCTGGCCATCCATTTCTGAAAGCAAGAATGCATTCTGACCCCTGTATGCTGTAATTTTGTATGGTCCCTTCCAAAGGTTTTCGAATTTACCATGTTTCCCTTTGTCTTCATTTCTTGAATCCCATTTCAACACTACATCATCCAACTGAAACTTTTCTGCTTTAGTCTTCCGGTCATACATCTTTTTTAATCTTTTCCTGCAACTGACTTGTTTTCTGTGACACTTCTTCTCTTTTTTGTTGAAGGTGAATCATCTGATTGATTCTTCGCTGGTTGTCATCATCTTCACTGCCAAATTCTTGTAATAACCTCATAACTGGAACTGTAAGGGAAGTAGGAAAGACAGCATTAGTACCATAAACTAGCTCAAAAGGTGACATACCTATTGATTTTTTACTGCTGACTCTGTCTGCCCATAGTGCATTGATAAGCTTCCGGTGCCAATTTCTTTTGTTGGCCTCCAACATTTTCTTAATTATATTCATCAGTGACTTGTTGGATGACTCTGCCAGGCCGTTTCCTTATGGATAATACATTGTTTAATGGCCCAGCATGATGTTGTATTTATCACAGAAATCAACCATTTTCTTTGATCTGAACGCGACTGCATTATCTGTCACAATTTTACATGGGCAACCAAAACGGGATAAGATATTTGATTCCAGGAATTAAATAATTACCGTGTCTATTGCTTGCCTGGCAAGGATGGCCTCGATCCATTTCATAAAGTAATCAGTCCCAGTCAATATCCATAGATGTTGTGCTGAGGACGCGGAGTGAATTTCTCCTATAAAATCGAGCCCTCACTGCTGAAAGGGTGTGTTCACTGAAATGGGTTTCAAAGGAAGTGGAAGCAATTTCTTCTTCCCTTGGAAGATTTGACATTCGTGACAATTCATCACTGTTTTACATAAATCGGAAAACAACGTGGGCCAATAATACCTGGATCTCAATACCTTGTTCACTATAGTTTTCCAAAACAGATGACCACCATAGTCACCTTTGTGGAAATCGTGCATTACTTTCTGAGCTTCTTCTTCAACTAGGCAATCTAGCAGAACGCCTCCCGGATCCTTCCAAAACAGAGCATTTTTCAAAATACAATACTTTGCAGATCTGAGTTTCAAAGATCTACCTTTACTCGTGGACATGCTTGGAGGAGGCGAGAGATGCTGAAGAACATACACAATATCTGAATACCAAGGGGACTGCAGAAAAATATCTGAAATGGGAACCAGCAAACCTTCATCTTCCTCTTCTGACATCGTTGAAATGAGATTTATATCTAAAGCATGCGGATTTGATTGGGCCATCAATTTCACCAAACCTTGGCCTTTGATCAACTTCGTAGGCTTAATCTCCAGATTGTACTCCAACATAGATGCTATCCATTTGCCTCTTCAACCTTCTGGATCAGTTTTCATGAGCACATCCTTGACTGTTGCATTAGGGACATATGCTGTAGTGTCTGAATGTATAATATAGACCCTAAAATATTTCAACGCCTTGACAAAAGCCAATGCTTGCTTTTCAATAATATTATATCTTAAAGCAGCATCTCTAATAGTCCTACTAAAAAAGGCAATTGGATTTTCTACTCCATCTTTCTTTTGCATTAAAACAGCAACCATAGTATGCTCAGATGCAAACGAAAATATAATAAAATCTTGAGTATAGTCGGGACTGATCAGGACTGGGGCATTAGACAAAGCGAACTTTACCAGATTGAATGATTTGATGGCTTCTTCACTCCACTTATCAGTGTTGTCCTTTTTCAACATATTGGTCATTTCTCTCAAATGCTCAGCCAGATTAGGTATAAATCTGCACAAAAAATTCATCTTATCATTAAAATCCTGAATCTCTTTCTTGTTCCATGGAAGATCTATGAGCTGGATTGCCTCCACTCTAGCCGGATCTATGCGGATGCCATCTTTAGAGATGATGTGCCCAAGCAATTTGCCCTCATCCATGGCAAAAAGGCTCTTTTTGGGATTGAGATAAATCCCAAAATTTCTGCAACACTGAAAAACCACTCTTAGATGGTGCAAATGCTCATCATCTAAACCTGAAAACACGCTCAAATCATCCAAATAAACAACCAAAAAAACATCCTTTTCATTTGCAAAAGCAATGTCCATTGCACGCTGGAAAGTGGCTCCAGTGTTCTTCAACCCAAAGGGAATTTTGGCATACTGGAAGGTTCCTAGGGTGTTGTGAAGGCAGTTTTATCTTGGTCCTTCTCATGCACCAAGATCTGATTGTAGCCTGAGTAACCATCAAGTAGTGACATCCTAGATGTTCCAACTACTCTCTACAGAATATGGTCCATTTTCGGAAGTGGGTAACTATCCTTTAAGGATGCCTTATTCAAGTTCTGAAAGTCAATACACAATCTTATTTCTCCAGTCTTTTTACAGACTGGGACCAAGTTCGAAATCCAATCAGAAAATCTAATAGGAATTATGATTCCTTCTTTGTACAACCTATTTACCTCTTTTTCAATTGATGGCAGCAGCTTTGGATTGATTCTTCTCAAATTATGATCCGGCTTGATAGGAATTGTATGCTAAATTATGTTCTTATCATACACTTTCAAATCTGAATAATCCCATGCAAATACATCAGAAAATTCAGAAAGTAATTTAACATACTTATCCTTTACCTCAGGGGATAATGCCTTTGATAATTTGACAAACTTGGGCTGATTAGCTGTTCTAATATTCATATCTTCAACACCTTTCTCTGTGGGCACTAAGCTTGGTTTCTTTGTGACATCATCCTGATCAAAAATATCCTCTAGAGGTATGAGACCTCTAGGAATTACATTATCCTTTAGTTGTAATATGTCCATCTGGTTTGCTTCCAACTCCTGATCATCAACGACAAACTCACCCTCTATGGGAGCATATTTTAATTTTCCATCACCCTACAAAAATGCGTTAATCTCATTATCATCCCAAAATACTTGCCAATACCTTAAATTGTCCAGAACAGCAGGCCTATGTTTGACATAGATCTCAAACTTATTGTTTGAGTTCATCAGGATCTTCAAGTTACTTGTAGTAGTGGCTAGGGAATTAACAATTAGATTTTGCATCCGGGGTACTGCTGTTAAAGTATACTCTGGGAATGTTTTCAAAATGTCCAAGACTGCATTTCTGTATGCCCTTAATCTTGGATGTTTTTCTTGATATTCTCCCTTCACCTATTTGATTATCAGTTCGGAGTCATCATATGCAGAAATCCTTTTAGCATTCAACTTCTTCAAAATTTTGAGGCTTGTAATCAAAGCCTCATATTCTACTTCATTGTTAGAGAAATCAAAAGCTAGCTTATAAGCACAAACTATAACATTACTTGGAACCTTCTTAGGCTGAAAAACAGGACTCCTAATCCATATTCCAATGCCAGCTCCATCCTTACCAACAGCCCCATCAAAATCCATACTCCGCAGGCCTTCTTCTTCTTCTTGAAGATGCTGGAAATTTGTTTCTTTCTCTTCTTTATCTTGGCTGATTTCTGGTTGTTCATTGTCCCTTTGCTGCTGGTAGGCAGGAGTTTCAGAAGTTTTTTCTGCTTTTTCCTTTTCCCCTTTGAGAACCTCTCTGAAATTCTCTGAAATATTAGGTATTTCATCCACTTGTACCAATTGAACATTCTCATCATTCAAACCACCATCAGAATACAAGACAAAAGACTCTAAGTCTGTATGGACAAGATTAATGGGATGATTTACAGGCTTGTCTTTGCTGGTAATCATATACTTCATTTTCTTTTCCCTACACAACTTCCTCAACTGGCCAAATACAGGGATAGTGGCATAAGAGAAGTAAAGATGTATGGTTCCCTTAAGTTTTGCACCCCAAGACCTAAATAGGAGCATTCCAAACCTTGGTGGGACATCAGCAACCACTACATCCAGTAAGACATTCTTTGCTGGAATCTGCTCTAAAGACACTACCAAATCTTTGATTAAACCAATATAGTGGACCCTACTTGAGTTGAAGGAATACAAGTCATGATATTTACGAGTGATGTCAAGGCCTAGCTTCTCCATGACAGCTTTGGGCATCAAATTATGTGAGGCCCCAGAGTCCAACATAGCGTTATGAAGGATAAACTCGTGTACTCTAAGACTCAAGTAAAAAGGAGGGACTTCATTATCTACATATTCTTCTGTGGCTGGACCGAAAATAAGTTCAGGGTAGTCGTCTTCTACGTTGACTGTATCAGAGATAGAATTGATTTGCAAGACTTTGGACACTTGATTTTTATATGCACTATTCTTCACCAACTCTGTGAGGGGCATAGACACTTTCAACTTAGAGATTTCATTTTCTAGATTAAAGGAGGGAGATTTTTCTACCTCTTTAATGAGCTGGTCTTTCTTCTCGGTTGGCTCCTTTACTGCGCTATGTTGGTTCTTTTCGCTTGCTGGATTAGTGACTGTAGGTGCTTTGCTAGAAGAAGGCTCAGCCGGCTCCTTTCCTTTCTTCTGTGCGTCGTTCTTCGTTTGGAGTTCCTTTCTCTTTTGAATGGGTCTGATTGTAACCTCTCTATTTCTTAAAGAGTATTGCCTTTGCTGAGCCGATAGAGCATTCATATACCCTCTTTGATAGTCATCGGACTCTTCTTCCAGTACTGTATCATTGGCTAAAATGAAATTTTGGTCTTTTTGAATGTCTGGAGTTGCCACTGTGTATTCTTCGTCTTCTGTAAGGAAAATGGGCGCACCATTAGCCGTGAAAAATTGATTGGCCTCAATCACAGGATCATCGTCATCTGAATCTGTCCCTTGCATGTATTTCTGCTGCAAAGGAGTTTTAATTTGCTGCTGTGGTGGCGCAATTTGGTCCTACGTTCTCTGCTCTCTCTGTTTATTTCTGAATTGTGGCTGCTGCCCTCTGAAATTATAATTTCTTATATGAGGCTCAGGTCTGTCTGCAATGGTTAACCTATCAACCATTTTCTCCACCATTCTGATCAGAGTATCCATTTTACTGTCTGAGGTGGAGGCCTCCTCTTTTATTGTGACTCTTTTCTTGGCTCTGGCTCGTGCTCTTTTAGCCAGCAAATTTGCTTCAACATTTACCACTATCTTCTGCATGTCTTCAAGTGAAGACGAATCTCTTTCACGTAGATGATATGCCATGTCAGCATCAAATCTATCAGGGAATTTTAATGATGCTAGTCCCTCAGGAGGCTTCAAATTAGCTGGAATAGCATTATATACAGCATTGAATCTCAAGCAATAATCCTGCATGGTTTCACCTACATTTCTTTTAATGTTCTCGTATTCAGACATAATTTGGAGTGGGTTCTTTTTTACCTCCCACCGGTCTAGGAATTGAGTATGAAACTCCTGCAAAGTGTGAATTGCGCCCGGCGGTAGGGCTCTGAACCACTTTCTGACTTCTCCTTCGAAACTTTGAACAAACAGCCTCATTGTCACATTCTCTGCTTCTACCTCATGCAAATCAAAAAATTCATTCATTTTATCAACATGCTACTGAGCTGTGATGCTCTGAGTGGCATCAAAGATTGGAATTTTTCTCTGATAGTCGGCAGGCATATCATTGAGAACCTGGGGCAAGACCAGAGGTGCATACCTGGAATCCATAACTCTGGGTGGATTTACAACAGGACTTGTAGGATTTGAGGGAGGTGTTAATGGAGGAGACGATAATTGGGAATTGACTAATGGGATACTGATGAATTGGAAGGGGGAAATGTTGTTCCTGATGATTCTGAAGGCTCAGGAATATCAGTTATAATGATGGACTGAGGAGAATTCAAAATCTAATCATCAATGGAGGTATTTTCTCTCTGGAATTCAATATCTATAAGGAAGTCAGGATCTAAAACTGTATCATCAATGTCATTTTCAAACTTATTCCTAAATAAATAAAGCTCAAAATTCTCATCAAAGGAAAGATCTTCTACAAAAAACCATTCACTGGGCCAAGTATAGGATCTGAAAATAGGTCTGGGGCTTAATGATCCTTCTTGTCTTCTAACAATTCTTGGGATAAGATTTGGATTTTCAAACACAGGGGGAGGATTTGGATCTGGATTAGCCCTGGTTTATCTTCTTGAAGCCAATGCGGTGGAATGTCTATTTTACAAAAGTCTTATTCTGCAGCCTAGCAGAAATATGAACATCATCTTTCAAAATTCTGGAATTATTTGATCTACTGGGGCAAATCTTGCAAGTCAGATGTTATTGTCTATAAAACTAGGCTGGATATTGACTAAAGCAGCGTTTATCTACTTATGCACTTGCAAAGAAATGTGCATTTCAAAGGCTATCTGGCATAACTTCAGGCTCTGTCTGTATTTTATAAAACAAATAACACTAACAACAAACAATCGTGAACTACGTTCCCCAGTATGGTCTCCAGATATTTTAACACCTGAATTGGACCCCAAGCTGCAAAGGCAAAACAGGGTAGCAACTAAACCACACTCAGCCTTGTAGCTATCCCTACAAGGACATGAGAGGGATCTCTCCGTGAAATAATATTCAATGGAACACAATATAATGAACTGATATTAGGCTAGATAAAATGATGGGGATAAAGGTTTTAATGAAATAAATGAATAAATTTCAAGGATGTGTGGGACATAAAGGGATAGTTTGAAACTGGGAATTAAATCAGGACACAGGGTATTTCATGGGGCAAGATAGGCAAGAAACTTAGCAATTAAAATTTAATAAGGATGGGATGGAGAGACTAGTGAGGAGCTGAAAAGGGCACAGCGAATGGATCCTTTTCAAACAGAAGAAAACACACAGAGTATGAATGATTTCCCAAGGAAGAGCATTTAAATATGGATTCTACATTTCTATATTGAAAGCATTCAAAATAAATGTTTATGGATGAATGGAAAACATAACAATTCACATATGAAACATAGGAGAAAAACAAATGCTAAATCTCATACCACATGGATCCCACAAATCAGAGCTGCATCTCTTTATTAATTCCTGTCAAACTGTAAAATGTAGCGCAGAGCTGTTTCTTCCACACTATTTCCATACTTTCTCTAAACTTTCAAACTGCTTACATATGATTTACAATTACAATAAATAAGCTGAAATGTGGGAACACAGATCCGCAGAAAAGGGAGCTGTTCTAACAACTGAAATACAATCATAGAAAGTAATACAACAATTTTCCCCTGAAAGTAAGGGACAGCATCACATTTTCTGCTTTGGAGATTTTTCTGTTTGGCTGTATGAACAAAAATAGGAAATCTAATGAACAGATCTCCTATTTTGCTGCTGTTGTAACCATCTTTATTTTATTTTAAGCTCACGGCCAGCCAAATTTTCCTTTACTTTCCACTATTTATTTTGAATATAATGACCCTTTAATAAACTGCTGTTGAAATATCATAGAATGAAATAATTCTTTTGTGAAGGGAAAAAATGTATTTGAATGGGAAAATGGAAAGGAAGGAGGTGGGACCCGCATATAAATCGCAATCGGAATCGGGTGGGAGCAGAGAGACATAATATAGAAAATAATGGTGAAATCGCAATCACAATATAGAGCGAAGGTGTATGCGATATAATAATATATAACATAATCGCGATCGGGGTCGGGGGTTGGATATATATGAATCAAACCAAAAAATCCCGATGCGATGAAATGGAGGAGGGCCTTTATATTTATGAACGGGCGGAAGATTTTAAGTGGTGGGGCCGACCAATCACAATCGGAATTTGGAGCGGGGCAAGCGGATGAAATAACAATCTAATCGCAATCGGAGATCGGGGGTGATCATTGTTGAAACAACACCCCAAAAATTTCTGATGCGATTAGCCTGGGTCCGATGGGAAATACACAATGGAGCGGGGAAATCCCTTAGGAGTTAACAAAAAAAAGACTTTTCTCTTTATACAAAGGGACGAACGATATTTATTAACAGGTGGAGGGCTAAAGTGGGACCGGGGTCAATCACAGTCAGAGATCGGAGATAGGGCGGAGTAATATATAAAACTTCCGATGCGATGGGGGAAAAACCCTTCGTATATAAGTTAAAACTGAAATTTCGGGTTTAACAAAGGAAAAGGCCTTTTATTTATGAATGGGCGGATAGACCGTATGGTGGGGCCCAACAGATCAATCATAATCGGAGATCGGAGTGGGGAGTAATTGCAATCGCAATCGGGATGAACTAACTTTCGATGCGATCAATCGGAGGGGCAGTGCGATCGGAGGAAGGGTTTGCGATTGGGTCAATCGGGAGGAGACTGCGATCAGGGAATCGGAGGGGAGTTGCAATTGGAGTGATCGGATTTTTCAATCGATTCAATCAGGAGGAGACTGCAATCGGGGAATCGGAGGGGAGTTGCGATTGGAGTGATCGGAGTTTTGTGCGATCAATCGCATCGCAAATTTTGCGATGAACCGATCGGAGCATCCAGTATAAATGTTGCGATTTGTTAAACGTTGCGATTGCGATTTATAATCGATGGGGTTTACATATAATATGAAACTTTATCATAAAGTTTTGTTATGTACATAGCAGGGATGGAAAAAGGGGAAGTGGTTAAAGGGGCGGGGGCTTTATAATATGGAACTTTTTATTAGAAAGTCCAATGGGTCATGGAGGGGAAGTGGTTTTAATAATAAAATCACATATATATTTTTAAGAAGTAATTTATAATGCGATTTTATAATCGGAGGGGGGTAAAAGGGATTTTTAAAGGGAAAATCAAAACTTTTAAACATAAAGTAAAAAGGGAAAAAAAAAGGGGAAATAAGGGGGGACTAAGGGAACAAAGGGCTTTTACTTCACTTAAGCATAAAATTCAATTCAGAAGTCAGTTTTGAGAGTGTAGTATACCGTTGGAAATATCTTTCCGGGTTCTTTCTAATGGATCTGCTTTGAAGAGGGTATGGTGCTGAACATGCTGCGGAAAGCTTCTCTGATGGCAGGAACATTACTTTTGTGAAGATGACAGCTTATGAATTGTGACTTATTACATATGATGATATGAATTTACATAATGAATGATAGTAAAGGAAAAATATCATGTTTTCACCTCAAAACATGATTTTGAGGTGAAAATTACATCAAGATGAATATAAAGGTCTCTTTTATTTCTTCCTGGTGTTGTGACTTTGAACTTATTGGCATCCTCATGACCTTACTGATATTATTGATACTTGACTCACTAATTTGACCATGGTGAGACCTTAGAAACTAATGAGACCCATCCTATGACCTACTGACATGATTTTGAGAATAAAAGTGACTAATGACCAAAGACCATAGAAAGGAAAAACAGCAAGTACCTCATGAGGGAGAACTGATAAAAATTAATACCATCAATGAATCTATGACCTAGCGGAATGGTGAAATTGATTATTATAGGACTCCTAATATGCAAATGCAAAGAGTAACTTTGATCACTAATGGCAGTATAACTAGACTGACACTAACAATATGTACATAATTTTCTTTCTTCAAATTGTTTTCTCATATTAGAAAATTAGAAAAATTTTAAAGCGGGTAAAAGTCCTAAAATAAAAACCAAAGGACTTGAAAGAAAAAAATATCAAAAGGAATATAAAAATGGACCCCAATCAAAAAGAGATTAAAAAAAAAATGAAAGTGATACAAATCGAAATGCCACTACTATTTACTTTACTACAAAAATAAAAATTGTGTGCAACTTGTTAAAAATGCTACAATCCATGAAGGTTAAATAGCTTAATATTGACCTTTCATGCTTTAAATTTCATGTTATTAGATAGAGAATAAAGATCTAGACAAATAATTTAAACTTGTCAGATCATGTAGTTAGGTAGAGAATAATAAGGAGCTCAACAGTTTAATCTAAGCCCTTGGAAGAAATAAGGATATAATTAGTTAGTTTGATGTTTAAAAGAAAAATGAATAAGGGTTTGCAAGCTCAAATGAACCCATGTAAATGAAGAAAAAATGTTAGCATAGCAGATGGGTAGGTAGAAGCAATTTTCACAAGCATGGATAACAGATAATTGGTTATTTCATTCACTAATTCCCCTCAAAAATCATTTCCCTTGTAAAAATACCCCCTCCCCTTCATTTTTCCCTTTTTTCCCATCATCACTCATTTTTCCTTACAAATGCCCCTTTTCCTAAGTTAAAACACATCTTTTCCTTTGGAAAATAAAAAAATACTTTCACTAATTCCCCCTTTATTCAAAAATACCAAAAAAACCCAGAAATACTTTTATCCTAAGTATTTCTTTAAAAAAGTGTTATGTTGGGTCCCACTGTGAAAATATATGAGATTCTCGATATTAATTTTACACTATACTTAGTGTATTTGACATTCCACAATTATATTACATTATTAACATTTAACCTAATGTATTAAATCCCTATATAAACCTTTACCTCGTATTAATATAATTCGTTTATATATCATTCCCCCACCCATTATTTTTATTTAAACAATGGTTTAATATTCCCACATGTTAATTATCCTAGACCCACTTATAAAACCCCACCTACACATATGTTACACTTACCTTTACCTTATTGGTTATATCATTCAAAACCCTGACCAATACAAATAAACCTACCACATAATTTATGCCCCGGGCCCTACGCCATCAATCCCCAATACTGTGTAGCATCATCCTAGTTGTCAGATCTCCACCTGCCATATCCGATTGCCATTAGAGCCTATCGCACATCCAATAGTGTGATAGTTAACACACCCCAAACCTTGAAAAAAACGCATTTTTTAGAATCTCCCTCATCGCTACGTGGCTGATTCTTATTGGATCCGATCGTCACAAATAATACAGCCAACCACCTTTGGATCTTGCGAAAACCACTGAGCGGTTTTCTCCTCGACGCATAAACCACCTGCTCATTTGAAATGATTATGCATTAATGAAAAACACTTTTGGTTTAAAATGCATATATGTTGCCCTTTGTTAGCCTTTTTTACCTTTCTGTTACATTTTGTGTTGAAGAAACACTACCGACTAGTTTTTACGCTACCAGATCATGTTTCC